>JAAIXI010000230.1:3646008-4246008 GCA_013403645.1 Heliconius nattereri
CTAATGCTACAACACCTTTACTACAATATCTAATTACTAAGCCTGTTTGTTTAACTTGGCACCGACTTCAAAATTATAAAATCTTTGTATAATTATTTTTCACTTTTTAGTTCGTTGTTAGAAGTCGGTTTTTGTTTTTGTTAAAAATTAATTTATTTAATATTAAACGTAGTGTTAATTACGCTTTATATCGTTAGTTGCACAATTCTTCCTCCAAAACGCAACGATAGTTATTTTTTCAGGATTTTTGCCTTTACTAAATTATCATAAATTGTAAAAAATATTAAGTTAAACTTTAGTTCTTCTTAAGAACGATCCAGTTAAGATGACAACCACAGGAGGAGTGGGTGAGTACTACTAACTTATAGGTAAGTGTTTTTAGCGCCCCATGTCAAGTGCAAACTGTTCAAAATCATTTCACTATTTTAAATAATCAAGGCGTTTAATTTAATGTTTCTATTTAGTATAATTATCTAAAAAAGCATTAATCCATCCATTATGAAATTAATAGTTACAACGGAAGCATTAAAATATACCTAGAATGCAAATGTTTTCTAGATAGCGCTTCGTTGTACCATTCCTGAAATTAAATTATTCAGTAATAATTGTTTCCTTAGGAAAAAACAAACCTGGCTATGAGTGACATGGCCACTGGGAATGTAGACATCGCCTTGCCTCCGAGCAAATAATCTTTAATGTCCAAAATTGCTTTAGTCCGGGAACCCACTGCGCTATACCAGACGCCGCCGGCGCATGATGAAGCACAGAGCACCCCAAACGCCACATAATCTCCAACTCCAAATCCTCCTTCTTCCAGCGTGAACGCCATTATTAATTCCTGTGGATAATAATAAAAAAACAGAAGTGAATAAATATGATTGATGTAAATAAAATAATAAAAGTATAAAGGTGATAGTCATTGCATGGAAGTTCTCCGTTCTGTTAGCATTGCGTGCTGAGTGACAGATCTCAACGCCGCGCTTTGCTTCGACATCAGAGACAAAAAACGGGAATATAAACGGAAATAAATATTTCACTTCCTCGAGTGGGGATCGAACCCACAGCCGTCGTGTTCAGTGTCTTAACTCTAGGTTCCCTCTGCTTGCCCTGCGGTGTGCGGGATACAGCGTGAAGCTGATTTAATTCTTATTTAATTATAATTAATGCCCTTTGATTGCTCAGTCTAGTTACACATTTTTTTATTTATAAATTATAATATCCTGTATTATTTCTATTGTTAAACATTATTATGTTTAACATTAAAATATTACATAATGTTGAACAGTAAAATCAACTGTTCATAAATTTAAAATTACTTAAATTATTTTAGAATTTTTATTTTAATCAGAAAGCTATTTTTAGTTATATATTAAAATATGAATTATGAACAAATTCGTATAAGTATTTACGTACATACATAAGGTAATTTAAAACTTAATAGATTTTAAATTTACAGGTGATTAAACAAATGGAAGAAACTGGTTAAATAAATACAGTTATACTTAGTTAAATAATTGTCGTATATATACAATATTTCTTAGTAGTGTATACGATTTTTTTTCTACCAATTATTAATCGAAATTATATTAAAAACATTTTGTAAAAATATTATGCTCTCCTCATTATGGCAAAGGTTTTGTGGTTGTTGGTGAAATCCAAGAGCTTGTTTTCTCTATTCCCACAAGAGAAAGAAGACAGAATTTTTAATAATACCGTTTCGATGATTGGGAATCAAACGCACAACCGACCTGTCAATTACTGTGCCAGTGTGCCATGATCGTGTCGAGAGTTTTTGCCTTATTTTAGTTATAAATTAATAAAGAACATTTTTTGTAATTCTTAATGATATATGAACAAAATAAATATTTACATTGATGGTAAATCTTAAGCGATGCGCATACGCAAATAAATGTTTCTCAAAGACATTTTTTTTTAATATTTTAATCTTATGAAATTAATTACCTTAATTTGTAACCTGTGTATTATATGAACAAAATGTCTGTGGAACAATATAATAAAATTCTTAGCATATATGGTATATTGCCAATGATGCAAGGGCGTCACAATCCGACAATGTCAACAAGTCCACTAGTTCCGACAACTTTCACTCAACATCTGGTGTAAATCTATGCCACTGTGCAAAAAACATCTGCGTTCACATTCTTGCTAATAAGATTTTAAAAGCGAATTGAATTCCGCGCGCACTATACGACTATTATAGATAACTGTCAATGTCAACCTTAACACTCACACCGTGACACTTAAGTGTGTAATACACGTAATTTATTAAAACGTACCGTCCGGCAGTATCGACATGCGAGCAATAGGCAGATTGTAAAATAAATGAATTAAACACATTCAGTCTCTGTCTCTCTGTTGGTCGCACACATGACGGAATTAGTTACACAGTTTTAAAATACGACGCACACATTGGCGCCCGTCGCGAATACCGCCATCGCCGATGTACGTAAAGCTACTGTAGCGACGTCTATCGATGAACTAATATAATTCTATGTAATACTAATACTGCTTTAACCACACTTCCACGTGGGAACGTGGAAAATACCTACAAGCTATACTATTAAAATATTAATAAGGAAATTTATTATGTGGGATCATGATATGAATAATGTAAAAGTTGTTTATAAATAAATATTTTCAGTTCAGTTCTTGTTTTATGGCATTTGGATCATGCCAATTATAATAATTCATTAAATATATAAAACCTCATTGTATGTTAAATAAGAAACTTTTAATTGTCATTTTGTAAAAATATTCACAGACATTTTTTACATACTATCTTTTGAAGTTTACATGCAGCTATAAAATGCCGCCAAAATCTAAAGAGATTTCAAATAAAAAGCTTTTAACCCAAATATTAAGACCTAATTTTAGTGACTTAAGTCTTAATTACACCCCAATTGACGCAGTTGAAGGTAATTTGCAATTTAACAAATCTGTTATTAACAAGTAATCCACTTATATATTATAGTTATGAAATAATACTAAACTCAGAGACTGGCCTATATTTGACCAAAACCTTTTCATTAGGATTCCAAGAACGAATAGAGACTGGGATACCCTGGACCCTCACAGAAGAAGCAGCACGACATCACAAATATAAGTGCTTGAAAAATTGTATTTCTAAATTGACTTTTTCACAGGCGCTTAAAAATAAAATAAATAATAGTATCCTTCATGGCTTTCTCGATGACCGGTCCAAGTTTAGTCTTCAAGAGCAGTGGGAAATTTTACTTCCTATGGTTATGTGGGACAATGAGAAATTTTCAAATGAAGAAAAGAAAATTTGCTTTCGAAACTGTAACTCGTTGACAGATAACATAACTCAATTATTAAAACGAGCGGTGCAACGAGATGATAGAGACCAATTAAAAAGAGATTTAAAATCAGTCAGAGTTTTGAGGGTGTTGGATAGTAAGGTATAATAAAAAAATGTTATAAAAATAAATCTATTTATTAACCTTAATCACCTATTATTAATATATATTTTTGTCTAGATGACAGAACTGGACAGTGGAGTGAAAGATTTTCTTAATCTAACATTGCTGAATTTGTGTGGTAATTACATCGTTGACGTGAATTTTAGCGTCCTTCCTCCGGGATTACAAATCCTAGAACTACAGGCTAACGGTATTACCAGTGTGGATAAATTTGCCGAACATTTGCCTGATTTGATTTATTTAGGATTAGCTAGAAACATTTTATCTAATGGTTAGTTAGCCTATACTGGTATTATTATTTTTATTGTAAATTTTGACTATTAATAACACAAAAAAAGTTAAACGAACGACAAAATTCTTCTGTAACTTCCTTATGCTAAATATATGGTAATGTTACACCTTGTTATAATATCTGGTTTGTGATTTGAGTTGTAATATATAAAAAAATAAACAAAAATTGCATAATTTTTAGATGATGTCGACAAATTGGCCAAATTGCCCACACAGCTCACTGTACTAGATTTGTCTGATAATGACATCTGTGACCTAGAAAGTGTATTAGCGGCTGTATCTGTGCTTCCAAATCTCGTCTCGTTGCAGCTTGTTGGAAACCCATGTTCTGTACGGTCTCTACTGTTACCATCAATTAGTTCTAAATATCACGTATAGATGGCGTTCTTGAAAATACTCATGTTACTTCATTTACTACCAGACAGCTCTATCGTGATCATGTATTGCAATGTAGAGCATATAGATGGCGGTACAATTTTTATTTTAGAAGAAAATATTGCTTTATGTAGAGTATAATAAAAATAAAGCATTAATATTTTTGCAGTAAAATTATTAGAAAACATATTTTTCAAACATGCCATTGGATATTTTATCTATTTGTATAACATGCAAGTAAAAATAAATATATATAGAAATAGATTTCATGCCACTATAAAAGTAGAACAGTAGAGTCAGACCTTCCTTATTTTATAAAGCTTGGAAGATTCTGTGCGCATACATCCAACACCGGTAACTTCTATTAGGGAATATGAATCTTGTCCATTATCAGATATTTAGCATGGTGTCTGCCAGACACACCCAAATCTTATATGCCATAAGCGCCTACGAACATATTAGGAGCAACATTTTATTTTTTATACTTTATTACATTAGATTCGTATGCGCTTGTAATTTATTTGAGTTCAGAGGTGTCTGGCGGGAGGTTGAAGCTATGCTAAGCGTCTATTAATGGACAACGTCATTTCTAATATTATTCCCAAGAAAATATAAAAAAATTGAGCTTTATAATTTAGAGAAAGTTAAGTACTATTTTTTTCCATCTGAGTTTAGGTAACTTTCTAAGTAACCACCATATTCTCTAATAGTACTTACCAGTGTTGGATGTATGCCCATAGAAACTTTCAGGCTCTATAAAATAGCGAAGGTCTGGCTACTATCGGCTCTCTAGGAGCCGATTATAATTAGGCATAAGACAATGGACTGTATTTATGTAAGCACGTAATAACGTTAAAATTCTTCATATAAAAAAACCAGTCAAGTGCAAGTCGGACTAACCCCCCGGGAACCGGTTTTAATGGTGTTCCTTTTTTCTTTTGAAAGAATATCAATAATGAATCCGCTTTAGGTTTGTGCAGCGTACGCTCGAACCACCATTATGCAGCTGCCTCGCTTGCAATGGTTAGATAGACGAGAAATTCTTCCTTCAGATAGGCTGGTAGAGCCGGTAGATACCCATCCAGATGAATTACGAAGTGCTTCTTTTAACTTCACCGTGTTCCGCATTATGTCGGTTCCACCACCACCAAAACCTGAAAAGGTATTGTAGTTTCGAAATTCAAAATTCTAATTAAAATTTAAAAAAAAATGATATTATTATGCAATTGTTATGCAATAGTTTTTGTGTTGATTAAATATCTAATGATACATCTTTTATTAATACTTAAAGGGTGCAACGACGGCATTTCATGTGGAACTAGAATTGCCTTTACTTGATTCAACTAGGCGAAACTTTCTGATGTTCCGCAATAATGATTCCCTTATAGAGATGCTACCGATACCAGAGGACGATGTGTGGCCACCGAGTAAAATGGCGCATTCGTTTGTGGACAGCAAATTAGCTGTTGGTAAATAAAATATTATTAATTAAAAAAGGCACTGCAATTTATAATTACTTATTATATATGTAGGAACTAGTAACTAGTACTTTATTAGAAATTTATATGTAGGTATATTTTTTTCTTAGGCCAGCCGTGGCCCTGGGGCACAAAGTGTGACTGTAAACGCGACTGGTTCTGGGTTCAATGTAGATATTATAAATATAAATATCAATGATCCTGATAGACTTTGCTTAGCAAAACGTTTAACAAAGTATGATATTGAAGTCCATCACCCAATATACAATGTTCATGAGTTGATGGGAAATGGCATTACAAAATAATGTACATCAATGATAACCGCGTGACATGACTAGTTTACATAGACATAGATCATGAATATTACAGAAAAAATGTTTATTTTTTTACATATTTAGATCCTTCAACTTCAGTGCATGAGTCGGATATTTACAATCAGTTAACGGCAAAGAACTCTCGTGAGATTTTACATTTCAAGATATTCGAAAGCAACCATGTCCAGTGGAACAAAATAATGAATTTCCAAGAGCCAACCATCAAAATATTTTGTCCAAATCTTACAGCACTAAGGGACACTTTCCGCACTGTTGTAACTATTAGATTAGTATATACTGTGGTTAGTATAAACTTTTTATTTGTTATTTATAATTTTATATATTATATAGACGAACACTAGGTCTTTGTCCAGAAGCGGACTTTGAAAGGTAGATAGATGGATGAATAGATGGATATTATATTTAATTACGTAATTAACTCTATTGTATCTAGAATGTAAACCTGGCCATTTTTGTTATTTAGTGGAAAAACCAAACATTTATTTTGTTAAAAATTACACACATATATTTTTTTTAAGATGTTTACTTATAGTAAAAAAAAGTATACAATTTTAAATTACATAATATAAATATTTATGTTTTCTTAAAAAAACAGAACTAATTATTCTTTTATCTAATTACAGACAACAGTTGGAAAACAAAATAAATCTGATAAGAAAAGTTCTCAACATTTCAAGCAGCCAGGGGAACAACGTGTGATTTTAGCTAGTATTAATTGCGCTCTTAGACAGCCGGACTGGAGTCAATCATCTCAGCATTTTCACTGGGACGAATCACTGGACACAAATGATGCTATTCACTGGGGAGATGGTGACCTTTCTGTAACTATAATTGAATATAACTCTCATATTTTAGGATTTCCTATTTAAACTTTTTAATTGCAAAATGATAGTAATTGTTTAGCACGGTTCATCTTTCTTAATTTGATAAAATGTAAAATAAATGTTATTAGTGAAATTTAGAATAGAAAATCAAATATAACTCTATTATTTTAGGTATTACAATATACAATGGCAGCACCAAAAACTCCTAAAGGAAAAGCTGACACTGATCCAACTTCAGCAAAACAAGTTCCACCTGACGTCATGACGTGTCATTTCGGATTTGGGATTGACACTTTGCGCCCTTAAATTGTCACGTTAAATGTTTTCATTTATACATATGTATCTAATAATAGAAGTAATCACTTTTTTCATTTAATATTAAAATTTCAGCTGTGACGCAAAAGTAAAGTAAATAAGGGCATGTTTAACTAAAAATTTCTTGCATGTGTCGCAATCGTATTAGTATAAATAGCACTCACATGTGAATTACAAACTGCTTATTCAATACAATTTTTTTTTGCTAAGTTTTTAATAAGTTTTGTTTGCATTTTATTTACCTTTTGTTAATTGTAAAATACTCCAGTTAGTTTTCAAGTTGGATTTCAGCGTCATTAAATATTTCTAAATATATTTTATATAATTGTGTTCTATAAATATACCTACCTGTTTTATTTTAGAATTTCAAAGACAATTTTGTAAGCAGATGTATAATAAATAATAAATACATATGTAATTGAGTATATCCTCAATTTAGAAGATTGGTCAGTGTAGATCGTTATGGGGTCTGGGACACATACACATTCCTACAGAAGTTAGTTGCGTATGAATGGCGAAAGAGAAGCATGAGCGCTGGGGCAGCCAGCTGGAATATTTATTGTCATGTCTTGGATATGCAGTAGGAATCGGAAATATTTGGAGATTTCCATTCCTTTGTTACAGAAATGGCGGCGGTAAGTTTTTAATTCTTTTTATATTTTTATGCCGATAAAAATTAAATTGTCGTACTGTCTTTATTTTGTGTCTACAGGTGCGTTCCTCATCCCGTATTTCCTAACACTTGTAACGTGCGGCATTCCACTCGTATATTTAGAAACTTTACTAGGACAATTTGCTAGTGCTGGATGCATTTCAGTATTCAACATTAATCCTCTATTTAAAGGTGAGTTGGAGTTAGAGATCAATTGTTTTTACATTTTTTTACTATGACGGAATTTAACCCTTTCACTTCTTACCAAAGCGAGGAATAGAAAATATCAATGAGTTCATTCCCCAAAATGGGATCGAACCCACAATCGAGGATTAGAGGATAAACATGTATGGAATTAATGTCTATTGAATGTCATGCAGGATAGCTGCCAGCTAATGTAATAGATTGTACCATTGATTTTGAAAAGAGCAACTGTTGAGTTTCTTGCCGGCTCTTCTCAGCAGAACTGCCTTCCGAACCGGTGGTAGCTTTTTATTCATATGTTCATTCGACGATTCAAAAGTGCTTGTAATAATTGCCTATTTGAATAAAGAATATTTTGAATTTGAATTTGAATCGATTGATCGTTTACACACTTCTGAAACTGAGCCACGATACTCTCATTTTAAAGCATTTTTATCAACTGCCATTTTATTTTCAAAATAATTATATAATTATTTTCTTCTCTTATATTGTGCGTAGGTCAACTACAGGATAGTTCGATAGTGCTAAGATAGTCGTCTCGTTCCTAAAATTCTAAATATTTTCCTATTTTTTATATATTTTAAATTTTTCATATAAATATTGAAAATGTTATAATAATTTAAATTAATCAAAAAGGGGTTTTCCAGGTGCCGGTTACGCTGTAATAGTGTTAAACGTTATAGCAATGATATATTTCGCAACCATAATGGCCTATCCCGTATTATTTATATATCATTCATTTAGCTCACCATTGCCCTGGCAGAGCTGTGACAATCCATGGAATACGGATAGATGTCTAGAGGTAACGCGTCTTTCCCATATTGTTATAAATATTCACTAAAAAATATAAACTTAAGAACTAAGATTTTATTTCCAGATTACTGGAAACTATAGTCTATCAGCCAACCTAACAGTCACGACGCCTCAAGATGAATTTTTTCAGTAAGTTAATTTGCCTACTTCTGATCTACGAATATTATATAACACTAAAGGGTCCGTGCGAGGCTACGCCCGCTTGAAATAGAAATATTAATAAAGAAATTGACATCTAAAGTAATCAATTCAATTAATATTCAATTATCAATTCAGTAAATCAGTTGTATAAAATAACTGTTAGGGCAATTAGCAAATTTGTCGAACTAAATACTTTAAATTGACATAACTTTTTTATTTATGAACCGGTTGTAATATAATAAACCCTATATGTTTTCGGAAGCTTGCCAGAATCCAATAGTGAAAACCGCATCTATATCAGTTAAGTTGATTCTGAGATTAGCGATAACAAACGCATAGACATACAGACAAACAGACAAAAATTTTTAATTCATTTAAAAATTGTTTTGGGTTCTATTAGGCTTATAAAGGTTCCCAATAACATTTTTTTTAAATATCTTCTAAGTACCGACACCGTCCCTCTTATAATTTTATTATAAGTATAGATTAGATATAAAATTCGAAATGATTACTTTTACAGCATACGCCTACTGAACCTGTCTTCAGGCCTAAGCCACATAGGAGGTATAGTTTGGCCAGTACTTTGGAGCAACGTGATCTGCTGGATTCTCGTCTATCTTTGCATTTGTAACGGTGTCAAAAGCGTTGGTAAAGTAAATACAGACAAATAGGAGCACTTTAACTGGAAAATTGCCAACAAACTTATTTTTCTGAAAGTGGACTTCTCGTTATTCTATTTGTGTTCACAGATCGTGTACTTCACAGTTTTGTTTCCGTATGTGGTACTTTGTGCCTTATTCGTACGGGGCGTAACGTTGCCCGGGGCTTGGCAGGGTATACTTTATTTTGTTCTTCCGGATTGGAGTCAGTTGGCCAAACCAAAGGTAATTGAAAATACATCTCGTCTTTATAGTTACACCGTTATTTAACAACAAATTATAAGAATATTAAAGTAATTGTTATTTATAATATTTTCAATTATCTATTTACATAAAGGTTATTAGGGAAATTAAGGCATACGTTTTTGGTACACTTTCTAAAGACATTTTTAGATATTTATTACAGTTATAATAATATCGAATTTGTATCAGATTGTATATTTAAATGTTTTTATATTTTAGATTTGGGCAGATGCAGCGACACAGTTATTCTATTCTCTAGGCCCAGGTTGGGGTGGGCTCGTTAGTATGGCAAGTTTTAACAAATTCCATTACAATAACTTGCGGTTTGTATTTATTATTACTATAATCAAATACATATATATATATATATCTTTTTGCTTTTAACTTTATTTAATTAATTCTTTTCAGGCCATCAATTATAATTCCTTTCGTAAACAGCGCTACAAGTATATGGGGAGGGTTTGTTGTGTTCTCCGTGTTAGGGTTTGCAGCGCAACGTGCCCAAGTGCCGATCGGACAGGTGGCGGCCGCGGGCCCCGGTCTGGCGTTTGTGACCTACCCTACTGCTGTGACTATGATGCCAGCTCCCAACTTTTGGGCAATTACATTTTTTGTAATGCTGTTCTTTCTTGGTATTGATACAATGGTAGGTTTTGTTAGGTTTCACATGTTTTAAATTTTTTATATATATATATATTTTTTTTATATATATATCTTTAAGATCTTACTAATAATGTCGTATGTAAATTATTCAGAAAGGCCAATAGTTCTTAATTATGTTATTATTGCTATAAATCAACTCATCAGTACATGAACTAAATTAAATTGAATTTTAAATTACTTTCAGTTTGTTACGATTGAGGCGATTATAGCTGGAGTCCTGGACGAATTTTCACATTTACGGTCTAGGAAAAAAATTGTAACATTCTTGACTTGCTTGTTTCTATTTAGCCTCTCCATAATATGTAACACTGAGGTAAGTAAAATTGCAAAATGTTTACTATGTATTGTTATTCTTGAAACCTCACCTCGAAGCTTTTCTATTTAGGCACTTGTTGAAAATATTAAGTTTGATGTATAAAAATATACGAGTATATAAATATTACTGTTACTTTACATAACTAAATATATTTGTTACCTTTTACGTTTTATTGTCTTAAATATGCTTGAAGAGAGAAATTTGAAGTGGTCATTATGAAATACAACCGTTGCAATAAAAGAATTTTTAATGATCTTGAATTTTTCGTTAAAAAAACTAAAATACATAAGAAAATAGAAAATATTATCACCAACTTTATAGTTTATCGACCTCATATTTTAAAACTATTATAATTAAAATTACTATTTTAATAATGAGGACGACCGTTATATGTCGTTATCAATATTTACTTCCTTAATAATACGTTCGCGTGTTTTCCAGCATTAAAAGTTTAATATCGCAGTAAAACACGCCGCTGAATGATTTAATCTTTTTCATTGCAATTAAAGTGTTAACAAATGCAAGTTAAAAACATGACTGCTTTACTCCCTAAGGTAAACGACCTGGGTTAATGTAACTTCTTTCAAAGAGTTTAAGCCGTAGCTAGAGCACCTACAAGAAAGAACTTTAATTGTGATAATTCAACTTTACATTAATATTTTTTACAAGTTATTTCATAAAGTTAGGTCAAGTAAACTAATTTATTTATACAGAAGTAGCTATAAGTATAGCGTCAATGGTTAAGGCCATATAGTTAAATGCAAACACAAATGCTATTTTCACATCAAATCAAACTATCATCACCAGCTGGTAATTCAATCTATTCACATGTATGGAACAGCCATTGAAGCCAATAAAATCATCGACTACTGTCACTTCACGTGTAGACGTTCAATCTGAATGTTCCATTTCCTTTTTATCGCCTTAAATTGAATACGATTCAAAACGATTTATTCAGATTACGTATAAATAATTGAATTCTATTTATTAGCCAGTCCTTTAGGTTATATTTTTTTACCATTTCAGGGAGGTCTACATATAATTGGTCTTCTCGATGCTCATGTCGCAATCGCTTGTGTACCTGTCGTTTGTGGCCTAGAAGTAATAGCAGCTGTGTACACATATGGATCCAAAAAACTTTCATTAGATGTACAATTCATGACCGGCAAGCCATTACTACCTGTCTGGTTATTTCTTTGGAAATATTTAATACCAGTTTTATTATTTGTAAGAAATCAATATTAATTTTATTTATACTAGTTACATTAAATATTTTATCTAAGAAAAAACATGTCTTCATCAACTTTTACCAGAAAATTGAAAAACACTGTTGTCAAAATTCTTAACAATGCAATTATTTTTTCCGATTCTTTTCCATTTCTATGATAATCCAGAAAGTTGTGTTAAGACACTGCGTTCCGCACTTTCCGCTAAATTCCGGAAGCAATGCGTGTTGAATGACGGAACTCAACGCCGCGCTTTACCATGACAATAGAGCGAAGAAATGAAAATATAAATTTAAATAGATTTTTCCTTTCCTCGAGTGTGGATCAAACCAACAACCAGTCGATTTTACAGCACACTTTGTCCCCTGCGCCACAACTAGCCTAAATAAGATTTTTATTTATTACAGATAATAACAATTTACTCATTGCGAGAAGCATCCGGTCTGGCGGGATGGTTTGTTGCCCTCGTCTCTATTATTTGTATACCAATTTACGCGGGAAAAATGATCTACGAAGCAAAGGGATCACTAAAACAGGTTTCATGAAAATAGCATATATTTAATTATCCGTGCAATCCTAACAGTACTGTCAAAAGTTTTCAATAAATATTAAAAATAATTAAAATATTTGAACTATTTTAAATTGTATTCAGATCAAACGTCAAATACAAGACTCTTCTCATATTTCTTTCCATATACGGATAGATAGAGAGAAACACGGTAAAAGTTTCATAGTCCTGGAAACCTAAAAAAAATCCTGGAGTATTTAAGTTTATCTTTTTTTCAGAGGATAAAACAATCTTCAAAACCAAATACTCATTGGGGACCAGTGGAACCTGAAATAAGAAAACGATGGAAGTCATTTCATGATGATCAAACTGCACCTGTAACATCAATGTTGCTTTGTAATAATGAAAATTAAAATTGATGAAAACAAAACTCTATTTTATTTAAAGCACAGCTATAAATGTAAAAAAATATATATTACGGGATAACATTATATTTTTATTGATTGAAATTTATATGGAATTGACAGAGAGATTTTACGAGAGTGATATCATTTTGCAAAACAAAAGATATTGACACCATTTTATCTTTCACTTTCCTTTATTTAGAAAGAGTCCTTACTAAGTTAAGTGGTGAAACTTAATACGACGTACTTGTTCTGAACACATGCATGTTTTGGATGTGTGTTAAAAAACTAGCACATAGCATTTTCATTTTCCACAAAAAAAATAAAAACTGATACTATGAACAAACTTTAATCTTTTTTATTAATCTTGACCAACCAAGTAAGCTTAACCAAGAAGCTTTTCAGTGCGGCGCTACGCTACGCAAACCCTATTGATTCTATGTTAAAACCTTTTTCAACACTGGTTGTCGTAATTACAACTGACACTATGATGCATCTGTCATCATAATTATATTTATATATCTTTATTTTTTTTTGGCTATAAATTTGCTGTGATAATGTTATAAAAATTAAATTATAGTGAAATTATGTAAATTGTCGCGTGTAATTTTAATTATCAAAATTTTAAGTGAAAATTATACCTGTATAACATTAAATAGTGAAAATGGATAACAACAATGCTGATAATACCCAAAGGGAGGAAAAAGACAAAAGAGTTAAAATACAGGTAGAAGCATTTCTTCTTTTTTAATTGAATAAATACACTCCCAATAACATTTACGTATATTAAGTTAATTAATATGTAATGAAAATTAATATGCTAATACTAATATTAGCTACTAGTGAAGGTGAACTCGAAACTGTAAAGTAAAGTCACTTGGCGCCAATAGCGTTCACATGCCTCTGTCATATCTACCTACACGTACTTATGTAAATAATATTTCTAATCTGAAGTTTTGTTTTATTTGCTTACTCTCGCAAAAGAGTTAGTTAATATATTAAGTGTAACAATCATTGGTAATATTAAACATATTAAATAAATAAATCAGCTTCACGCTGTATCCCGCACACAGCAGGGTAGGCAGAGGGAACCTAGTGTTAAGATACTCCGTTCCCCACTTTCTGCCGAATTGTGGGGGCATTGCGTGTTGAGTGGCAGAACTCAACGCCGCGCTTTGCCTCGTCACTAGGGCGAAGAAGTGGAAATATAAATAAATATATAATATTAATATATAAATGTGTATTAAATTACTAATTGTAGATATTTAACCTTGATTATCAAAACAGCTTCATTTGGCGAGATCGCCAAGTAATTTAATGTAAACAATATAAGATTATAAATTTATTATTACTTAAATATATGTACTGCAATTAGTCCTTGTACAATGCTGCTATTAAGAGATTAAATGAAATATTATTTTATTTAATTTAAATATTTAAGTCGAAAATTCTACTATATTTAAAGCTTTATTTATTTTTCTTTGTACAAATTTAAAAAATAAGCCAACTTTTTAAATTAAACTATATTTATTCACAAAGGTAGAAGGTGAAGATGAAACTGGAGAGGGAGAAACAGGAAGAAAAAAAATGAAACGATTTCAGTTACCAGATCTGCCTCGGTGGTGGCAAGCTAAAATAATACAATATGCGTGAGTGTTCATTTTACTTTTGGCTATATTTTTACTCTATACTTTACATCTTCTGCATTTTAGGTAGACCCATAGAATCTAGCAACATGCTGCAAGTTCTCTACTTTCCGCCTTTGCTCGTTGCAAAAATTGCTCGTGCAACACTAAATTGAATAATTTGTACAATTAAAATCCAAATACAGCAGTTGTTTTTTGTTGTAAAAATAAATTGCATTAACTACTGAATTCTTCTTCCGGTTCATATTATCGTCAAACAATATCTTACGAGGACACTGTTATATCAACCTCGTGTTTTTATAACACAATTTTTTAAAATCATAAATACATTTGTATCATAATCAACACGTGACCTGCTATCGCTATTGAGAACATTAGAATAAAAAATATCAAGAGCTGTTCATGATTGAAATTTGCTGCTCCATAATTTTATATCAAGTGACCGACATAGCGCCGTCGCGTCGTTGCGAGTATGGACGTGGTGGTTATTTAGAGTTCGATTATCACTCGGATTTTAATATTTAGAAAAAGTTTTTAATTAGACAAATTTTAATTTAATTAGACAAACTGTAATATTCAGCCCTGCCATGTAATGTAATAACAAAAATCATCATATGTTTACTGTAACAAAGATAATAAACTTTTTACATAAACTATGTGAAATGAAATTTGGCTTCCATGTTCCCGAGTTGGTGCTGTTTTTCCCAAATGAGTGCCATAAATATCTGTCTGTGAATAATAAATAAAAAGTTTCTATTATTTGTATAATGCAAAGGCCTCAGTTTCAACTGACCCGGTCGGGGCTGGCGACATTCGCGCCATCTGGGTCACTTCTCGGTCGAGCTTTTTAAACAAGTGTGACGCATCGAACGAATTTTCAATAATTTTGGCGCCTTTTCATTATTATTTTTTTTAATATTTTGTTAACATATGGTGAATGTGGTAATATAAGGAGTTATATATTAGGATCGTTATTGAGTTTTCATTTTCAATAGTAATTAATAACATAACATAAGATATCGAAGTTTGCACTATTTGCTTTCGTTTATTTATTAGAATATAATATAAACACACCTGATTGATTGTATGAAAAATTATCCACGATGGGTTTGGGGCGTGAAATTAATGTTCGCGTGTGTCACGTCGGGCGCCAAGGGGCCTAGGGTGGTAGGGTGGTAGGGCACAACGGCAGCAATGGTGGCAGCAGTCATTGCACTTTAGTACTTGAGTGTAGCAACATGCAGTGATATAGGCAATAGCGACCATGCAGCGGACTTCGTCGAACGCCTCAGAAAGTACCTTCTGGACCACGATCGAACTTCTAGCAGGACGCGGTAGGCGAACATCCACCGGAGACTATGAAGAAGCATCTCCTTACGAATCTTCTAATACAGAATCTCCCAGGGCCAAGTCATCACTCAGGTGCCTTTTATTTTAAAAAATCAGATATGTTAGGTTTATTGTTGTAGTAGATTTTTCCGGTAAATTTATAGATTTTATAAAAATATCAAACATTTACATAAGTTAATCTTATGTTAGATACATTTTAACTATCGATATGCTTCACAAATATAACTCTAACGTGTAAACAATTTGTATTAATATTAGATTCTGATATCTTACATTTCGTAAAGGAAACAGTCGTAGTCTGTTGTTTGTATACAACCGAAATCAAAGCAACATGTATATAGTTCAGGTGTAAACATTTTCTTAGAGTATCGTAAAATACTCAAAATTAATTTAAATAGATATTCGTTAGTTTAAATACTTAGAAGATAATATCCGTTACGTCCGTTGCATAATACAAATAATATTTACTTCAGCTATTTCTAAAATATATTTTTCATACGATTCGATTTATCAATAAATCTCATTTCATTGATAACAATGGTTTGGTATTTATAATGAATGCTTCACCGCCACAATAGAATATAAATAACTATGTGTAAACATTCCAAAAGTGACGCGTATACAGTAAATAGACCGTAGTGTTTAAGAAGCACTTTAAAGTCCGAGACGGGTGTTTTATAGCTTTCAAAAATATCACGGCTTTTCAGTTTTACTACCGACAGTTTAACGGCCTACTGATATTATAAATGTTTCTATTCAACAATATATAACATACAATATCGAACTATATATATTTAATAAGGGATATACATGCCGATTTGATTAATTCATATATAAATCAAATAAGTATTAGCTCTTGCCCGCTATCATCGAACTTTATGAATTTTAAGAAAAGTATCTATATCTGTAAGTGTCTATGTTCAGCGGTGTTCACTCTGCCTAAATATGTTTAACAAAGAGTTTCTTACAAACTTCCACCATCTTTTTAACTTTCAGGAGTTATCTAATTTGGTGTAGACGTTCGAAAATTAGGCACGCACATTTGACGTTTCATTTTAATTTATAACAATGTATGTGTAGATTTTAACTAAAGCCCCTCTAAGTATAAAGTATGAAGCTATAAAAAATTGGAAATGCCTGCTGGTATAAGCATACTTAAGAAAATTTTATATTAACCTTGCATTATTTTCCGTAATTATGTCATAAGATACAAATGTGTATGTAAACGTTTACAATATCATAAACTGTGGATAGCCTCAATTCCCTCTACCAGTCTTTTCCAGCAGTAATTCACTGAAACACTTCTACATCAACGTAACGACCCATAAAGCGGGCTCTATTTATTACTCATGATTCAAAGGAAGCTTCGTCGCGGATATGAATAAACATTCTTCGAGACCCACGACATCGGCTCGTATTTATATGACACGATTGTGAAAGAGACACGTCAACCGAGTGACGTGAACGTGAACGTATCGTCACGTATAATTTAGGCTATGCTATGCGTAAACAAGAACCATACCACTCTTATGTATCTTGCTCGAAAATGTAAACATATTCGATGGAGGTTAATATAAATAGCTGCAATAATACTATACAATTAATTTAATGGTTTTTTTTTATCGTGTTCTAATACAAAGATTTAATGCATTTTTTTTATTTCATTTAAAAAAATGACAGTTTAATAAAATAACACTCAGTTCAGTTCTTTATTTAAATATTATAGCATTTGTATTTGTAACGTGGTTATATTTTGGTATTGACATGACATACTTGACAATTGTTATCAATTTTTTATTCAACCATTTTTCGATTTGAATTCGATTCTAAATCTTTCACTTCAAATAATTTTAGGCAGAGGTTATTTAATGATACAATAAAAATAACGGCAAAGTCAACTTTATATTTAGATAATACCTATAAGATGCTTTTAAAAAAATATATAAAGTTCAATTCACTATCTCTATAATGATAACATATTTTTATGTATATATTGTTTTTACATAATATAGTAAATTATAACGCAATGAGCTGATAACTTTTATGCAATGAAAATATTTATGACATTTCATAATATAGCCCAAAAATAGCTATGTTATCTATAAAAATATTTATATTTAGTATAATTCAGATTCACTGTTGCTGTAACTAACGACGAAAATGAATAAATGGCATAACATGAAATAAGTAAATATTCGCTCTACCAAGGAGAAATAAAAAAAGTAAAATAAAAAGAAAGGAAGAATATAAAATTGTAATTGTTTTAGAAATGTAACTTAAAAGTAAACAACATAAGCTTAACAGAGCATAAAAAAATCTATTAATCGATATTTTAAGCATAGACTATATAGATATATATAGTTAATATATTATATTAAACAGCAATCTCATTTTGATACAAACTTTTTTATATATATTTTTATTAATACTTATTCCCATATTGAATTCTTAGCTTTAAGCATAATCGCACGTGCGTTTCACTTCAATATTACATTTTTAAAATTAATTATATAATTTTATAATTATTTTTTTGTAAAAATACGTTACGTTACGTAAGTTCCTGTTAATTACCATTTAAAAAAATATAAAATTAATATTTTGTATATTACATGTCCTTATTTGAGATCGTATCGTGGCTCAGATACACAAGGTTTCAACGCCTGTGGATTCGATCCCCACTCGAAAGAATAAATTATTATATGTATATCATCTCGCTGTATTACCAAGGCAAAAGCCCGGCTTTGAGTTTCACCACTCAAATCATCTCAGATAATATCTCAATAATCGGAATTAATTTGTAAATTTGTGCATTTTTTTCTTATTTCTTTTAAATAAAAGCATTTTAAAATAGTACTATATCATAAAATTTAAAAATAATATTTTAAAATAGTACTAAATCATTTTAAAATAGTACTATAAAACATTAATTACACTTGAAATTATGTTAATATAAACAAGATATTATGTTCTTTACACTGTTTATATATTTCGAAAGAAACTTATATCATGAATGGTGCCATGCCCTAATTTACCTATCCGCCCTCAGGTGATAAAGGCTCCGTACACATAGTTACTAATGAACCCTTTTAAGCGTGAACAATAGTAGCCTAATAGCGGGATAACGTTTCGTCTAGTTTTATGTCGCTATTCTGTGGCGAAGCTAGAGGCCGTTAAAACCTAATGACATACTTAGAGTCCAATGTAAATATTATGAAAAGCGTGCAAAATTACGCAATCAATACAAAAATCACAATTATTATGAAAACAATAATATTATTGGAAGATAAGTACCAAATTCCACCAATATTTAATTTTGATAGCCTTCATAACGTAAACAGATGTGCTGCAAAATTCGTGAGAAATGTTGTAATTAAAAATATAAATTAACACTACATAGATAACTAGATACTAATTTAAGTAGATTAGTTATGAATTTAGTTATGAAAATAATATATGTTATATACAATAAAATATTTATAACGATATATATACCTACCTGACCAGTTTGACTGTCTAGTTGTCTTTCTGTTTGTCCGGTTTAATCTCCAGAAAATATGAACTGGTTTTTGTGGGACTTTCACTGACAGATAGATGGAGTTATGGAGCAACACGTGGGTCATTTTAATCTCGGAATTCCCGCGGGATCGGAAATTAACGCCGGAAAAACCGCGTTTATTGTGCGTACGTACCACAGCTAATCTGGATAAATATGAAATAACTAAACATTTTACTATTAAATACGACAACTTTTGCGAGCAAAATAAAATAAAGTCCAAATTATTAAATACTTAACAACATAGATAACCATACTAAATATATTGGAGTAGGAATTCGTCTTAAAAGATTAAAACTTTGCATTAGGCTAAAATGAACGAGATTTTGGGGTTTTTAAAGCGAAGATATTTGAAATAAAAAATTTTCTCCATTCCCCATTGTAAGATTCTTACCCGCAACCACCGTGTATTCGTAGCTAGCTACGTTTCACTCGCACTTTCGTATGGAAATAATATCGAATCCGTACAAATCAAAGCGATGATTCTCCAAATTTATGCACCATGTCGCAACCAAATAATTTCTACTTCATGTATGATATTCAAAAAACTTTTAGTCACGAAGCCTAAAGATGGAGACTGACTTGACGAAAACTGTTTTGTAAATGATGTACTTATAAACTATGATTCTTAAAAATAAAATAAATGATATAATAGCATCTTCTAGTACGTTTGTAAAATTTTAAGGTTTAACAAATTGATAGAATAGGCAATTGGGAAATTATTTATTTTCACACATCTTCCCCGCATTCTAGACAAGACAGTGACCTGGTGTTCTAAACGTATTTAGTTCAAACTACACGTTAAGCTTATATATCAGAACAACACATAAGCTACAATTTATGTATATATTTTGTATATTTTTTGCTATATTATAACAATTACAAGGCGGTCAAAGGCGCATTTGGGTCGCTAATATAATCTAATTTAGCAATTAACGAGATTACAATTTTCTTTAATTTAAATTGTCTAAAAATAAAAATATATTGCTCCTGCAAAGAAAAGCCGTCAAGTATGAACACCACGTTACATGTAAATATATAATACATGTGGTATCGTTGGCAGCCGTGCCATACCGTGCCAGCCCTGCCGCGTACCGTGATAAAGGTCTCAACTATTATGACACGGGCGCTCAGCGTCAAAACTACTAATACTTTTCATTGGTGGTTTCAACATTACGAAGGTGGTTTTGCTTTTTGTACGACATCTTGGTGTCCAAAACGAATTGCCGAAAGTTACAGCGGCCATGGTAAGCGAGATAAATAAGAAAATATATCTGTATAAAGAATTCTATGTAAAATCTATTCTGCTATGTGGTATATAAAACAATATAAAAATCTATTGAGCCATACTTTAAAACTATTAAGTTCTTAAGTATTATAAAATTGAAGTTCATTAAAATAACATTTTATTATAAAATATTTCTGTTGTTTTAGCTTTACGCACCCCCATGTCCGAGCTCGTCTTGAAAAGCATATGGGTTCAAATCTTGTGCGGCTTACAGACAAGACGTTCATGACGGAACTAGAAGAAAGAATCCGCGCCGTAAATGAAGAGAACCTTAACAAAAGGATCTCTTCAAGAGTCGTAAGTGCTATCTTAATACCATAAACATGTACAAAATGAAGTATATAATATTAATTATATTATAATAATTATCAGGTCTTTCATTCAACATTGTAATATAATAACTCCATTAGTAAGTTACACGAGCTAGCAATAGATATTGATAGGTAAAGTCTAGAAATTTTCTTCTCGTTTTATCTCTTATTATATATTAGTTTATATTAATGACTTCGTCCGCTTTATAATAAATAATTATGTTTTCTCGTCCATTTATATATGTATAATATTTATCCAACATATATAAATAATTGTGTGTTGTCTGTCTAGCTATATTTTTTTATAAGAATATATCTAAATATACACATGAATTAACTAATAAATATTTTTTTGCCAGCTTGACGAAATGGAGAGACTGAAACGTCTCATTTTAGTGGGAAAAACACCGTTGAAAGAATGTCCACCAGAACTTTTTAATCATCCTGTGTTCGTATTCTGGAGGATGGTGAACAAAGAAGTCGCAAGAGCAACCAAAAAACGTGCAGATGCTTATTACAGAAAACTTAAAGCCTCTCAGAATTTCGATCAGGTAAAATAATTGATTAAATATTATCAACTACAACCTTTTTATCAATATGTCACATTTACCGCCTTGTATTAAATATAATAAACCTACCTCAGTAAAATTATTGAACATGACCTACCCAGTAAATTTTATTAGTTTTAAAGAACGCACAAGCAAAATGTAGAAAGTCCATAATTGATAAGCACTATTGTACTATTATTCCTGCTATAATTTAATTCTACAGGTATTACTTGTAATGTTTACTTTTAAGTAATCTAGTAAGCACTATATTCTTACAATATTTTTGAATATTTTTCCACAGTTAGGAAAAAAATACCTTTTTTGGATAAAGTTAAAAAAAATGAACGCATATCGCGGGATTTCCCCCCGCACTTCTTGGAAGCGCTCTATCTACGTATAAGCTACGTCGCAATTATCATACGCTTGTATCTTATCTATGTTATTAGCATCTCCCTAAAGAATAAATTTTGCTGTACCAGAGAGAATAAAAAATATAATTTGGCAAACAGTAATGTTATTTAAAAATAAATATCTTCAGCATCTATAAAGAGTTACTCTACACTCCTCGTTACGTTATAGTTTTATACGTTTTTTTAAAAACGTCACAATATATGTGCCCATCTTAATGTACCTATTACCACTTAGACTCTAGATGAAGAAGCAGAAGCTGAAGCATCACAAGAGGAAACAGAACAGCTAACACCAGAACAACTGCTTCAAAAGTGTACTGAAGAAATAGAAGAATTAAAGAATGCAGATATTGAAAAAGGCGTCCGCTTTACAGACGAACAATTTGCTCTCCTGAAATATGAAACGAATGATGTGAAAACGCTTAAGAATCTTACAGTAAGTTATTCGTAACATAGTAAAACTCTTTGAAAAAGATTTCACAGAAACATAGACAGTACGAATGGAAAACACAATGTGAATTATATATTACATAATTAAAATATTGTATTACCTCACCGGTAAGACAAAGCGCTCATGCTCAGTCTCACTCAACTCTTAAGTTCAGGCGAATTCTTGATAAAAATATCGTAGAGTTAGACAAAATATGAGTTGACGAGTTCACTTTCGTCATCGTTACTTGACCTATTTGAGAGTTAATTATGATTATCCTAAATGAAACCTACAATAGACGAGATTTTGTTTTAGTTTCATGAATGTTATGAATAAAGTATTATTCAGAATCAAAATATTCATGACTAACTTGATTGTCCTTGAGGCCAGTTAGCTTTTGCGTTTAAAGCTAAAATGGCGTGTTAAGCGGGACGACAAGCGTATTACGCTTAAGCGGATTTTATAACACTGTTTAGCAAGTTATGGGGACTAGAGGAAATTGCATTTTATGCAAGAGATAGTACTAAGCGACATTGTCGTTCACCTGCTTTGCACATTTTAGTTAATAGTTTTTTAAATAGTTTATATTTTATCTGTCTACAGTGTGGCTTAAATTTAAAACTTTTAGAAATATTTAAAAAAATGGCTTAGGTGGAATTGGTTTTTATGAAATATTGGACTAATAGATCCTATCACGAACGAGTTAACCGTAAAAATAATAAATAATTAGAAAAAAATAATTAAAAAGCATCTGCTGCGTTAGCTGCTCATTAAAACGGATGACTAAATCGACCCCAGAAGCTATCAAAGTACTGTAAGTAGGTATACATAGGTATGGCAATTTATTATATTGATAACAGTCTTCGATTTTATGCAGATGAAAACATGCATCATGGGCTCGTGGCAATCTGGTATGAGCTGGATATAGTATCGGTTACTTATGACCCTTGGACGATGATTCTTAACTTGTAAACAATTCTACGATCATCTAATGGTGTCACTCGTGTACTGTGTCTGTAGTTTAGTATCAGATTTCACGCTTTAGTCATGTTTCTCAATTGTGCCATCTTGTGGGTGCACCGGCTTACGATCTCTGAAGGGAAAACGTGGTACTGTCTTTATTTATAATTTTAAAATTATAATTTTAAAATTACATACCGCAAGATGTACTGCAAAGCTCTATATCATAAGTGACTTTAACGTTTTTTTTCGTATATCTATATTATTCGATGTAAAAAAATATATCATCCGTAATGACGTCAACTAAATATTGTCTAGCATTCAACAGAACAAGTTAAAATCAATGCCTTGTATTTTTTATTTTCTCTAGTTAAAGTCATTTGTTATGCAATAACAATACAAACAAACAGTACAAACTACAAAGTACACATAGGTAATAGGTATCACTTCAAAGGGGTAATAGAAGATTTCTCTTTTCCGGTTTATAACAATTGAAATTGACTTATTAATCAAAAAAATTGATATGTAATAAAAATTAATTTAATTTACTCCAGCCACATATAATATAATCTATTTGTAAACTTTTCATTACTTTTCATGAAAAATAACTCTTTGTGACATTTTTGTGACATTTAATAACAAAGAAGTATATTAATCTTAGTGACATTTAAAATAAAAGAGGCAAACGTATTGTATTTGTTGATACACATTTAAGGAAAATGTATTTTTAATAGATTCCGCCCATTGCTGGTAATCCGTCAAAAAAGTGCCGGGACGACTTATTTACCATCTGTATGTACGCAATTAGTGTAATAATTAATATAAACCGGTTCACTCTCGTAGCATTATCTCCTTTAATCTATATAAACGAGACGAATGACCTGCTCTTAACAACTGTCTGTTATATTAGTATTATTAATTAGAATTCAATATAGACAACCATTGACGGATGGACAATGAGTGGTTGTGTACTTTGGATACTGGCGTACAATTGAGTCTGAAGGAAAATGAACAAGGAATATAGTTCTAAAAGGAACTTTTAAATTAATTTTCTCTATATGTCAGCTTTATTTTATTTCTTTATACTCTTTTTTATTTTTAAACGATTGTGCCGACTGTCACTATCTAATTAGTAGAGCATAAAAAGTAAGTACTATAATTAAAACAGAAAACATGTTTATTTATCGTCACAACTACGATAAACGTATGTACATTTAACACTAATTTGTTTGCTTTCTTATATTATAAATATGTACTTACAATGTATTTTCGCCTATTGTCATAATAATACAACCCTATAGTTATTTATTACTTTTACATTATTTAATATAGTATTATATGTAAGTGCTTAAATGACAATATCAAAGTTCCAAAGGCAATGGCCGGTATATATAGGAGATAAACTATGAATTATTTATTAATGACAAACGTGTTGAAGACCAAATAAATCATATTGTATTTAATATCTATAATTGTATCTTTTAAAAAAAAAATAAGGTACTATAGCAAAACTAACCTTAAACAATTGCAATTATATTTCGTAAATTAAATTAAATATCATTAATCGTGTGAATTTTATATTTGAAATACGTTTTAACAGTAGTAGGTTGGTAATTTCAAGGACACATATTATACAAAATGTATATATCGAAAAACAGCGTAGGCCATAATTTAAATGATAATATAGGAGCATATAAAATAATATAGCAGAATCATTCACCAAGTCTACCTAGGTGCAAAGATCACACCGCGGCTTATCATCACCCCTGCAATGTATTCGCAATCACCATCACGCTTCATGAATGTTTAAATACATATATACAAATAATAATACAGTGACACGGCTAGGGTATAAAGGATTAAATAGGTATATGGTTTTATTTTATTAGTGAAGAAAACATGTGTAATGTGTGTGTTTTTGGTTTTTTGAAACCGGTCAAGTGCGACTCTTCCAACTTCATGATTAACGTAATAGTAAGCATGTAACAAATAACAAATTTTTCATACAAAATGTGGCTAAAAGAGTGCTTAATTAAACGCTAGCTCACAACGTCGCCGGTGTGGATATTTGATATTAATTTCTGCTTGATATCCACTCGCAATTTTGAGAAAAATGGTCTTGTCAGATATACGTGCGTAAGTCTATCTGGCCGGACGGACAGATATACAGACGTAATGAACAAAGTATTCCTATAAGGGTTACGTTTTTTTCTATAATATTATAGAAAAAGAACAAAGAAGAAGAATAACTGTACAAAATATATTTATAAACCTTAAAATCCTAATTGATTGAGATTTTGTTCGGTTGGACTTAATCAATTCCATATATTTAGTTTTATTTTTTATATTTATAAAATTATGCATATTCATAACTGTTTAATTTTCTTTTGGTCTTCGATTTCACTTGTATGTTTCTTGTAGGTTCCTCACATGGAACGTACAGATACTTTTCCCTGATCTTTTATGTTTATTAATTTTATAAAGTTTAAAGATAAAAATAATTTATTTTTTAACCAAAATAATATTTTGTTTTATATTTAAAATAATTAAAAGCCGAAATAAAGTAAATAGTAAAAAAATCATATAGGGGAATTGTGCTCAAGATGGCATACTATGGTAAGATGACACACTACCAATATTGTTGAAACTATTAGCGCTAAGTGCGATCTTGTGACATTTTAGAGAGTGTCTGTAGGTGTTCAAATTCAGTATGGCTGCAAGTGAATGCAGATGGGCAACTAGGTCATGTTTTCGTTATTTTCAATTGCAAAAAAGTTTTCTTTCGCTTTTGCTTGATGGTGAAATGACATGTAAGACAAGGATTTTCTATTTGACCTAATTATAAATGTAAAAAAGGATTTTTATATGACACGACTTACGCTAAGGGCACATCCTAACCTATAAACTTTTGTCACAACGGTTAAAATTAAATATATCTACATACGTTTTGTACTACATACGTTTTGTATGTCATCTTTCCCAATAAGATGGCATACTATATGGGTGCCTTCAAGAAGCGCGTCTATCTCCACCTCAAAGGCCGGCAACGCACCTTTAGCACCTCTGGTGCTGCACGGGTTCGTAGGCGGCGGTGATCACCGCCAGGTGACCCCTACGCTCGTTTGCCTTGTCCTTTTTCCATAAAAAAAAAATACTATGCATTTTTTGCTTTACCTACAAAATGCCTCGTAATTACAAACGAACATCAACGCGAAAAAATTGATCACAAGAAGACATAGATAAGGCTGCTAGAGCAAAGGCATACAATAAGCCTCAAGTCACGAAGCTTATTTCCCTTTTGGAAAAGGAAGTGACTGATAACGGAATCCAGCCTCATAGAATTTGCAACATGTATGAATCTGGACTTAATACGGTTTAATTTTAATTAATACCCAGCAACGAAGAAACTATTTATTTGTTAACTATGCTTGAAAAATAATGATGGAATTTTTATGCCACATACGTTTAAATAGTAAGATGACCGACTATGTCATTTTACCCTGTATATATATCGTCTTACAGTTGTCGACCTAACTGCGATTTATCTTTGTTTTTAATTTTATGTCACTTTGATCGATCTGAAACTAAAATAATTTCGTTGATTATGATATATATAATAGTATACGCAATATGCTGTTCTCACATAACTTTATTAATTTGAAATATTTGTCTTGAAACAAAAAGTATGTCACCTTAAGCACAATTCCCCTAAGTACAGACATAATAACAGGTCGTTAGTTATAAACGATTACTGACAACTGAACTAGTTATTTAATTAGTTAACCTAGATAATGATATTTAGCAAGTGCTCCTTAATGGACTTCCTTATGATATTTAAATTAATAAGTAATTAAAAATAAAATCGTTATGACCTTAACAATTTTTGACATTACCTTTTGCAGTTAATTGCTCTATTTGGAATCCATCCAATAATAAGAATAATTTGTAACTGGTCAATATCAGTTAATTATTATGGATTATACACTGCATATATAATATGAACAGTCATGGCAAACTAGCACAAACGTGTGACTGTAAATGCGACATATTGTGGATTCGCTTCCCACTCGGGAAAATGCAAAATTTAAAATTTTCATTTATTTGCTGTAGCGTAGTTCTGCCACTCAACACACAATGGCTCCAAAATTCAGCGGAAGGTGCAGAGCAGAGTGACTTATCACTAGGCTCCCTCTGCCTACCCGGCTCCGTGCGGTATATGGCGTGAAGCTGAACAAATGACTTTTGTATTCTATTTATTTTACTTTCTATATTAAAAATGTTGTTTTTAATTTCTCTTGCAGACTGTGGAGGAGCTGTATGCGTTGGCTGACAAAATTATTGGAACGAAACGTCTATAAACAAACTGAATAGAAAAAAATAATAAATAAAAAATATTAATTTTTGACAAAGATTTAATAACATTGTTTATTAGCATTTGCTTGTTACTTTTTGTAAAATTATAACTGTTATGTAGAATATAGCCTTCTTTTATAATATTTCTAAGTAACAATGGATATTTTTCTAAATAAATATTATTTTTTAAAATACTCCCAGCTTTTGGCGATTATAACTACCTGAATAAAAATACCCGAGTATATGTATTTAAGGTTGAAATGAAAGTAGAAGTTTAATACTTTAGTTATTTATTATATAATAAAATAATAAAATAATTGTACTAAAGGAATACACTTAGATCATATAATTTTATTAAAGCACTTATTCTACTTTGTAAGAGAGCACATTTGGGATATTAACCTTGACTAGATATTTTTAATATTTCAGAGTGCTTTTACAAAACAAAATATACAATTGAAATATTTAAATGTTTTAAAATCTTCTATGTTTATAAAAAATGAGAAAAATGTAAAGTTTATTATTACAAGTCTCAGCAGATGATCTTTGCTATTATATATTTATTTTATCAATAACAAAAATACATACACATAAATATTTTCATTGAAAGCTTACGTAAGAAAGAATAACTATGTACATCTTATTTAACAAAAGTATGTGCCAATGATGCAGTAAATTAAAGTAACAAATTCATTCATAATTTGAAACGAAATTACGTAGTAGATAAACCAAGAAAACATTCTTCAAAAGGTATTTATATAATGTCTATATCTTAATTTATAGTAAGTTAACTCAATATTTATGATGTAGTCGAAGGTCACAAGTGGCTTTTAGGTCGTCTGCGAAGTTGTGCGTATATAAGACCCGCGGGCTTATCAATGGGCTGGTAGATGTAATGACGAGGATCCCCTTTCGTCACATTCGCAGGGAACTTGGATACGTCTATGTTGAGATAATGCTTGTTCGGCATCGACATTCGGATCCATGTTATCTGTAATCAAAGAGGGCCAAAATTTTAATTATAAATATTCATATTATTATAAACAATTTGTTTAATATGAAAATTATTTAATTAGTTAATTTCTTATATGTTAAATCTTTTTAAAGTTTTCTAATTTTAATACTACAAGTATATACTAGACTTGTAAGAATTACCAACGTTTTATAATATTTTTTCTTTATATTTAAAGCGGTTGTTGCATTGAATAGTTCAATAGTTTATATTTTTTTGGGTTTTATTATCACGACCGGATGATATACAAAATTTATATGACGTGAGCTGAGAATAAGTTGATGATAAACTTTGACCGACGCGGAGATGTGTGGCTGCGTCTCACGTGATGCGATAACTCAAAGGGTGTGACGTTATCTCACCACAATAATACAATCATTGCTAAATTTAGAATACGCAAAAAAATACTTTGTTTATACAATTAATTAATTGTGCTCCAACTAAGCTTAGTATCACGCTAACAACAACTAAATACTAATTTTCCCAAATTTTTAAACATATTATTTGTAAATTTAAAATTTAATTAAATACTATTGATTCATAGTATTACTTTTCAACACATATATCCGTTTCCGATTCAACGAAGTCATAAATATTATAAACTTCTGAGAATTTTATGTAAAGTTCAGTTCACAATTCAGTTCATACTATTAATGCGCGCCTACGCGAAAAAATTATATCAGCAATCGCGCTCGTTACACTAATAAATAACTTAACATTGATTTATTCGTCCTTTCAAACATCACACAATACTCAACAACAATTACTGAGATAACCTCTGCGTGTGATTATATGCATAAACATGTAAATCGGATAATATTGTATCCAAGTACATTTTAATTTAATTAATTTTAATTGTTATCGCAAAATTTATTATTATGTTGAATTTAACGAAAACTTTTGCGTGTTGAGTGGCGGAACCTCGTTACCAGAGCGTGGAATAATTTATAACCTAAAATAATTTATTAATTGTAACCTCGAGTGGGAATCGAACCCATAACCTGTCGTCTTTACAGTCGCAGGCCTGTGCCTCTGCGGAAAAACTAGCTATATAATTTATATTATATGAAATTTCTGTATTTAACTGTTTTACTTTCTTTATAAAGTCTCTAAAAAAGCATGAGTACTTACAATTAACAAATTACTCGCAAACATAGACTAATTAATTGCTTATTTCACATATATATAAACAAAATATAAATCTTACCTCTGAAACTTTTTCTAAGACTGTTTTTTCAGCCTGATATAGCGTATGTTGTACTGAAGGTGAGTATACGCCGGTGTCGGGCGGGCCGGCGAATTTCTCTAAAATGGCGTCTTTAACTGTCAACCAAGCGTTGTCGAAATCTGCTGTTTTCATGTTGTCGTATGTCCATTCCGCTTCCACGATTGTACTGTTTAATGATAAGTAATATTTTTTTTTAAATATGTATTAAATTATTCGCTATAAATAATTTTATTAGTAGGTACTTTTTGCATAGTAGGTATGTAGGTATATATTATCTAGTTTTAAACAACAGATGAAAATAACTTAGTATTTTTAAATTACGTACCTAAATATTCTTTCAGGAGCGTCCGAAAGTGTCGTGTATTCGTCTTGTACAAAATCAACAAAAGAGGACTGAGTGGTCTTCAGAACGCGGAGGCCACTTAAGCCAGATTTTACTACAACAGCCTCTGTAAAAATATTTTACGTTATAACTTATACTTGATGTACAAAAAAAATATTAATAATTAGTTTTTAAATGAGTTATTTAATTAGGAATATTATTAATTTTTAGCAATAGAATATATAAACACTGGAAACACGTACCGTGTCGGGCTTGTGATACTTCACACCATCTTGTCGCTGTTGGTGAAAACACAAATGCGTGGTTGTGAGGAATCCCAGCATGGAGCCTTTCCCATGGATATTCAATAATGTGACACTTCGCTTCGTAAACTTGTCTGTAGGTATATAGAAAGTGATTCACTACAACCGCACCAAACTCTTCGGGAGTCTTGATTCCATGTTTCTTTGCTAGCAAATAGACTGTGTTCTTTTGGGAGTCTGTAGCCACAACTTCCTTGTTATCTCCGATGACATAGGCTGATTCGGATGCAAGTTTTAGTTCTGTTGATACTTCGAACTCACGAATCAAATGGTATTCACCATCTCGATGAACATGTAGTAGTTTAACAGAACTTTTTCCGTATCCATGATCACTCAATTCGAAGCGGCCGCCGGTATCCTCCGCTGCCGTTGTCGCCGCCTTAGCACCAGTCATCGCAACTGGAATACCTTCACCTAAACTCGTGTTCGAGGGTTTTGCGTATATTCTATAAATTGTAGATAAATACACTATATGACATATTTATAACTTTTTACCAACAAATTTCTACGGTCAAATAAGCAAGAATATTACCTGTTTGAGCTAGTCCACGGCATTTTACTATATATATATTTTTTACTTTATTTTAAGCGTGTGTAAGAAACGCCGTCGGTACATTTACTTATGAAGACTGTGATAAGTACAGCTCAGAAGCTCATTTATAACAGTACCCTGTGACCCTCATTATCACTGACGAGCACGCGCCTAATGCGCAAACTGGACCTTATCGGACTTCACATTAATTTTGTTTATTTAATACACAGCTATATATATATATTGGAAATTGTAAATAAACAACATGTCGGTTTTTCAGAATGCTTTGTTAATTATTCATAATTATTAATACGGAAATTATTTACGATATTTTTGTTACATAAATTTTTCAACACTTTAACAAAATCAAATTGTAAAAAAAAAATGTTTTAATTGTAGCATTAGGCGAATCGTAAATTCTTTAAACGGTTAATAGGAAATTAATATATATATTTTTAATTTCAGAGGTAGACCGTGTGGTTTTGCTATCCATACCTATATTATAAATTCGAAAGTAACTCTGTCTGTCTGTCTGACTTTTACGCAATCAAGGCCAAACCGCTAATTTAATTGTGATAAAATACTCATATAGAGATACCTATGGGTCTCGGGATGAACATAGGATACTTTTTTTTTCTCATATTTGTAATATTTTCGATATATACCAATATATTAAAATACTTATTAATTTGACATGAAATTTATTCCGCCATGTTTATAACAACCGCCGTTGCTAAGCAACGATTTGCAAAGCTTGTTGTTAGAAAACGTCACCCAAAATAAGTTTGCTTAACGCATACATGGCGCGCGCCGCCTCAACCTTTGAGACACAAAAACAATATTCTCCAAAAATATTGTCCCTTAAATATAGTTTAAAAAACTCCGCATAAAATGATATACTATAGATATAGATTTGTATACATTAACAAAAAATAGATGATTTCTATAATTTGATATTCATCCTTATGAAAATAAATATAATAGTCACTTTTAGCATTTCATCTAGATCAGGGTTTCTTAAACTATGGGTCGCGACCCCAGAAGGGGTCGCGTATCAAAATTCTGGGGTCGAATAACTCCTTTGTCGAACGACACTGTCTCGAATAGAATTTCTGATATTAACAAGGATCAATTAGTACAACTTATTACAAGAATTAAAGAAAGCCCAAAATTTTCAATTCAGTTGGACGAAACAACTGGTATTACTAAATTGGCTCAGTTGTTAGTATATGTCGTGGTACGTATTGTATTGGTACGTTTATAAAGAAAGCGTGGAGGAAGAATTGTTATTTTGTCGTCCTATGGAAGACCATACTCCAGGGAAAGACATATATTATAAAGTTGACGAATTTTTAAAAGCAGAAAGTTTAGAATGGAAAAATTGCTGTGGAATATGCAAAGATGGTGCAAGAGCGATGACGGGCAAAAATATTGGTTTTAAATCATTTTTTCAAGCTGCTCATTATGATCATATAACTTTACTCACTGCCTTATTCACCGAGAGGCTCTTGCAGCAAAAAAATTAGCACCAGAATTGAACGATGTACTTCAGGATGCTGTTAAGATCATAAATTTCATTAAGAGCCATGCCCTTAACAGCCGCTTATTTTCAAATCTCTGTAAGGATACGGATTCCAACTACACAACTTTGTTATTACATGCAGAAGTAAGATGGTTGTCAAGAGGTCAAAGTTTAAGAAGATTATTGTAACTAAAGGACGAGATCGAAATATTTTTAACCGAACGAAAATGTGAACTTGCTGCTTTTTTTCAAAATGACTTATGGCTGTCCAAGCTGTGTTATTTGTCAGATATTTTTGCGAAGTTAAATGATCTCAACTTGTGTCTTCAAGGAAAAAATTGCTATATATTTATTTCAAATGATAAAATTGAAAGTTTTATTAAAAAGATCAACATTTGGAAAAGTAGGGTCGAAAAAAATTCGTTCGAAATGTTTTCCAGTGTCGACAATTTTATAATCGAGAAAATTCATTGTAAAACTTTTATTGCAAAAATTATTATAGATCACTTAAAAGCGCTAGAAATACAGTTCCGTACATATTTTATATTAAATATGGATTTCCAAAACATAGTTTGAATTCAAAAGCCGTATTGGATTGGCTTAAGTGAGATTGATCACCTGCCACTTAAAGCTCAAGAGGAATTTGCTGAGCTTTCGAGTGACTCAAACTTAAAACCACAATTTCAAAAAAAAGCCCTTGACTGAATTCTGGATCGGAACTAGAACTGAATTTCCCACAATCGCTGATATGGCGTTAAATGTATTTCTGCCATTCAACACCACATATTTATGTCAAGTTACTTTCTCAGCTTTAACACATATTAAATCCCAATATCGTTCAGTGCTAAAAAATGTTGAAGAGGTCTTACGTTCAGCAGTTTCAAACATTCCACCAAGATTTGATTTGTTATGCAATAAAAAACATGCGCATCCAAATTTCTTACTTATATTTTAGTTTAAAACTTACCACGCAACTACTTGAATATATTCGAGCGAATTAAGACGGTCAGAATCCACTTTTATTTTTGAAACTATAATAAATAAAATTTTATAATTTTTTGTGCAATATTTAATTTTAGATTTTCGTATGTTTCAAAAAGAAATTTTGAAACTATAGATTTTCATTTGTATATGTATATTGTTACCTAATAAATAAATCATCAAAAAATATTAATTTATTTTTCTTTTATATTTGTATGGGGGGTCGTTAAGAAACTTGCAATCATAAATGGGGTCGTGAATGACAAAAGTTTAAGAAGCCCTGATCTAGATGGAAATTATAGTGTACTGTATAATCTATATATATAAAAGGACTTGTCCTCACTGACTGAGGTAAGACGCACGCACAGTCGTAACCGCTGATGATAGAAACGTGAAATTTGGACAGATCACTAAGAAGGGATTTTGAAGAATTTTAACCCTAAAGGGGTGAAATAAGGGTTCAAAGTTTGTATGGAAAAAAAAATAAATCGGCTCCGATTTTTATAAAATTTGAAATTTATTTTTTTAAAAGTATTTAATTGAATACGTGTTTTATCGTTTTCTAGAATTCTTCCCCTAAGGGTGCAAATAAGGGGTTGAAAGTTTGTATGGAAAAATCTTTAAATCGCCACCGATGTTTATAAAATTTGAAATTTAGACTTAAATATATATCATTGAACAACATTTTATGGTTTATTATAATTCACTCTTAAGGGTATAAATAAGCAGGCGAAGCTGCGCGCGTCCGCTAGTAATTTAATAAATAATTAAGGAAAAGTCAGTGCTTCGGAATGACCTAACCTACGAGTGGTAGGTATAGTATGACTTTGATGGTTTTGTACATTTTTATATATTTTCGATTTACTGTTAATTTTTATTTAATATAGAAAAATGTTTAGTACGCCAGCACGGCACACTTTAGATACTTTTTCTAATATTAAGAATTTCCTTTAGTTACTTTTACTTCTTTTGTTTGTTCATTTCGGTTACTCAGATATTTTATCTAATAATAAATCTCTACTTATTATTCTTTTTTAACTTATTTTAATTATTTAAGCTTATATTTTCTTACAAATTATATTGAAAACCGAAAATAATTTCATAAATATATTTAATACATAATCGTATAGTCCAAGCGGGCGTAGCCGCGTCCGGGCCCAGTAGTACCTTCGACTTTCTATATCAGAATGATAAGTAATCATATATCATATATGTTTTAGGTTCAATGACTAGTACAAGACAGGATAGTGAGTCACTCTTACTACGTCCTAAATAGATTCTAAATCACATTTAAATATACAGATACTAGTTAAATACTCTGTCTCTTTTTATTGTAGTCATATTTTTTGCCAGGCTTTATCCCATCTATACCTACATTGCTACATCAGTATAAGTAGAGACAACCTAGTGCCCAAACACTTAATATTCCGTTTTCAGAATCGCACCTAAATTTTAGACACTGCGTCAAATTTTAGACAATGGGTAACAAAATTTAACACTGCGCTTTGTATTCAACCGGGAACATGAACATTTCCCCGATTAAACATCGAACCCAAAACGGCTTTATTTTAATTGATACTTTAAAGTATTGTTGAAAATTCTGTTTCAACAATACTTTAAAGTATCAATTAAATTATGTATGCGCAATTAACTCAACATACACTAAGCATTTGCCCAATTGTATAGGATCTCCGAAAATAATAGTAGAGATTCTGGTCAAAACTAAAAATTATAAATGATATATTACTTTCATTTTGATAAATTTGGTTAATATTAGGCATTTTAAAAGTGTTTGGCCGATGTTTATGTTATTAACCACAATAAAAAAACATCTTTTGTGACAAGTAAAAAAGGAAAACAATATAAACTATTATGTTTAGAAAGTTACTAAAGTAATTAGTACTTATCAAATATAATTATATACCTAATTTTCAACTTTAAGCTTTAGTAAATCTGTTTACAAAAATACAGAGTACTCATTAACAGATTATAAGATAAATAAGTCTTTAGACATTGGTGTGTGCTATCTTAAGAGATATATAATAGGTCGTCAGTCAAGCGGACACCCATATCGTAATTTTGCTCAATATGATTATCCGAAAATATACATATTTATGTTTTCCAGTATATGGTATACCTAAGTGTATAAATATCAAGTATATTTATAATATGAGTATATAAATATTTTATTAAACGATTAAATACGAACATTGCAGTTTTCATTAACAAAAAATATTTAATTATAATATGTATAAGTATATGCATGCAATGTATTATGAGGTAGTTATGAGAGATAGTTTGAAAAAAAATGCCATTAATATTTTTATTTACATATATATTTATACCATTAATATAAAATTATGGATTTAAAATATCCACCAATTATATTAAATTAAGTCTCGAGTCAAGGAACTGAGGCTCGTGTAAGTGAAGCGAGCAACAATGATATCACTACGTTACTACGTCCGAACTCCGATCTATGAAACTTCAATAACAAGCACCTACGTAGTCATGTGACTTTTTGAAGAACATGTTATTATTATTTTTTTTTGCTTATTAAGATATTTTTACCATAAGCCTTAAGGTAAAATTTCAATTTTTTTTATAATATGTTTTTTTTAATATTGAATGAACTGTCCATCCATGTATCTATTTTACTTTTTGTTACAGAACTCTTAAATTATTTCAATTTAAAAGTCCCTAAAGATTTTTTAAAAGACTGTTGATATCACAAGAATCAAAAATAAACAAGAATAAACGACTGCATAAAACAGCAAAAAAAAAACAAACTCAGCGGTAAAATTTTACAGGAGTCCTTGGAAAGACATAGGTAATTGCTTAAAGACTAGGTTTTTCGTTTTTTTATGATTATTTCTTTATTAAGTTCTGATTTATGAGCGTCGTTATTTGAATTATAAAAGGAAATTTTCGCAATCTTATTATTAAACACATCCACTGCGGCTTGGGGACAAAATCGATCTGTAGACTGTACGCGTAAATCTCGAGATTTTCCCTGGTGGAGGAGCTATCTACGCTGAAACATAAGACGCAAGACAAAGACAAATATGTTTTTTTTATATCTGGGAATCTGGGAATTCAACTCACTAGAAAAAAAAATATTACCTCTTTAAAAAATAAGCACGATGCATTATAATTGACATTAGATTATGTATGTTGACTTTAATAGACGTATTTGATGTCATAATACATTTCGGAAAGGTATGTACCGATCACTTTAACGAAAATAGCTATATAAGTATCATAACATTTTATGTTTCATATTTGCCGATCTCATAATATCAAAATACTACGAAGATATTTTATGACAAGCAGAAAGTCTTACTGCGGACTTTTTATAGCCGTCTGCATAGCGTTGCGGATATTTTAAACTATTTTATTATTTATTTCCTAGATGTTTAGAATACTGTAAGGAGTATAAGGTATATATACAACATAATGACCTATAAAATGACCTATGTTGCACATTCCAAAATTTTACTTATCAATAGATAATTAAATCATTCTACAACGTCAAGCTTGACCGAGTTATAAATTATTTTATTATACATAGGTACTTAAATACTTACCTAATCAGTAGGTATCTACATTTTATAAATATTGTAAAAAAACGATATCTATAAAATAAACGTATTTTACAGTGTAAACATTAATAAAGTATAAACAATATATTATGTTCATTTTTATCATAATGTATATTACTAATCGAGATTTCGTCATTTACACATTCGTTCGCTTCGCTAAAGCATATCGGACAATGAAAGCACATAGTTGCAAAATAACAACGCGGCCGGGCGTGTGAGATGAGACGGTCGGACTTAGTGATTGAAAAAGTTGAATTTGGGAATGATATTTATTATTTCGTCATTCTTTACTAATGTATTAAAACGGGACCATGTTTATATTAGTTTTACTATTGCTCGTTAAACCTGCCTAAATAAATAGTAAACATATTTATAAGAATTTCAGTGCACAAATATTATTTCACAGAGAATTTAGGTTTTGAAATCTTAAAATAAAAATGCATATTTGCAATTTATAAATAAAAGAACATTGTTTATAAAACATTTCTTTTAGAACTAAATTATACCAACACAATTCTTCTGTTGAAAAGTGGAAACGGTTTTCATAAAACTCTCTACTTCAAAATTTCGAAGTAAAGTAGCTGGCAGGTTCAGCTATATACAAATATACTTTTTCTGACCACATTCATTCTTATATTTTGCGTATATATTTACCTCTTCCATATTTTCATTTTATCGATCTTTTATAATTGCAAAACCGGGCCGGCTACTGAAACATTATGTCATACAACTTGCGAGGAGTCAGCAAGAGGAAAATATCGATAAAAAGTAGAGCTAGCGGCGCGACACTATCGCGCTAAGGCGGGCGGGCGGTCGTGCGTCGTGCGCAAGCGCGAGGGCGGGCGGCGCGGCGTCGCGGCGCGTCACGCTCGCCAGCTGACGGCGCCCAGTGACGTCTCTGCGTGGACGTCTGTACCTCTACGAGTGATGCCACGGATCTCTCCGTGATTCTCCGACTCTATTCCTGTGGTACAAATGATGGTGCGACGGAGTGGTCGTTACACAGTGAACTGGAGAGGATTTAGAGACTTCGTCAGCAATAAACCACCGGATGAAGGTAAGTTGTTATGCAAATCGGCGTGTGAACAAACTTAACCTCAAAGGCGATGAATAATCGTTAGTCAATATATTCGTAAATAGGTAGTGAAGTGGACAATTATTACCTTCACACAATATACTATATATAACTAAGGTGCATTTGCAAGCCATTAAATGTTACTTGTAGCGATACGATTTAACTGAAATAAATTTGCAACCGGATCGCGAAATTATATTATTGTATTGAAAAACAAATAATTACTTTTCTAAAAAGTAATTACAGATAATAAGCACAATCTAAATACCTAATATTTTATAGTGAGACATTTGAACCTGGTACAATAGTGTCCTAAAAAGCAGGTTGTTGTTTAAAATATATACGTCATATATTATTTTCTTGAACACAAAAAAGATAAAGTTTATTAATAAATATACATGTGTATAATTACAATAATTATATATAATTTTTATATGAATATTTAAAAAGAATTATACGATGACATAAGCTATTTTTGTAAGAAAAAATCGCTATAGCAAAAGGCTTTGAAAACAGTAATGTGTACAATATTTATGTGGTTTAACTTGATTTAAAAATATAACTTCCTCATTAATTTGAAATACCGTAATCGGTTACAGCCTAAGCAACAAATATTTTATATACTAAAAGCTCAATGTGTGAAATGATTGTGTATATAATTTAGATCTAATAGAGATAATAATATTATAATATTAAAAGAGTAAACATTTCATTTTATTGTTGTGTATATTCTGTAAAATATGTTTTACTTGTCGATTCGGAAATAATTCATGATATTTAGCAGTAAAACGTTTATTCTAATCCTGCCTATATTCATTTTGTGAAATATTCTACTCGTTTTCTTCTTTTTTCATTTTGTTATATTTCTATACTCTTGGTAAAATTAGAAAAAGTAACTCAGAAATAAATTAATAGATCTGATAGTATTTTGTCGATTTTAATATCTACAGTATACTACAATAAGTGGTTTCAGTCCGAATATTCGCTTTTTTTTTCATTTCTTCGTCTTCGACAATTTTTCGAGATATTGCATCTTTAATGGCGGAATTCAACATTTGTGCTCCGTCCGCCAAAATAGGACAATAAAATAATTTAAATATGATCAGATCCTTGCGGATAAACACCATGACGGTCTTTTACAAATAACCCTGTCTCATGTCATAAATCTATCCGTCTGAAATTTATTTGAATATTTTAATTATTAATAAAGTAGAATACTAATATTTAACGTATTATGATATATATAATTGTTCTCGTTATACGAAACGCGAATATTAAATACCGCGATGTAACAAAATATATGTATGTAGTATATACCTACGGGAAATACACGATAACTTGTATCTTCTATCGTAAATCATATAATAATATTATCACTGTCCTATAACTTGGTAATTTATTTTAATATAATTGTAATTGATAGACGGCTCGTCCTGCACGAAATCTATAAATGGTTTCTCATTTCATAAATACAGCCGTGTCTTATAGAATATTTATTTCTTATAGACTCATCTTTTAATTATCTAAATCAATAAAATGTTGATGTTATTCTTGTATTTTTAAGGTGCATTTTAAAAAATAATATACTACTAATTTTACGATTTTCATACGATAAACCAGTAAAATTGAAAGTAATTGGAATGGTAAAAGAAGTATGCAGAGACCATAGTGCTTGGCATTCAGTTTTCTTCAACTACTCACCTAGAAATAAACCATAAAGCTACAAAATAATAATAAATATAAAGTTTGTTGAAGAAAATAATTAACCTTTTAAAAAATATTAGCAATTAAGTATGTATAATTATAATTGCTAAAATATTTTTATAATGTTTGCGTCATATTATTACTGATTTACTCCTTTATGAAACGTTAAAATACTATTAAATACAAATTTTATATACATATACGGCAGGATACTATTTTAATATCATAAAACCATAATTCTTTTAATAAATCAGCGCTTCCTTACTAAATAATCCATTCAATAAATGAAAGCTTGGAGAACATATGTGCTTGGAGTAAGTCATTTGGTTTGCGACTGAATCCGATAAAAACGCAGCTTATTATAGTTGGTAGTAGAAAACTTATATCCAAAATTGACTTATTTAATTTACCATCTGTATTTCTTGACGGTGTCACTATACCTTATAGTAAATCTGTGAAAGATCTGGGCGTCATCTTGGATCAAAATATGTCTTGGGACTCACAGTTATGTGAGGGGAGCAGAAAGATGTTTGCGTCACTGGGATCTCTTAAACGGTTACGCAATTTTCTCCCTATACCTACCAAGATTGCGTTAGCAAGTACTCTCCTCTTACCGATTCTCGATTATGCTGATCTTTGTTATCTTGGTCTAAGAGAGGAGCAATTAAATAAGCTTGAGCGTCTTCAAAATGTGTGTATACGATTCATATTTGGTCTACGTAAATGTGATCACATTTCCGACTTCCGAGAAAAGCTCAAGTGGCTCCCTATCCGGCTTCGTAGGAATACTCACATACTTCATCTTCTTTACTGTATTCTGTTCAATCCAACTTCTCCCCCGTACCTAAAGGAACGATTTGAATTTTTGGGCCGCTCACATCCTCGACGTCTGCGATCCGACTATAGTCGGGTGCTAAAAATTCCACAACATTCCTCGTCATTTTATAGTGATTCATTTACAATTACTGCGTGTCGGTTATAGAACGCCCTGCCCTTGATTGTTAGGAATTCAAAAACGTTCCTTACCTTTAAAAAACGCTTAAAAAACACTTTCTAGCCCTCTAAACCTTTTTAACCGTACTTACTTATTATAAGTGTAATTTTTATTATTATTTTTTATTTATTTTCATTTTATTTTTATTTTACGTTTTTTCCCTTGTTTCTATACTAAGTATGTATCCATATGTTAACATAATTTATAAGTGTATATGTATGAATGTATGTAAGTATGTATGTATTTATATATATGTATGTATGTATTTATTTATGTATATATGTATCTATCTTTGTGTAGGTTTATTTATTATTTTTTTTTTTTTTTTTTTATATAGTTGTTTGTAGTTGTTGTTTGTTATCTCTATTCTATCACACCCTACTCACTATTTGTTTATTTTTTTTTGCGATTTCCAACGCCTCAAGGTTACCTGGAAGAAATCGCTATTTCAGCGATAAGGTCGCCTATTGTACCATATTCTTTTACTTGTATTCTTCTATTTCTTTTATTTTTTGGGTGTACAATAAAGAGTTTTATTATTATTATTATTATTAAATAATCCATTCACTAATAAAAAAACGTTGGCTGACGATATAAATATATTTTCTTTACTTAAATTTATTACCGCTAGTCGTTTGATTCACTTGTTTATTACACCTTTACTACATATTCAAACCTCACCATTTTAGCCAGACTCGACAACATCTGAATATTCGATTACAATACCTACTTATACTTAATTAATCTACTTAAATATTTTAGAAAAACAAGAAGAATCGCAACCTGAAGAAGATCTATCAAATCATGAAGTGATATTCTTTAAAAGTATAGTGGAAAGTCCTGATTTTAGCAGAAAATATGGAGTAAGTTTAAGTTAATTAGTAGATGTTAAGCACAGAACACATTTACGATGTTAAGTCATACATTAAATTTATTCATGACGTTAGTGATTTAGCTTTCTTTTCAATAGCACCTATGAAATTCTAGATCTTGACATTAGAAAATTCCATTTAAATGAAATTCCATTCCAATATAATAAGACGACCGTCAAAAGTTATCTTCGCTTATTATAGCAATATCTGTTCATTACACAATAATTAATTAAAAAATAAATTTGTAACAATAAAATTAACGTAATAAATAGCTACGATATTTTAAAAAATACTCTAATGTTAATTGGACTTATACAAGAATTTAGATCTTAAATAGTTTCTTTTATCTGTGGTTCAACGCCAATCACTTGACAGCACTAGTACTGCGAGATCATTTGTGTCATAAATTCTGTTAATATTAACAGGTATAAGAATTAATTTTAAGCCCTAAAACAATTGTAAGAAAGATTAAAATATATTGTTATCGTATTCTTTGAAAAAACAGGTATTAGGAAATGAAGTACGAACACTCAATAAGAAATTTAGTTGGTGGGTGTGTTAAACATTTTTAAAAAATATTTTTTATGATTATTTTGTATAATAAGTATAACCATGTTTTCCTATTTAAATACATCTGACTAGTGTACGAAAACTAAATGTTGTGTTCTTAAAAATCTGTCAACTTTCATTCAATATTTTGAAATAATAAGTGCCACGCCTAAGCATCAAGTTTTTTTGTTCTTAAGATTAAATATTTATTGTGATAAATATAAAAAATATATTGAGCATATTTGTAAGCGATTAACCATACTTATCCGTATTGCAGTCAATAGATTCTGAGGAGGATTTAATCGTAAAACCAGTATCCTTGGATAATGTAAACATAATAAGATCGTTGAGCGAGTATCGAGGCAACAACATACGTACTATAGAACAGGCAGAATTAGCTATATTATTGTCCCGAGTGCATTTTAAGGTATGAATTAGAATTGGAAATATGTTTACCAAAGAATGTATTGTATATTTAGTTCTTTGTTTACTTCTTAGAATTTATATACATCTTGATGAAATTTAATTTGTATAATCATACATACAAATGTTAATAAATACAATTATATATTGTTTCACTTATGTCACTTTGGCTACTACCACAGGCTTTAATTGATGCTCATGACCAAATTGGCAAAATTTGGTTGGATAGAGGTTCAGGAATAGATGAGAAAACAACCAAAGAAGAACTGATAAATACTGCAGAATCTTCCGATCTCAGCCCAGACCAAAACGGAGACATGCCTGTAGAGACTGTTAAAGTTGTAGGACTGAGAAAAGTCCCAGGTCAACCGTTAGGATTAACAGTAAGTCTATATTTTATATCATTTTGTTTCAGTATTCTATTGTTGTTGTTTTATTACGTTATGTTGAGAATAGAGCTGTCAAATATAACCAATTTTTATATCATTTTTTTTTTAATATAAAATAGGCCTGTATTAGAACTAATGTTAGCATTGATATGGTTTATGAAGGTCTTAAAACATTATGTACATGTGATTAACTACTTCCATTATCTGGCTGTGGAAATGAAGAATGTAGACAAAAGAAATTATTAATATAAAAAGCCAAATATAATAAACGCTAAATCATTTTTTTAAACTAACAAAATACTTTTTTATTTCATAACAAGATCAAAAAGAAAATTATTACTTACATTGTTTTATACTATATATTTATATGGCAGGTTACAACAGATGAACATGGTCAGCTAATAGTAGCTAGAATCCTCGCAGGTAGTGCCGCAGCCAAACAAGCTCTGCTTACTGTGGGAGATGTTCTATTAGAAGTTGATGGGGTTCAAGTTGATACAGAAGAACAGCTTAAAGAAGCTGTCTCTAAACCTAATGACAGAGTCACCTTAAAAGTTGGACCAAATTTAAAAGAAAAGAATGCTCAATTAACTAATAATAGACTTAGTGTAAGTTGCTATTTAGTGTGAACTATATTTATTACAGTTATCTACTACTTATATGTATATTTTATTCCCATATTTATGTGGATTCTTTTTCAGTGTTACATGAGAGCTCTGTTTGATTATAATCCTTCTGAGGACACATTACTTCCATGTAAGGAAATAGGATTAGAATTTAAGAGGGGCGATATTTTACAAGTATGTGAATTTATCTTTTAATAAAATAATTTACAATAGTGAACGATTTGAATTTATTTGCCATTTCTTTTAAATGAAATTTTAATATACTATTATGCTGCAGTAGGAAACTATCTGAAGCTATAAAAATGTTATGGTTGTGGATTCAATCCTTAATTAATTAAAAAAATATTTTCATTTCCCTGCTTTGACAGTTAAAATACAGTATTGTTTTCCAATGCAGAGTACATTATATATTTCAAATTCGGACTTAAAATGAAAAATGGAACTTTCCTATATATTTGATTAAAAAAATACTATTTCTTTTAGGTCTCGGACAGAAAAGATCCTAATTGGTGGCAAGCCAGCCATGTTGAAAAACCAGAAGTTGTAGGCCTTATTCCATCACCTGAACTAGAGGAGAGGCGTAAAGCTTATGTACCTCCTGAAGCAGATTTTGTGCATAAAATTAGTATATGCGGTGCAAGAGTGAGTGGATTTTAATTGATGTTTAAACTGATATTATGTAAATAAATATGTTGTGTTTATATTTGAATATAGTTCAGAACAATGTTTTAACTGTTGTTCTTAAAAATATTGCTGAATGTTTAATGACTATAACCTCTCTAATACAGATATCAAAAAAGAAAAAAAAGTTCGTATATGAGTCACGATCAAGCGTTCAGCTAGAGGGTGCTGAGCTAGCTTTGTATGAGGAGGTGGCGCGCACTCCCCCCTTCCTACGCCGCGTGCTGGCGCTGGTCGGCACCCGCGGTGTGGGACGAAGGACGCTAAAGAATAGAATGATACAGGAACACCCTGATCGGTTTGGTGCTGTTGTTCCACGTGAGTGTAGTTTTTTTTACTTTGAAGTTGTATGTAGAGAGCGTCGAAATTGCGTTGAGGTATCAAGCTGAAGTGACTGAGTACACTGTTGGCCGTCAAGTATAGGTTTAACTAAATAAAATCGGGAGTTTTATTTAGCCAATTATTTATTTACCAAATATTTTCTTTTGCATGAAGATTTTTTGATTGATATGATTTTAAGTTTTGTTATTTTGTAGAGTCCATACTTTTATAGTTATCATGACTTATATACGTAAAAATATAAGTAGTAATCGTATAAATCATTGTATACAAAATATGAGTTTTAAAACGCAAAATTAGTCAGATACTCATAAATTTAAAACTGCTATAATAGATACATCACGTCCACCCCGGCCGTTGGAGGAGAGTGGTTCATCATACTGGTTTGTATCTCGAGAGGAAATGGAACGCGACGCGCACGCAGGCCGCTTTCTCGAATACGGAGAGCATAATGGACATTTGTATGGAACTCACTTGGATTCTATTAGAGCTGTTATTAAAGAAGGTAATTTTCCTTTCCTTACGTAATTTTTTTTTCAACTTTACGGTGTATTCCGCATGTAGCAGGGTAGGCAGATAGAGCCTAGTGTTAAGACACTCCAGTTTCTGCTGAATTCTGGAGCAGCGTTGAGTGGCGGTACTCAACTCCGCGCTTTGCCTCGACACCAGAGCGATGAAGTAAAAACATTAAACATTTTATTTCTTCCAATGACAATGAATCGAACGCACAACCGGTAACGCCTACAATCACACGTGCCCCTATGCCACAACTGGCCTCGTCTTTACGTCAAATTCTATAGTAAAGACTTCTCTTCAGACGAAGCAATTGTTCTTGAAGAAAAATCTCTTATACGCTACTTAAAAAGACTACCTAGTTTGCCACTCTCCATGCCTTTGTTAAGGCAAACCAAACATTGTTCTTTTCAAATTCCTAAAGCTAATTCCGACAATGTGAACTGTCGTTTTAACTCTCTAACTGTAAATGCGACGATTGTAGATTCGATTCCCACTCGGAAGAATTAATCATTTTATTACTCGCTCTGGTAACAACACTAAACACAGCATAGAGAAAATTGGGAAATAAGTGGAGAATAAAATGTTTTACACTAGGTTCCTTCTCCTTACTAGCTACAAAAAATAGATATTTAAATTTATTAATATAATTTACAGGCAAAATGTGTATCCTCGATTGTGCACCCCAATCTCTAAAACTACTTCACAATAGCAGTGATTTCTTACCCTATGTCGTGATGATAGGGGCACCCGGCATCGAACAGTTGAAGAACCTTACACACGCTTCTAATAGGAATCTTACGGTGACTTTAAAGCTATATATTTTATTTATTTGAATGAGCATGAAATTGAAAATACATTTAAATTAAGGAAAAATCGTACAAAATACCAGATTTGGTTCTTCCGGATCATACCTATATTGAAACAAGTTGAAATACAATTTATGTCAACAAAAGTAATTTATGAACTGTTGTTTTAATTTATAATTGCTGAGTATAATATAAACTTGCAAAATACCTGACGTCTGACTTACATAGTCTGATCTCTTTAATTACTGACTGTTCTTGTTAATTGTTAACATTTTAACGTCATAAATGGTAACCCCTTGAATTCGTTCTTTATTGTAATGAAAAGAAATTATCTTGATAATTAGATACAGCAAGTAATGTCTTAAATTCTTAAATTATGTGTATGCTAACTCAATAAGTAGATTAGAATGAAAAATGCATGTTTTCGGTTTGGATTGTTTAGGGTATATTTCTTTTAGTTTATGGAGAAATAAAATATTTACATGTAATTGTAAAGTAAAAATAATCAGAAATTTATATTATTATTTTTGTTTAATAGTTTTTTTTTGTTTAATTTATATTTATAATTAAATATCATTTCGTGTTTGTAAGCATGTTTTAAGTTAATAATGTTGCATGTTAGTTCGACCGCCAGAGCTCCATACGCTACAGCTCGCGGCGCGCGCGGACTCTCGAGTCACTGGCGTCATTATACGAGGTAACTATTCATTTGTTTTTATCCCGCTTTTAGTGGGGGAGAGGGAACCTAGTATTACTCCAACGATACGCCACTCTCTACTTTCGAAACATTACCTGTTGAGTGACAGAACTTTGTGTGTGAGCGAGGAAATGAGAATAGTTCGTCCCTCAAAGTGGGAACGTCGTTGTGTTTATAGTCCACATGTTGTGGTGCTGCGCTACCACAGTCTGAAATTATTGGTTTAATGGGCAGTTTTGAGATAGCCTAAAGAGGCTGATCAAAGGGTCAGCATGATTATGCAAAGTATTCCAAGGCCATACTATTAGGAAATAAGTTTAATACAAAAGTAAGTCAAATTACTTGGTATAACTAAGTAATTTGACTTACTATAAACTATATATATATATAGTTACTATATTTTAATATGAAATTTTAATTCAATAATAATAATACTATAGCCTTGTGACATTACCAAAAGTAATAATGCCAGCTGAAATCAACATGTTTGTGGTTTAAAGATTTATATTGAATAACTTACATAAAAAATAAATCATGACCTTTGTCATTGCGTTTTAAATATGCCTTAGCAATTTCGCCCACGTTTATATATTTTTTAATTTGGCATTTCCTAAATATTAGGATTCACTAGGAACATTTTTTTTTTTTAATGGCCTGATTTTGCGATGACAAGCGCAAAATAATCTGCCAGTGTCACGTAACTAGGTACATTTACAAAATATTTAATTCATTTACTAGACAACCAATTGACGCGTATAATAGAGTGACATACACGTTGTAATAGCAACGTCTATGTCATTTTATGGCCAAAAGTATATAAATACATGTCAAACATATGATAGTGTGCAAAACATTTTTTTATGAATTTAATGGTTTTTATATTCAGTATTATCAAAAATGTTAGAATCGTGCCTCACTCCTATTTATAAACTATAACTATAACTAATTCTTTTCGTAAAATTTTCAGAATTTTTGTAAAAAGGGGTACATTTATGCTTCACATATCAATTATAAATTACTATTTGTTGCTCAAACTAAATTTCTTAACAGGAGGAAGATATGAAGCAGACGCTAGAAGAGAGCGCGCGCATTCAACGTCAATACGAAAAGTACATTGACCTCACGATCACAAACAACAACGTGGACACCACTTATGAAAGACTTATGGACGCCCTACACGCCCTTTCGACTGACCACCAATGGGTTCCAGTCACTTGGATATATTGAGTAGTTTTAATAAATTACTAATACTAAAGTAATACCTCGAACTTACATGATGGACGTCATTTTTTTATATACAATGGGGGTAAATCATAATTGTATATTATGTTTAACTAAATAGTATAAAAATTGATGAAAAGGGGTTCTAAAAAGTAATCGGTTCCATTTAGTGATTCCATATCTAAAATAAATTGCTACTAAAACAATGTATGAATTCGTGTAAGTTGGAGTATTACTAACCTGAATCTCTGAAAACCTACACTTTGATATTTCAAAGAAACAACGTCATAGAGTAAACGCATCATAACTGCACTTAACATCACATTTAAAATAATTGAAATCAGATATGGCTATCTGTGAGAGCTATGTGGTATATAATATTATTTTATCACTACAATATACAGGTAGAAATTTAAAGATACCGTATAAATCACATTCTCTAGAAGTTTACTGATATTAATTACCATAGTTAGTTCGTTTATACAGGTTACAAAGTTTAATTATTTTCCTGATTATATAAACACAAGCACCTATTACAATTAATTTGATTACAATTACTTAATAATGCTTAATTAAAGCTATATTGGCTAAAATCTCATAACAAATGTCGCGTTATCTCAAACTAGGTAAATTATTATAGTATTACTAATATTAGCTTGTGCCAGAATAATTAAGAAGATGCCATAAGCTTCTTCATATACTTCAAGCTAAGGAATAAAACTATAAATGCATTAAACTTCAACGAATTTTCATATGTTATATTGATTGATTGTAAGCAATAATATAATTTTATATGCACTTCTTTTATATCCGAAGCAGATCACAAATGTAAAAACAAGAAACTATATACAGTCACAATTATAGACAAATAGTGTAATATACAGTATATTCACATCATACTTACTTTAAAAAATACTGCTAAAACAAATGTTTTAATAAATATTTTTTTATAATATTACGAGACTAGTGCCTGATACAACTATTTTAGCATTATTTACTAACATTAGTTATCATGTAACATAATGGAACATCTGCATTTAAGTTTTATAAGTAATCCTTAGATTAAGAATATTGATTGAACTTTTCTATCCTCAAGTCCTTCTTGTCTTTATTTCAAGACTAAAGGCATTTTTTAAGATCTTAGTAAAGTAACTCAAATCTTAATGCTTATTGCTTTAATAATAAACATCTTAAAAATTGCATTAACTGGGCAAATCACAATATAATAATATACATAAAAGAAACTCTTTTATAGCCTTAATATTATTTAAGTTAAAATTTTGAAATATAATAATATTAAAAGATATATATTTTATTTTGTTTTTAAAAAATATTAAATGATAAATGTATTTATGATTTCCAGTTAACAGATATTACATACTGGCTACAACATGGTTTTTTTAACAAAATATTTTAAATAGATTTTAAAAATATATATTTATATTGCGTTGCTTTTATATTATTTATATTTACAACGTTACTAGACTTTTATTTTTATCTTAATATATTCTCTTATATATTCACAACATTTAAAATCCAATCAATTAATATTTTCTTTTTGTAAGCAATCTTTTATGAAAACTTATTTATTATAAAAAAATGTATTTTGATTGAAAATTCACACTTTTGTAGTGACTACGATATAGAATTTAATAGAATAACAATTATTTTAAGGCATGTTTTATGGCCCAAATTTTGCTTTCATTATAGACATCACATGGTTGTAAGTAGATTTATTTTTGTATTTCTAATAAAGTTTTCTTTAAGTACTGATGAGATGAGATGAAATTCTTTACATTATATTAATCATTGATGTTTTATATTAATCATTAAATTTTAATTCAATTAATTTAAGTATCAAAATTTGAATCTGGATAACTAAAATGTATTTGGCTAGAGCACTTGGATGGCTTCTGCAACATAGAAATCGTGATATATTTCTAAATATTTCTCTAGATTAATTCGAAAACCATTCCAGTTATTTATATTGTTTGTTCACCTTACAAGTGTTATCATACAGTGCTTATTCTTACAACCTTATTGTACCAGATTTTTCTAAACATTTGTTACTTCAGCTCACTTCTTACTATTTTAATGCATTATTAATTACATAATGTTCAAAATTGAATATCCCACCAAACTTTTGTTTATTAAATTAATTATTTTAAGCATAAAAATAAAGTCGACTTTTAAATTACGAATTTTTCATTTGAAAAATTAAATATTAAAAAAATACGCAAATAAAATAGTATATTATAAGACTCAAGTATATTTTAATAAAGAATATTTGATTGATTGTACGAAATAATTTGTCACACATAAGATTATTGTAAAATAATACGACTATGACAAATTCCGACATTAATGTTACATGCATTAATATCTGACTGTCGATCACTTGTATGGTGGTATTTTTGTGTCTATTTGTAAGTGTACGTACAAATTGTGTCCAAGCTGTTCAACCGTTAATGTAATGCGTTTATTGTGCGCAGTGCGGTGGATTGAAAATATCAAACCTGTTCAAAAATTTATTCATCTACAATAGACACTTGAACACAACAAGTTCACACACATATTATCATGTCACAGTACATTTTTTTTTTTTTCATTTTAGACACTCGTGTTCATACAAAAACTCTCATTGTATACATTGAGTGTATCATGTAGTGTCGTAGTCTTTTCGCACTATTGTGAAAATGCATCACTTTAAAAAAATCACGTAACAAAAAAGATTAGCAGCCAATGAAACTATTTTAACTAGATTTATAGCGTACATTTGAGTATGCAAAAATACAATTTAGAAATCACGATATGCCTAATTTTGTTCCATAGTTTCATTTATAAGCTGTGTTTTATTTGAAACATCTTTCAAGTATAACAATTAACAAATTTCATGAAATTAAACAAACAGATTAGGGTTTGTAACATGAATTTTATTATCGTAGTAAAAGATATTAACCATAATTTAGAATTAGCTTGTATATTTTATTAAGATTCTTACATTCCGTCCATTTTGGTTTGTTAATTAGCTATAAAATTTTCTATTGGAAAATATTCAATATACATTATGTAAGTTTTGCTTTTTTTTTACTTTTGCTAATATATGCCCCTTGTTTAGTTAGCTCCTTTTATTTGCAAGAAAAACAATAAAACACTGCAATTTATTAGCCAACTTGTAAGTTTTTTTAATCCTTTAAAATGTTAACATTGAAATATTGTTTGTTAGTTTATTAGCCTTGTCATATTTTTATGATGGCGCACTGAAGTCTTAAATATATTGGGATCAATGTGGTTGAGGCCAGCCTCGCTCGTCACTGACACCACATTATTATCAGTTTCAGCTTTGTCCAAAAGATGCGGTGCAAGCAAAAGGAATAATTGCTTAAAATTAAAAGACAAAAATATTAATTCAACATTAAAATATTTTTGATTATTATAGCTTTATAAATATGTATATGCAGATATATTATAATTACTTCTGCCCATGGTATAAGAGGAAGATTTGTAAATGCGGCTTGCCAGCCTGGTAGCCCAAGGTGCACCAATGCCATTCTAAAGTAATGTGTGAAAGAGTCCGCCATCCACCCCCAAGCTCCTTCCCTTGTCGCAAGCCATATTGACCATGAACCGCCAGTGTATACTAAACATACCTTAAAATGGCAAATAGAAAGTAAATAATCTTTATTATGAAACTGACACATTTTTATTATGGAATTTCTAAATAACTTACTTTTCCTATATTTCGACAATTGTCCAGCTCAAACACTTTACTTTTAGTATTAAGTACGGGACGAGGCCCTGGATTCTGACGTGTCAAGGAAAAATCTAATAAATCCTTCAGTGCTGGACTTAAAATTAAATCGTTTAGAGAATTTACTCTTATAGACCCAACCGGTAATATTTCATCAGCTGTAAAAAACCGCAAATTACGATAGATGTGTACTTGTTACAATTTAAAAAAAATGTGATAATAGCAAATTCTAAACTGGAAATTGTGTACTGATAGTCTTCGTAGTACGTCTCAGGGGCTTTGAGCAAGAGTAAGAGTAAATTCAGAAAATTTTATGGCAAGACTTATACAGAGTACCGGTCCGATTGGGGGATTCCGATGAATTGTGTGGATATCAAACCATTTATAGCTTATAAATTATAAACCGGCAACTACCCTATAAAATCTCAACTAAATATAAATTCGTAACGCAGTGGGACAGCATCTGACTATAAACACGATGGTCGTGAAATCCTCACGCAGGACATGTAATACTATTTTATAAATGCATAGTTGGCCACTCCACGCATGTTTTATACACAATGTTTTGTATTCATCTGTCTAGTGTCTACTACATGCGGTATAAAGCGAGAAGGTAAAAAAATCCTTTCCTGAATATTTGTAATGCCATGTTAGTTGAAAACCATCTGTGGATGCATAAAAATTACGCAAATCTTCCGGTAATGTTGCTGAATGCCTCTGTTCCCAATTAGAGAGTGTCACACGATCACACGGAGGACGACGCTCAACTTCCACATTAGATATTCTTGGATCGGATTCTATAATTATAAATATATATTTTTTTATGAATTATTTGAATCCAATGAATAATTTTGTTAGTTTTTTGTGTATATTCGTTTGAAATAAAGCGTTAAATGAAACTTAAACTTTGACATTTGAAACTTATGCCAAATCGTTTATTTGACATTTACAATCGGAAGTAAACGAAACAAGCATGGGATCCTTATAACTAAAATTAAACATACGAAGATATCTACTATAAGATAAGAGATTTATAAGACGAATCTTCTTAGTAACTAATTTTTCCAATACACGAAGAAATAATATTTATATTATTCGCAAATCTGACCTTTAAATTAATATCTATACAATAAATAAAATTTCAAATTTATCTTTATCAATTCTAAATTACATATGAGCACCAATATAATGGCAAATCTTAATTCTGGAGTGTGTGAAATAAAAAAAGAGTTCATAGTACAAAAACAAGATAAAGTGGTTAGTTCTGAAAAGCAAAATGCACTGATAAATAAGCGTAAAATAAGTGAATCTTCTAACAATGACTGCAAAGTATCTAAAATTGATGAAAAGAGCGATGTATCTAATAAGAAGAAGAAAGAAAAAAGGCGAGGCCAAAATAAAGCAAGACCAAAGACTTTTCAAGATGATAAACAAAATAAACCTTGCCCTAGTATTATAAATATAATCTCGAAGGATGATAAACAACAATGTCAATACACAAACTGTAAATATATTCATGATCCAATAGAATACTTAAAATGTAAATCAGATGATATTGGTAAAGAGTGCCATATATTTAACATTCGAGGTCGATGTCCAAGAGGTATCTCTTGTCGGTTTGGTTCAAGTCATATCACTGAAGATGGTTGCAACATTATTGATAATTTAAAAGTTGCAGCTTGGAAGGAAGATACCAAGAATACTTTACAAAACTCTCTGCAAATACAACTACAAAAAAGAACATATGATTTTTCACTTGCTGAAAGATTAGTTAAATGTTTAGATTCAAGAAATAAAGATAAGCAAAAAGAAAATTCTGAAATAGAAGATGGTAAAAAAGAACATATTAGTGGTGCCATTACTGATGAAGATATAATAAAACTTTTACCAAAAGAAAGAAAGAGTATTGATTGGAAAGATAAATTATATCTCAGTCCTCTTACAACTGTTGGAAATTTACCATTCAGGAGAATTTGCAAAGAGTATGGTGCAGATGTAACTTGTGGTGAAATGGCATTATGTGAATCACTATTAAAAGGTATGAAACAAGAATGGGCTTTAGTAAAGAGGCATGAAACCGAAGACTTATTTGGAGCACAAATATGTGGAAACAATGCTTATGCTATAACAAAAGTTGCACAGCTTTTAAAGGAAAATGCAACACTAGATTTTATTGACTTAAACTTAGGCTGTCCTATAGATTTAGTTTATAAAAAAGGTGGAGGTAGTGGCATGATGCATAGGATGCCGGCTTTAGAGGCATCAGTAAGAAGTGCCTCAACAATATTAAACATACCTTTTACAGTAAAAATGAGGACTGGTGTCTATCAAGATAAAAAAATAGCCCACAATATAGTCCCTAAAGTTGTGAATTGGGGTGCATCACTAATAACTTTACATGGAAGGTCAAGAGAAGCTAGGTATACAAAACTGGCTGACTGGGAATATATAGAGTTGTGTGCCAAAGCAGCTGATACATGTCCTGTCTTTGGGAATGGGGATATTTTATCCTATGAAGATTATGTTTGTAAAAAACAACTAGCTCCAACAGTGCAAGGTGTTATGATTGGTAGAGGGGCATTAATAAAACCATGGATATTCACTGAAATAAAAGAGCAAAAACTATGGGACATTAGTAGCAATGAACGATTTGATATAATAAAAAAATTTACTAATTATGGTTTAGAACATTGGGGATCAGACACACAAGGAGTAGAAAACACAAGACGGTTTTTGCTAGAATGGCTTTCATTTTTATATCGTTATATACCAGTTGGCCTACTGGAAAGACCTCCACAAAAAATTAATGAAAGACCACCAATGTATTTTGGAAGAAATGATTTGGAGACTCTTATGGCATCTGGTAATTGTTCTGACTGGATTAAAATAAGTGAAATGTTGTTAGGTCCAGTTCCAGATGGATTTAATTTTTTGCCTAAACACAAAGCAAATTCATATCAATGATATTAACATTTACCTAGTACTTTTGTGACACCCAGTGTAATGTTTTCATAAAAGGAATCTTCAGAAACTAGATCCACACAAAAACTCATTTTGGAACTTAAATATTATTTTAGTGTTGTAATATTACATAGATGGAACAACAATTGTCATGGAAACAGTCATTGCCATTAATTTGTTATTTGCTCTTTAGACATTGTTTTAAGTGTTGCTTGTTAATAATAAACCACTTTTATCTAGATATACTTTATTTTTATGAATAGAATACACAACTACTTATTGAAAGGTACAGTATAAATGTCAAATAGTAGCAAAACAAGTGTTTGACATACTAATTGCAATATTTTTTTCCTCCAGGTACTTTTAAAGAAATGAAAATTAATTGTCTCCCAATTTTGTCAAGTTAACCTGTGTATGTACTAAATAATTACAATTTGCTCTAATCACATTTATTGCAAAATAGTCACATTAGGGTTTAAGTTTTTTTCATTAAATTTTAATATATGGTAAAACTATGAATGAATAACCAAAAGCTCACTAAAAATATTTTCATTTTTTTATTTCTTCATGTAATCTTATATTGTTAAACTTAAATACAAAACTGTATTTTAATACTAAAGAAAACAGTTACTATAAAACTGTCTATGAATTATATTATATTGTGTACTTATAAATTATTTCGTACAGTGTGAAAAAATCAAATCAGTGCTGTTAGACATGTGGAATGAAAGATTCCTTAATTAATTTGAATTGTTCTGTTAAATTAGAGATTTCTGAGTTTATCGCCTCCTACGTCGTCGGGAGTCGCCATTGTAGCCATTTTCTGCAAAAACAAGAAAAATTACATTGGCTACACATGCTATAATATTAACGATAGTTAAGGTAAATATACAGTGATGTATAATAGTGTTTATGACACACCAACCATAAGAATATACATTTATAACGAAAAATCTAAACAGTTTTATTTGGTTTATCTTAAACAATTAAACAAATATTATGGATGGCATCTCTAAACAGATAGTGTTAGGGTAGATGATTTTTCATTGGTTCGAATGTAACAAACCTCAGTGTTATTTCACCGCCGTTGGCGATTGGCCTGGCGGTCATGTCTGTACCCCATGGAACCATTGGCCAGCGCACCATTAGACATTACTTGGTCAATGCCGGTGAAAGGTCGGCCCGGCCCCATATTATGGTGTCCATAGTATTCAACACCATTCATACTGTTATCATGATTTCCACCTTCATTTGCTTCTTGAGGTCGTTTATTTTTTTGCCCGTATGAACCAAAGGCTGTAAAATTAGCGCTTTGACTGCCGAATTCGCTGACGCTCGGCGGGAGCATGCGCGGCACAAGGCTCCCATGGGGTACGTCTAGACCGCCAGAGGCTAGCCCGCCAGAGGCCAGACCGCCAGAGGCCAAACCGCCGGTAGACTGGCCCAGGCCGCCCGAGCCATAAGACCCGAGACCACCGCCCGGGCTACCCGAGCTATAGTCGTCGTGGTCGCGTCCTCTTCCTCGGCGGCGCCGATCCCGGCCGCCGCGGGGCCTCGAACTGCTCGGGCCGTCGTCGGAGCCGAGGCCCCCGCCGGAGCCCAGGCCCCCGTAGTTGGAGCTCTCGGTCCCTGACCCCAGTCCCCCTCCGCTGGACTCGAAGCCGCCGTGAGGACCGTAACCACTGCCACTCACAGAGCTCGAGCCAAGACCGCCAGGGCGACCTCCTCGCTTTCTGGAATCTGACTCCTGGCGACTTTGCTCCGAGCCACTTTGACCAAAATTATAATTGTTTTGTAGCCCACCGCTAGAATCAACGGGAGGAGGAGGAGGTGGGGGTGGGAGACCCCAGCCTGAGTTAAGCATGGGGGTTGTAGTGAAGTTAGACATCATCATTCCACTAGGAAAGTAGCCAGGCATCATGAAGTTTTGACCATTCATAGGTGGAGGAATGCACATATTCATTTGAGGGTTAATAGCCATCAAAGGTGGAATAGAATTTGCCGGCTGGTGTTGTTGCTGCTGTAAATTGGTATCATTGTTTATTTGATTATTTATATTACTGTTAGTGCTGTTCTGTAAATAATTATTGTCGTGGGGCTGCAAATTGTCGTGTCTGACGGGAGGTGTTGAGGATATTTTTCCATTGGATTTGTCAAAGTGAGTCGGGGGTAGTTGCGGACCGATGGGCGTGGGCAGCAGTGGCCTGGGCGTCGGCAGCAGCGCCGCGGGCGCCGGCTGGGACGCGGCGAGGGTAGTGTCCTTCGAGGGGCTGCACTTGCCTGAGCGAGAGCGGCTACGCGAGCGGGAGCGCGAGCGCGAGTGACTCCTGGATGAGCGCGACGACCGGCTGCGGGAGGAGCGCGACGAGCTGTGGCGGCGTCGCCGGCGGTCGCGAGAGCGCGTGCGGGTTCGCGAGCGCCGGCGACGTTCGCGTGTCCGAGAGCGCGAGCGCGAACGGCGCCCTCTGCGATACCTGCCACCGCGACCGCGGTGTCCTGCAATAAAACTCATATTTACTAACTATACTCTATTTTTGTAACAACTTTTTTTTATTTTGTTTGTACCTTAAAACATTTATTTTAAGAAATTTCGGCATTTCATGATTAGTTTTCTTTTAGTATGTGATAATTATTTCAATGTGCAATGTTTCTAACTTTGTAAAATATTTATTACTTACTTCGACCACCACCCCCACCGCGCTCTGCTAACTCTTGTAACTTTGGATTAACAACTTGTTTGGCCTCTTTCAAAACTGACACAAGATCGGCAGCTTTGGCTCCATTTGATGGAGTGAAGAAAGTGTAAGCAGTTCCTGTTTTGTTTGTTCTTCCAGTCCTACCAATTCGATGAACATAATCTTCTGAATTGCTAGGGTAGTCAAAGTTTATTACAAACTTTACATCATCAACATCTGAAATTTAATTTAAATAATTATGAATACTTTCTGTCTTACTAATAAGTGTAACGATGTTATAAGCTTTTACATAGCTTACCTAATCCTCTTGCAGCAACATCTGTGGCTACAAGAATCGGAGCCTTTCCACTTCGAAAATCTAAAAATATATATTTTTTAACATCAGAGATTTCATGATAATTATGTAAACACAAAATGTGGAAAACAATAAGTATTTTTTATAATGGGCTTTCAAAATATTTATAAGATAACGCAATATCCCACATATAACAAGATCTTCACACATACCCCACTTTCCTCATTTCGATGTAGAGTGGTGAAACAAAACACTTTGTCTTGTTACCAAAGAGAGGAAATAAAATATAATTCATTCCTTCCCTCCCAAGTGGCAATTGAACCAACAACCGGCGTGTTTACAGTCAAATACTTTGAACAACCTTCTTTTTGTAATGTTAAAAGTATATGTTATCACACAAAAGTACTTAACCTTATTGTAAATTTTTTTTTGTTTTGTAACCAATATATAAAAAACACATTTAATTATACACTACTATTTTTGACGCTCACGCTCAGCTTCACGCTGTATCCTGTATGTAGTAGGGTAGGGTAGGCAAAGGGAACCTAGTGATTAGACACTCTGTTCCCCATTTTCCGCCGAATTTTCGAGACATTGCGTCTTGATTGGCGAAACTCAATGCGCTTTGGATAAATGTAAGATGGAGTAATATTATTATTCATAAGTGACTATTTATATACTAAAAGAATTTAGTTATTTTAAACGGATTTGTAATAATATGATACTACATTGACAATGCAAATGTTTACTGTCCATGCAGTATCTCTTATATTTACCTGTACATTTCAAAATCATAAAACATGTTGTTTAAATATTTATAATAAGAATATTTACAACACTTTATTATATGTATAATAAATATATGAAAAATATAAAAGAATATACAGTTTAAATTAAGTGAGAATGTTATAATTTGGACCAGCCGGCTAGCCAAAATTGAAAACCCCAAGTTGATATGTACGAACTTACTACTTCAACCCCATGAAACAGTAACTGTGGCAAGGGTGTTCAATTAACGAATGGACTAATACAGTACATCCGAGAGCGCGAGAGGCGCACGGGAGCACCGACCGGGCCCCGGCGCGCCGCCGCCGCGCCCCCGCAGCGAGAAGCGGCGCAGACATGCCGCGTGGCAACCGAGCTGTGCTTAGGCCTTAGCTAGCCCTTAGGCCTTAGGGCGTGGCGACGTCGGCCCCGAGCCGCCCGCGCCTCGCCGCCGGCCGCCGCCCGCCTCGCCTGCACATGCAGACATGCTTTCAGAGCTGTGAGCAACACGCTACTCGCCACCGTGCCACCTCAGTCCGACACCGCTTCTCGACATCTTTGCAATCGCCACAATATCTGTTGCCACTTTTTTTTAGCATTATATATCTATTCTATTTGAAGGAAAGGATGTACTTTAATATTTTGGTATAAATCTATTTCGATTGTATATGAAATAAACAAAAATATATAACAAAGCATATTTTAAATTTTGCATCAATGGCTTCTACTTACCTTGCAGTACCCAGTCACGTTCATGTTGTGACTTATCACCGTGAATGCACACAGCAGGCCAACTGTAAATAATAAAAAATATATGCAAACAATGTTAAAAGACCCATAGTATATTTTCAAAAATTATAAAATTGTTACCCATCTCTCTTCATTTTTCTTGTTATATCATCAACTCTGCGTTTTGTTTCTATGAATATGATTGTTTTATTTTCTTTCTCAGCCATTATTTCTTTAAGTAATGTACTTAATTTTGTTTCTTTCTCATATTCCATACAAACATCAATAATTTGTAAGATATTGTGATTAGCAGCTAATTGCAAAGATCCAACATTAATTTGCAAATAATCTTTTAAAAATTCAGATGCTAAGCTCTGTACTTCTCGGGGCCATGTAGCGGACCACATCAGTGTTTGTCTGTCTGGTCTGATCTGTTCTATGATTTTTCTGATTTGAGGTTCAAAACCCATGTCTAACATTCTATCTGCTTCATCTAATACTAAATATGTGCATCTTTTAAGATTAGTTCTCCCACTTTCCAAGAAATCTAACAATCGTCCTGGAGTTGCAATAACAATCTCAACTCCTGCATCTAAATCTCTAGCTTGAGGTCCTTTTGGGGCTCCACCAAATAAGCAAGTATTGTGAATTTTGGATGTATTGGCAAATTTGTCACAGACTTCTTGAATTTGCTGAGCAAGTTCCCTGGTGGGAGCCAACACTAAAGCTATAGGTCCATCACCTCTGCTTGATTTTGGTTGATGATTTATATGCACAATAGCTGGTAAGATATATGACAGCGTTTTTCCGGAACCTGTTGACGCAATACCTACCATATCATGACCACTCAGTGCAATTGGCCAACCTTGTGCTTGAATAGGAGTAGGTTTTGAAAATCCCATCTTATCTATTTCATCCATAACGTAATCTGGAAAGCCCGCTTCATCAAAAGTTAATGTTGGCTTTGGTATATTTCGACCTTTTAAGGTTATTTCATTTTCACTTCTCCAACTCTCAACTTCTGATTCTAATCGATTTTCTACATCAGAATGAGGAATATAAAAATCTTTTTTGAAAGGTTTCAGTCTATTTAAATCCCACTTTGGTTTACGCAGATTTGCTCCAGGATTACTCCTGCGTCCTCCACCATAGCCGCCGCCGCCGCCACCTGATCCAAGTCCATAACGAGGGCTACGACTACGGCTCCTGCTCCTACTCCTACTACGACTTCGTCGTCTGTCACGGCTGCGATCTCTATTTAACAATACAAATTTTATTACCAACTTATAATATTCGAGAATAATACAAATTAAACAATGTGACTTTTATACCTTCCACGTCCCATATTAACCAAGAATCACTTTACAAATACTTAAATCTAAGTATTATGACTTATTTTAAGCAAGCTTTTGCAAGAATACATAAATATTCTTCAATATTAATTATATTATAAAAAGAAACGCCACTAGAAAATTAACCACATGAAAAAGCTAAAATGGCGGCTTTGTTACTCTAGCGGTGAATCTGCAAACCAAGGACAAGCCTGCCAGGAATGTCTAGCTAGACAATCGCTGATCGGCCAATTTACAAACGTTTACTTGAGATTATCGTTACGACTTAGAAATTGTAAATATATAATGACTTATAAAATGTAAAGACTACATAAATATTAAAATTGCTACTACAGTTATTTAATATTTTTTTATATTACTCCCGTAAATGATTATTTTGTTTTGGATAATATTGGACATTAGTTGCTTTTTTAATAAACTCTAAATTCGTTAACGAAATTTTATAATTTTTCTTTAATATTTAAATATATATAAAAAATATTGATGTTCTTAAACTTTGCCATAAATAAAATAAGTAATATTTTTAATTTACTTGAAATGGAACATATCTTAGCGGAATCCATTTTCTGCGTTGTTGTGACATTTTGATTTTCGCTCTTCTGTTGTGAAAAGGAATGAAAACTATGTTATTTAACCTTGAATTATTTGAAATAAGTGATGAATAAATAAATATTATAAATGTTTAATATGCCACACAAGTTGAAATACATATTAGTAATATGCGAATTAATACATAATGGGTGGAAGAAGTGATTGTCTGCGGCATCACTTCTTCGTAATAAAATACGAAACTATTAGAAACTAAACACGTTGTTCTGGACAATGGAGTTGGACGTATCGCCAATGGATTCGCTTAATAACGATATGGAATATTCCGACAACTCGTCTGAAGGAAAATACTTATCATGTAATAACAATGATCAATACACGGTTATTCGCATACCACAAGATGATGAAAAATCAAGTAAACACTCTTCAAGAAAGCAGTCTAAGCGTAGGAAAAAGAGTTCAAATCACTCAAGATCGCTGCCTCGAATAATAGTGAAGCCATTGCCACCTCCTCCACCACCAGAAAATCGTGAATGGACAGCAGCTACATCTTGTTCAGACACAAATTCTACATCTAATAATAGGCCATCGACAATGCGTGAAGTGTTGGCTAGTATACCAGGATTTTGTATAAAACCCAGAAAGCGTAGTGGTAAAAAGCTGTCAACTGCAGCACAATTACAGCAAACCAGAGAAGGTTGTATAGATTTAGAAACTCCTGATTCAATATTAGTTAATACAAATATAAGAGCACTTTTAAATAAACATACTTTTTCTTTACTGCCACCTCTATATCAGTACAAATTGGGACAATTGCTTCCCAGTGTTGATAGACCCAGTACTTCAGGTCGTTTAATTTCATCTAGTCTTAATAATGAATTTTTTGCTCGTGCTTGTTTGGAATGGCAAGAATCACTTTCAGGTGGTGAATTCACACCTGAAAACCAACAAAAAATGAAAACTGAAGCAGAGAAAGAGAAAAGTAAAATAGATCCATGGAAATTAAAACATTTTGAGCCATTTTGGGGTGAAAAATCACAAAGAGAGAAATCATCTATGAATTTAAATTCTGAGAGGCCATCATTAAAAACAACAATAAAATTACGGCCCACTGCATCAATAACAAGTAGCAGTACAGTGCCTAAAATTAAAAAAAGTAAATCTTCAAGCTCAAGCAAAAGATTACGTTCAGTTGGAGCTGTCACCCGCTCCTCAGCAAAGGAGGCAGAAGAAGTTGAGGATGAGTCCATATCAGGCAGTAGCAAATCATCTGCCCCTGTTCCTGGACTGCTACCAATCAAACACATTAAAAACCAAGGTTATGTTGAGTGCCAGATGGACTTTAATTTCTCTGACTCATCATCAGTGACTAGAATAGAGGAATCAATATCTACAACTCCAGTTGACCCTCTTTTATTACCAGATGCTGAATCTGGAAGCGATACAAAGCAGGATTTAGATATGAGTGTTGTTAAAATTGAGGAATCTAGTGCATCCAAGGATTGTGATGAAGACAAAACAACTGATTCTGAAAGTAATATACCTGAATCAATAAAGAGACTGAGCAATGAAGTTGAAGAGTACCAATTTTCAAAAAGGATTAAATATGAAGATGACTATGCAGTGGACAATACAAATTTTATTAATATGAAAAGTAATAATGAAATCAATAATGTTTCTGATGGAGAATCAGCTTATAATAATGAATCAATATGTCCAACAGAACTTACTTTATATACAGGTCAAGATCATGGTGATACAAATAGCGAAGATAGCAAAGCAACTGCATCTGTTTATGAATATGACGAACATAGCATCTCTTCAATGTCCAGCCTAAAGATAGAAAATCATTTGAATAATGTCTCACTTGTTGCTGAAGCTCCGGACTGTGTTGTAAATGAATTAGAAAATATTGCATCTCCAAAAATTACCATTACCAATACTAAAGAGGATGGAAAAGAATCTCCAATTAATGAAAATCAAGATGAGTTTGCTCCTATGTTACGGGAAACATCTACAGAGCCATATTGTGTTACTGATTCACAGTGTGATAAATCACCAGCACAAGAAACTAAAGAAAAATCATATGATAAAATGGAATGCCTAGAAGAATTAAATTATTCCAAACAAACCACTGATCCCACAAACATAAAAAATGACATAAATATTGAAGAAAAAAGTGAGCATAAAATTAAAGAGAATGACAGTATTGTTCCTAATTACTATGATGAACATTTTAAAGATGCGGAATCTTTTATATTAGAGACAAGTGGATTACCTATGTTAACATCTCGTAAGTGCAAAATCATTTTAAGTAGGATATAATTTTAAATGCTCAAAATAAAATTATCAAATATATAAAAAACATATTTAAATACCTTTTGTTTCATATGTAGAAAATGAAGATGTCAAGTATTCATCTCCTCCAACAAGTATAATGGAACTTACTTCATATATAAGTGAAACAAGTAAGTAAAACCAAAAATGCATTTAAAAGTAGTGCTATAAAAATGTTCTATGACATGATAAACCTGTAAAGCAGTAATCCATTCTCTCTCTACTTACAAATCCAAAGCCTAGTCACAAAAACCCGATTGATGTTTTTCGATATAAATTTCAGATGTAACAGCTGTAGTAACAATGCCAATGCCTCAAAATACTTCAATCCCAATGATGGAAGTTACAAATACATCTGTAAGTATACACATCAACATTTGATATTTTTAACTTTACATTGTATCCAACACAGTCAAGGAACCTAGTGTTAAGATACTTTATTTCCCACTTTCGGAACCTATTTTAGAGACATTAATTAGGAATGGGACCACAGACTTACAGTCAGACTCTGTACAACTATAGCTTCATTTCATTATATTCGATTTAATGTAATAATAGTGACTTGTTATTGGCCATAGGTTGTGTCATATCCTGACGATCACTTGCAAGATCCAGCAAAACCTAAAAATTCTGCTGTATCATGGAAAAACGACAGTGATTGGGTACACAATGAGAACATCATAACAACACAAAACTTTTCAAATTTAAATACAGCAGATGGTACAAAATATGTGAGTGAAGATTCTAAAACCAGCATGGATGATGTTAATGTGAATGATGAAAACTGCATGTACAAGACAGATAGAGATACTAATTTTAATATGGAGTCCTCAAATTCATCAGAAAGTTGTCAATCAATGAAAGATGTCATGGTAAAGCAGGAGATAGACCCAGTGACGAGTCTCGTCTCCAGCACAACAGTTGTAAACCCCTCAATAAATTCTACTACTGTCACACAAAGTGTTAGAGTACCTAGCAAAAAGTCAAAATCTGGGAAAGAATCTAGCAGGTATGTCATTTTCATTGAATTGAATTTTAATTTATGTGTAATTAATAAAAGTTAATAATTAATAAAAGTTCCCATAGGTTAAATTAAGTAACAATAATCTTAACATTTTTATAGCCTCACTCTGTATAGCATATATAGGAATGGGCAGATGTACCTTGTGTGTTGAGCAACATAACTGATCATTATTTTTTGTCTTATCACCAGAAAGGAAGATATTTCATTTCCCCAAATGGGAATTGAATCCCATGACCAACGCGTTTACAGTCAGACACTATGTACGCACGCACGACATATTATTTAAAATTGACAATACCATTTACAGAAGCAGAAGTTCCAACAAAGTACCTCCCGGTGCCGTGAACCTAGAGCGCAGCTACCAGATTTGTCAGGCGGTGATCCAGAACAGTCCCAACCGGGACGCGCTGCGCGGGCAGCTGCGGCCGCCGCCGGCGCTGCTCACGCGGCCCGCGAGGCCGCCGCGACCTCCGCCGCCTGTTCTTGTTAGACAAATACCAGCTGTTCTGCCACACACAGAGGTATTACTATATGTATATTGTATGTTGTACTTATTGAGGAAACCGTTTCCTCAATAAATCTTTTTCTTTCCTAAGCAGTAAGTAATTTGTCACAATGTTTGTATGCTCTTCATTTATCTCATTCTCATAGGGATTTTAAGAAACTTTCTCTTAGTGCTTCCCTACTCTCAGTTATGGTCAAATGAAAATAACTGAGAGTTAGGTATAATAGAAGACATCTTCTAAGTGCCCTATATAACTGACCACAGGTACTCTTGGTTACATCGAAAGAATGTATGTTATTTAATAAAATCTATCTATAGTTATTCTAAATAAATGAACTATTAGTATGAGTATATGCATGTGTGTGCAACCTGCGCGCCATGATCCTGTGCAAGAAGTGCAGCGCCTTTTGCCACGACGACTGTATTGGCACTAAAATATTTTTTTATGCAAACCAATAGTTTCCGAGACTACTGCTATAAAACTAAACAAACTGTACAACTATATCACAGCCTTATATGTAATATAATACTCTTTTATCATAACTATCGCTTAATTTATCTTTGGAAATATTAATTTAATTAAACAATAACACCTTACTATATACTGTAATTTCAGATGAATGAGAATAGATCTAATAATATGGGACAATATATACTAGTACAGAGGACACCTAATGTAGCACCTAGAGCTTCCAGTGCACCGCCATCAAATCCAAACACAAATGTAGTAAGTATATATTTTTTAAGTTTCATTATTTTCCTCATCCACTGTCTTACATGGGAATCCCCATGCAATTATCAAATTTTAATTGACCTTCCTCCTCCTTCCTCCAGTATCCTCGCTACTACTCCTACCACTCATTCTTACTTCATAATTCTTTTTTGACAATCTTTCTGTTCTTCTTTTTCACTGTGATATTCTCACTTTTAATTTTTTTATTTGGCTTAAAATAAAAAAATAAAAAGTGCAGGCAAGTTTAAGACTATGTGTACAATCAACAACGATGAACACTTGGAAAAAATAAGAGTTTATTAAACAACGTCATACAAAAATTGGAGGCCGTTGTGGCATAAGGACTTGTTCCTACAACGTACAACTGTAAAACGCGACGATTGTCGTTTCGATTCCCAGTCGTGGGTATAAAATATTTTATATTTTCATTTCCTCGCTCTGGTAATGTGGCAAATCACGATGTTGAGTTCCCTCACAGACACGACACAATGGGGTGTGAGAGAAATCTACATAAACATAAACACAATACATATATAAACAGAACGTAACGCGATGCCGGAGCGTAGGCGCAGACGACGCCTGTGTGTGCAACCTGCGCGCCATGATCCTGTGCAAGAAGTGCGGCGCCTTCTGCCACGACGACTGCATCGGCTCTGCTGAGCTCTGCCTCACATGCCTCATACGCTGACCCTCACACTACCTATCTTGCCATATACATCGCGTTATACTTTCTAAATAACCAATACTTGTGGTCTAGTGAACAGTGAAATAGTGGAAAGTGGCTGTAGGAACGGTGGTGCTATCTGTTGGATGTGTTTCCCGTTTTTTTATTTTCCATCTGACTTTCTTTTGTGATGTCTCTAAGGCAGCAGAACTCTTAATAATTTTGTATATACCTTGAATAGGGATTGAAATGAAACTGTCAAAGTATTAAATGTGTAAGTCTAATTATAGAATATATATTTATACAGAATACACTTGTAACATTAGAAATTGTGTACCTCCAGTTTAGCAATACAGTAACTTGTTAATGCGACTTATATCACAATTTATTGAATGGTTAATGTTATTGAGCCTATATATGAAAGGAAGCACAATTTTATTCTGTATTTAACTATTATATTTGATATAATAGGCTGGTGTGTATTTGTGCAAATTTAAAGTTAATCTTTTAAGGCTGAAATCTATATTAATAGGAAACTTATAAATTCTCTCATCTCAAATGTTTTATTGTTATATATTTTTAAATATTACATGCTAATATAGTTACATTATCAAACCTGGAATAAAATTTCTAATATGGTCAGGCTTAGTTTTTCTATTTTTATAATTTTTGAAAGTAAGGACTGCAAATATGCATATCTCTTCTGCCATCATTACAATTATATTTTAAAGGACACCATCACAATGTTTCTTTACATATTAAGCTATACTGTGCTTTTTTGCTAAGCATTTGTTTTGATGTACTAGTAATAGTACCCATCTTGTATAGGGATTAGAATTAGTTTGGCAGTCTTGCTAATATACTATTTAAGGTTATGTACAGATATTTATTGACATGAAAAGGCTGATGAAATCATCAGGCGTGGTAATTTAATAGTTATTTATGTTACAAATATATGTTTCTGCATCAAATTATTTATTAAAGCACAAATGTAGCCTAAACAACTATTTATCTGTAATATCCTAATATTCTTAATATCTTAATATTCATAACAGTTTCATAATTTTTAATAAACTCATGACAATTCAAGCTATGAGCACCTATATAAAAGACCTTCATGCCTTTGCTTTTCTATGCATAGCAGGAAGTAATAACATTTTCAATACCCTGTATTCTAAATTGAATATTCTTTTTTTGTAATTCAGGTCACATTTGTGCATTTTCATTTTGATTATCTTAATAATTATGCCCATTTTGGAAATGCAAATATAAATAAATTGTGTATGATGTCTATTAAACCTTTTTAATATTACTGTTTAACTACAACTTTCACTGTAACAGTAATGTTACATTGGTTTTTTCTTGTGGCATTCCTTGTGTTATGCTATACATACTATATGTGTATAGGGTACCTTTAAATATTTTTATAAGGAACTTTTTTACAAGTAAATGATTTGACAAATTAAGAAAATCTCATAATACTTTACATTTTTTGTATTTCATAAATCAGATGGATATGGATGATTTTCATTTTACATGATACTGTTTTTATGTTTTTTAATTGTAGACTTCAATCAATATGAATGCAATGTATACAACATTTAATACTGCTCTTTAGTTATATTTTCATATAGTTTTTGTAATCATGAAAATTTTAAAGATAATGGATAATAGAAAAAAAACTTTCCAAAGGACACTCAAAAATATTGTATTCTAATAGTTTGCTATTGCCATACTATACATATAATGATTAGAAAATAAGTAAAAAGGCAAAAGTCTACATTAAATTGAAATACATTATTAAAATCAGTTGAATATTGATTGTTGATTGATATACTAAAAAAAAATTGCCTCACACTGTATTCCCCATATAGCAGGGTAGGCAGAGGTTACCTAGTGTTAACACACTCTGTTCATTGCATGTTAAATTTTTTATCTATTTTTTTCCTATTGTCCACAACCAAATTTCAAAGATATAACTTATGATTATGACAAAGAATTGTATTTATAGAATTTTGATGATTATCAAAATATATATTATGTCTAGGGAAAAATGTTGCTCATTCTCAATCACAAATAATTATTATAGATAATATGTAATAGTGTATGTATACATAGATCACATTGTTAAGTACTGTTAATGAATAGTTTAAGAATATGAAAAAAAATACAACCAAATATAAAAATATTGTTTGCAACTGCTAATTACTTGCAATCAACAAAAGGTATCAGGCAATGTGACTTTTTTTACTGATTAGCTGATGAAAGCAAGAAAATATTGTTAAAGACATAGCACAACTGAAGGATACTTAAATATCTATTTTTGTATTTGAATAAAATCATACCTTTCCTTATTTTGTTGATAGCCATAAAATATGAAAAATCTGACAAAAAAAGGTGTTTTTGATTATTGTGTAAACCATATCACTATTAACTCATCAATATTGTCTTCATTTGGTGACTGAACTAAGCTTACAGTGTGATTAAAATATTCTGTAATTTACATTATTGTTATTTATTGGTAATTAGTTATTTTAAGTATATGAACATTTTCTCTAATAAAATTATGTTCTTATTTCCACTAAAATGTTTTTTTTTTCACCTCCTTGATGTCCAGAATATTATATTATTATACATAGACAGAGTGTTCTTGTCAGCATCACTTTAAATGAAACCATAGTTTTAACTCCTCTATAAAAGCTAATACAATGCTTCCAGTCTGTATAATATTCTATATACACATTATGAATTTGTTATATTTTTATATTAGTATGTCTTCAGACTATGTATGAAATTTTTAAAGTAGCCGAATTTGAAACAGGCACCTTTTACGGTTGATTCAACCCTATTTTTACATTTCTCTTCTCTATCTTTTCTGACCTAAATAATAAAAATAAGAGAATAAAAACAAAAGCAATATATACAAAGTATAATATATACAACGAGAACATATTTTAAACATTTTAAATTTAATTGAGTGTGTTCCACACTTAGGGAACTACTTAATAAGAAAATATATATTTATAAGATTAAGATTAATCTTAATCCCACTATTAATTATGAATGTAATTTAAACGTTTGAACACATCTATATTATTATATAATAATTATTTTGCAATATGGCAACACTAACAAAATGGCCAAGACTATAAGAAATAACTAAATTTATTTAGTAGAAAATAAATAAAGTACAATTAAGATTTTATGCGTTTATGACCCCATTTATAACTTAAAACTAATAACTATTAATACTATGTGGTACTAACACATAACGGCAGTAAGCACTGCATGCTACTGTCAATTGTCATAAAGATCTAGAATTTTGAACTTTTGAAGATTGATTTTGACATAAAAATGACAGTTAACTTAATTTTTCAGTTGTCCCCGTGTGTTTGTTTGTGATACTGCGCTTATGGCAATTGGCCGTATAAATTAAATAATTTTTGTACAAAAAATTACCGCTATTATGTAGATTACCTTTTAAATGTTAACTGCGGTTAGTAGTAAATGATAAACTAAAAATGTCCACGGTTCTTCTTGCTGTCATTGCTGTGATTCTATGTGTTCTTTTCCGAATACTTAACGTTAACAGCCAACCTCATAAGCCTGTTATATATGGTCGAGATAGAAATTTCATTGAAAATATTTTATTTATTGCACCATTTCTGAATGAACCGTAAGTAAAAAATATGTCTTCTACATTTTTTAGAGTACTAGACTTATAGGTACTTCATTAAAAGCCTCTAATGTGATGATGTCATGTCAATTATCATGCTATCTTATGGCCTGGAGAAGGGATATGGCAAGTACTCTCGTAGAATTTTTTAAAACTCGTCCAAGTGTTACTTAATATTCTTATTTTAGATTTGAAAATTTATGGTGTAACCCATTTTTCAAATTTAATATTAACTACTATATTGAAAAAAGGTAGTAATAATACAATATTTCTAATTTAAGAAATCAAATAGAGTTCTATTATCTTTACTAACACATTAAAAAAAATATAATTTATTCTTTAGTGAAATTGTATGTGTACTTTCAAGAATTCAACCAATTATATTCCTTCTTATTTTTAGTTACATTCCTACACGTCTATGGGGTTTTAGTGGACATGTACAGACCATCCTTCATAGCCTTATAGGCAGAGTTCGATGTCCATGGCCTATTGGAGGTCGAATTTCCTTGACGTTGCCAGACAAATCTACCCTAACATATGACCTTTATGAACCTTTAGGAGCTGAACATGAAGGTAAAACAATTCATGGGAAACTTTTTTGTATACATATATATATATATTGATAATTCTAATCAATTGATATTAAGACAAATAATTTTGACTACAACTAATTAGTAAATATAGTAAGATAGTATTAATTCTTGCTCAAATTTTATATAAGATGTACAGTGAGTAGTATATAAATTTACTGTTTAAGTTACTTTTTTTTTTAATAATAATAGTAATTACAAATAAAAATAAGCATTTCCTGTTGATATCTATTTTTGAGCATTATTTTATTACACAGATGATGTGACTGTGGCTATCTGCCCTGGAATTGGGAACACTTCAGAGAGTGTCTATATACGCACATATGTGCACTACTCTCAACGTCATGGCTACAGATGTGCAGTATTGAACCACATTGGTGCATTAAACAGTGTCCCGGTGACTGGCTCCCGAATATTTTCCTATGGTATGTATAAACATAAATTATTTTTACCCAAAAAAAAATTATTTAATTTCTCCACTTAGAAAGAAAAGAACAGTCTCTTGACATTAGGTTATCTCTGCTTACCCCATCCTACTGTTTTGATACAGCAGAAATTTATGTTAATTTGTTATAGAATTAAATAAAAAGAAGAAAGAATCTTTGCATTGAATATTAAGCAATATTGATTACTTTTATTTTAATAGTATTTTGAAACTGAACATCATATGTATATTTCAAATTTTGATCTCCATATTAAAAAAAAAAGGTTCGAGCTTAAAATTTGTATGTCGTGATCTGTAATTGTACAAACCAAATTAAGCGACCTCATTTTTATAAAGTAAATAACTATATGAAAATGCAAAAGATAGATATTTCGAATGCAATAATTTACTGGCTCATAACTAGACACTTGACCACTAGACCTTTGTAAATTACTTGGAACTATATAAACTTACGTCACGCAATAATAAGGTGCTTCTAAAGACGAAGTGACTAAAACTGTGTATATAGCTGACATTAAATATGCTAATAGCAAAAAGTACTTCAATTTATAAAATAGTATAAATTGTGGCTTTGATTTTCTTTTTATGATGCAGTTTCACCCAGTCCTCGCGAAAGCAATGTCAAGGTCGACGACAATCCAAACATAGTTAATTTATTTTCTGTGAATTTGGGTCAAAGAATGGATTAACCTTCTCGACTTAAATTTTTAAAACAACTGTAACTATAGTTTTCCCATATTATGTCATTATTATCAGTGTTAAATATTATTCGATAGTGATTGTGGATTGGGAAAAATACTAAAACAATTCTTTTTAATACAAAAAAAAACAACCAGTTATTTTAATAGAAAAATAAACCTTAGCGGGGATCTTTACATTCAAATGTATTGTTTCAATAAATTAGGATATAAATAATGAAGATATTTCTAATTTGAATGATGTAAGGATTAATACATCAGTGTCTTAAAATGAGCTTATGATGTCATGATACAATCACAATACAAATTATTGTGACTGTTAATATGAGTCACAACTACTAAAACATAAATTAAAGACTTAGCTTGCGTAAAATAATATTATTTTTTTATAATGTAGAGAGTTTTAGAGTCTTTGTAATATTTGTTATACTTTAGGTAGATTCATAGGCGTAGGAAAAAGGGGCATTGTTGGTCTGTATCTGTGTCTCTTTGGTTATCAAATAAAAAATGACAAATTGAGGATGTTTTTTTTTCATAACGGAAAAATTTCGGACTGTGCAATATGGGGTAAAAATAGTTACAAATCATCACCCCTTTATCGACGGTTTGTCTTTATTAATCCAGTTTAAAGGTTTGGTGTAGGTTTCAGCCAAAGCTGGCGCCAAAGCCAAAGGTTAATTTTTGAAAAACCTTGTTTTGGTTGATGTTTTATAAGTAAATAACATTTTATTAAATGTGAAATAGTAACACTGTAAACAGCATATTGTGTTGCTCTTATAAGAAGTATTTAAATTCGAGAAAAATCCAGATATATTATTATACTTATAAATTTATAATCATCGTAATTAGATTAGGCATTATGAAATCAATATACAGTCACCTGTAGAAGGAGTTAGTGATAATTACTTTCTTCACCTACTACTTATTTCACAGTAAATATTTTTCTTTTATATATTATATATTTTATATTTATATAGATTCCCTTACTGGTCATAATTTAATATTTTGTGATTATATTCACAAATTAGGGGCCCGCCAAGCCTGTCACGCAGGTTTGACATGTTGAAAGTTATCTCCAATGCCAACGCTCTCGATAGCAAACTACGTTAATTCGCATACATTTGTTTATCTTAACGTTTTTTTACAGGTCACACCGATGACTTCAATTTTATGATAGAGAATTTGCTCGAACGATACCCTAATACAAAACTGATTTTAGTCGGTTTTAGCCTCGGCGGTAATCTAATCACGAAATATTTAGGCGAAGACAGGAAAAGACCTAACAATATTATAGGCGGAATCTCAATATGCCAGGGGTACAATGCTATCGAGTAAGTATGAGTAATAAGGGCACCAAACGCCAATGTTTTACTATTAATTTAAAAATATATATCTGACTAAAGGACTTCGTGCGCCTTTCCCTGTTTCTTTTTTATGAATTAATTCTTTTTTATTAATGAGGTATTAAGGGAAAATTGGTTGCTTATTTCAGTATGGATCTCTTTGTAAATTTTATTTCATTTTAGCTAAAATTAACGTGTTCAAAAGTATAAAGTTATTTATATCTATCATGACGGGCAACCGACAAATGCGGTTTTTCCCTCTATTTCCATATTTTGCGCAATAGAGGAGGGCTCTAACTGACAGTGAAAGTCCCATAAAAATCGGTTCAGCTGTTTCGTTTGTTATGGCGGTGTTTCATTATTTCGTATAGTTGCACTGGAGTACTACGGTTCTACATCAAGTGTGGTATATAATATAGCCTAAAATATAGCCAAGGTCCTGGCCAGACCTAATAACTGTCAAATCTAATTTAAATCGGCCCTGTACTTAGAAGATGTGCGCGTACAAATAGACAGACAAAAAATAAATAAATCATAGATTGTTTTGTTTTTTTATATGTTTTCTCCAATAGTAAAATTGGATTATGCCTATAAGCAGAAATAGTAATGTAAAATATTAATTTATTGAGAAATACATATTGCAGTAGAATAACGATATAATAAGCAAGTCAAATTGCAAATATCTTATCATTGTGATAATAATTATGTAAGCGATTACTTTTCGCGTATCCTTACTGTGTAAAAAATTTGATAAGAGATGAGTGTGCTTATAACGTTTGAATACAACAAAACTATATGATAAAAATATTGTTAAAGTTTTAAAACACATGAGTCAGTGAACTGCGTCATTGCAATTTTCAAGGCAGTCGTTACCAGCACGTGCCTTTTTATGTCACAAATATTCCCACAGTACAAACTAATCGATAGAAAACTACACTAATAAAAGCTAGTTAAGTAATTTTTCGATTTCATTGCTCCATATTATTTACATTAGAAATTTCTTGAATTTGAAGTTATATTATTTTCGAATTGTTAATAGATGATATTAGCTTAAATTGCATAAAATACATATGAATAAATTAGAATAGGTTGATAAATATTAGTGATGTTTGTTTGGATCATATTATGTCGAATTTTCTATAATTAGAATAAGACATGTTTAAGGTACCATAGGCAGCATAGGTACTGTTAACGGATCTACGGTAATTTTATGTCTTATCCATGAATCATAATACAATATAACACTATCTATTTACAACGATTTGCGAATTTGTGATATCATCGGCATATTTCAAAAATAAACATATCTTTTGTTTATAATTTAATCAATAGGTTCTTAATATGGTCGGTACTTCATTTGTAGTCATTATTTATTCTTATTAATCCTACCTGTATATTTATCGATGGGTAGGTCAGATGTTAGTAAGTATATTATTACAAATTTTTGAATATTTATTTTTCTATCAGGAAAATTCGTTCAATTGCTGCTGAAGAGATTAATTATATTAAATTTCCCGCCATTGGCAACAAATATTGTAAAGTCGTTCAACATAAAGATAATAAATAAATATAGACTTTTATTTATGTAGTCATCTTTTACTTAACTCTAAGCAATTAATGTTTTGTTTTTAAATTAGCGGCAACAATGTGCCTGTTATTCGTTAGCAAATAAGTAAATACTGTCAATAGTTGTGTAATGAATGAACCTCTGTTCCAATCTGAAATCGTGATAACGTTAACATGTACGTAGGATTTCAATGTTTCTAATTAATTAGATGGCTCCATATTTGTATTTTTTATAATAACTACTAATATAAATTAAAATAAAAAATTGCATGTTTAATATGTGTAACTTCTTATCCAACTGGATAAATCTATGTTATTATAACATTTATTTAATGCACTGTTAATAAAGTTTAAAGAAACCGACTACCTACTACTGCATATTTTTTGATTACAATAACTTCACTAAAAATGGTATTGAATTTCAGCAACATGGTCTACCTGCTGCAATGGCAAAATTTCCGACGTTTCTATCTTTACATAATGACTGACAACTACCGTAACATCATCACGAGACATAAGCGCATGCTTCTCAGCTCCGAAATGAAGAGTAAATTCTCGCTGGACGAGAAAATGATTGTGTCTGCTGGAACTTTGCCGGACTTGGACGAAGCGTATTCTCGGTAGGTTAAACGTAAATCACGCAAATTAAGCCTATTGTAAAATATTTATTATCAAAATGATCTATTTTACAGTAAGTGTCAGTTTAAGTTTACGCTTTCATCTTGCATACAACAAAGAGCTCCTAATTCGAGTCGCTTGTTGTGGCGGAACTTGCTGCAATTTGTCTACCAGGCGGGAAAATAATTCAGTTACACTGGGTGGGGATCGAACCCACAGCTATTACGTTTGCAGACGCTGTTCCACTACGCCATTTGCTTATATATGTTAAAATAAATACTTCTATTTATTCTTTCAAAATGTTATTTTATAAATTTGCAATTTACAAAGACAATTTTTTCTTCTACACTGACTAGTTATTTACATAATATACTTCCTGCAAATGTACGCTACTTCGGCTATAAATATATATATTGATATGTTAATGTCCACAAAATACGTAGGTATGTCTAGAGAATTAATTTTTTTTTGTGCATAATATCTAGATATATTCGTGCACTTAAAAGGCGACTGTCGAAACGGTGAGTTGAGCAATCTCATCCACTTCTAGTATTATTAGTATGTAGGTATATCCTTGGGAAAACCAGATTAAATTAATTATACGAGTCGATTTGTTAATTTCATAAAATTCTATATGCTCGTATTAAGCAATTTCTCGAGCATTTGCATTTTGCACCCAAATTTTTTTTTTAAAGGTAAATGACATTAGTCCTTTTCATTGCAGTTCTGATATGCGGTTAATTCTATATATATTTAATTAAATTTTAATTTATTGTTTTCAGTAAGGTGCATGGTTTTAATTCAGTGACAGAGCTATACAAGTGGAGCTCCTCCGCCTTCTATTTGAAAAATATTAAAACACCAATGATATTTATAAATGCGCGAGACGACCCCATTGTGCCTGAACCATTATTGCCTAACATCAGAGAGTTTGTCAGTAAGTTTATGCTATATAATTTTTCTAGTTAATTTTTTTTTCCGCTTTTAATTAACATTTCTAATATTTGGCGGCGACTGATACAGTTTATGTATTTTTTGTACCGGGTTCGATTCGTTCGGGTTCGTTAGATATAAATACTATCTAAAACGGGAAATATACGTACCACTAATGTGTTAATTTGCAGATACATTGTAAATATTTAAATTTGATTGTGAAAAAACATGTGTCTAATAAAAAAAACAATTTCTTACCTTGACATTTTGTTCATGGCTGAAAGTCTTTATATTATAATAAACGGTATATTATACTACGTTTCAGTATTAACTGAATAGAATTTACTTATATTCATAATAATTCTAGCGTAATTTATTTAAAAATATATCTGAAACTACACTAGTATTTGCGTGTTTTAAATGATTTCCGATATAATCAAACCAGTCTACAGCAGCCATGCAACACCTACAAATTACGGAAAGAGTTTAATGACTTGTACATAATAAATTAAATAGTACTAGACTAGTTTTAAATACTCTAGAAAATTATAAAATACTTAATAATTCACAATAGTAATATTAATGTGGTAGATCATGGTAATATAAAATATTATTTATAATTTGAAGGCTGTCACGACAAAGCCATGTTCCTAGAACTATCACACGGAGGACACCTCGGGTTCTATGAAGGGGGGCTGGTGTACGCAAACCCGGTGACGTGGCTGGACAGAGCGCTCGCCGCAGTCGTGGGGGGCCTCCTCATGGCACACCATAAAGGCGACCCGAAACCGGCGCTCGTTGACGCCGACACCCTCTCCGACGACGAACCAGATCTCCTTAAATCATCAACTATTATATATAGAGATCCTCTGGACAAGCCTACTGTAAAAGTATAATCTAAGATAACATAACTAAGTTTGAATTGGAACTTAGTATATAAATTCGTTAATTCATTCCATGCTCGTGGTTATAACAAAAAAAAATTGTTATCCGGTTACGTAATAAGCAGACAGCACGTAAGCATTTATTTATTGTTATGTATTTGTTGAAAATCGTAATGCTAGTAAAAATAATATTTCAGTATAAATGTTCAATGAATGGTGCAGAGCAACTGTTTTAAATATATTAAAATCTTTGATTAGAAGAGTCGTATATTATTATTCTGTTGATATTACAACACGGTAAAGATAGATGACACGATAAAAGATATATAGCCACAAGGTTATACAGTTTATTCATATAAATTTCTCGTTCCTATTTTGAAATATTTCATTAAAAAGCTTTGTCTTGTCAAATATTTAAAATTTTATTGCAATAATTTTTTATATATATAGGTATATTCTTTAGTTCAATGTGTATATAATTTTGATTATACAGAAGCTCGAACTCGTTTAAAATGTTTAATAATAAAAAAAAAATGTAAGTTTTTGTTTTTAGTTAAAATGGAATAACATTTAAAAAATGTTAGATGTTGTTGTTATGTGTTAACAACATAAGTTATAATAACGTGTAAGAATTTCGACGTAGATTTATTTTCCATGCGCTTGGACGGTTACAAAGAGGCGCCGGTTTGTGTCCCACTACGTTAGTCTTGATTTATTTATAATTTATCAACCAATTTTACTTATCACCGATATGTCGCTTGTAGATGTTTAAATATAATATCGATAATGAGTTTCACTTTGCAACATGGACAAGTTTTAATAATAAAAATAATATTTACAAAATAAACAACCTATATATAGACGTGGCTGGCCACATCTGTACGTAAATACGTAAAAGGCTTTAATATACATAACTTATAGTTCATATGATAATAAACCGAGTTTGTTTTTAAATTAATTTTGTTAAAATCGATTGTCTGATGTTTTCCAATGCTTGTGATCAATATAAATGTTCAAATTGAGTTTACCCAACAGAAGTGATAATTACGTTCCACTTTTAATGTGTGTTGAAACGTTTATGCACTTATATTGCAAATAAAAAATAGTATTACATTAATTTATGCATTTATTGGTAATTGCTTTTTGGAAATTATATGATATGTGTTCAGATGGATATGTGTTTAAGTTTACGCGTGATGATTATTAGATGTAAGATGAGATGAAATTTTATGTTTTGAGCTGTGAGATGTTGTGAAGGCGGCCTACTTAAAAGCATTGCAATATGCAAAAAAAAAATTATATAAATACAAGAAAATACAATAACATTTCCTTTATATATATTATAATGCCGTATTTTATGCTTTTGCCTTGTGTATTATATTGAAGATGCCTAACAATCATTGTGAGAAATTGTTATAATTTAACTACATTTACATAATTAAGGCCTAAATAAAAAAAATGCAAGCCATATATTACTTGTATCTTGCAATCGTAGTACAAACATGGTATTAAGCACAATTAAAAATATATTTATGTATTTGAACAATAAATGTTCAAAGAATATAATATTAATGAAAAATATGTTTTTTTATAAAAGCACTAATGAATTAAAAAAATAATATGCATTGCCAAATTCAACCGCACATGTATTATATAATAAGTTATGTTATTAGTTTCTTATAAATTTCCATTCTCCTTTAAAAAGTAAGTTTTGAAAGTCAATAATAAAATTTCAAATTTAGAATCTCTAAATTAAGTTATTTTTTCAAGTTTAAGTTGTTTGATCTTAGAAGTTTATTAATTAGATTTTAAAAAATCATGTTAGGCATATATCTCAGTGTTAAATTGATGATTATATATAATCGTTAACCGTGCAATTCTTCAAAATCAAATGATATGAATGACAAATTACTGAAAGTAATTAAAAATATATTAATATTTTTTGTAATTGTTTAGGTTTACACTTAATAAATGTGATAGAAATAATACACAGGTTTTTTTGATTTTTCCCATTCATAATTAAATTAATCATTACAAAAAATTTGATAAATAAGTATATTTCTAAGTCAATTATATAAAACTTTTAAGAGACGGGTGAATTTACGCTGCCTTAAACACTAACAAGATAAAACTAATCTTAAATTACTTTGTAAATGGAATATTATAATGACATCCCTCAGAGATATTACAATTGAATGTGATATTTACTTATTTATACATACATTTATTTTTTTATAAAACTTTGAGCAACAAAAAAGAGATCATTAGTACTATTATATTTAGAATTTACATGTAAAACAACTCCTTGGACATTTTTATTACAATTTATACTTATTACTATGAATTATAGGCAGCAATTGATAGAAATATTTTCCTTCGTAAAAATATTTGAGTCTTATTTTATTTTCAATCAATAATAATTGAGATTAATTTAGAAAAACTGCAGATTTACTAGCTTACAACTGAATTTGTTACATAGGCAAATGTTATAAATATTCCAAATACAAATATCACAACATTTTTCTTAGACTATTTCTCTTTACAAATACATCTTAGTACACATCAATATTAAGTATTTTAGCAGCATACATGAATAAATTTACAATTGATTTAATATCAGTGCCAGTACTTAGTATATTTAAAAATAATAAGACTTAACATATATCTTTAGAGAGCCATAATACTTCAAATATTTTAACCTATTAAATTATACATTTAAATGTCATATAAGTTGGTATATTTTATTACAAAATATGGCCACTGGGAGAAAATAATTTTTATATTATTACAGACACAACATATAAAAATGGCAAAACCTTTAAATAGATCATTTTAGTTGTAAATGTGCTAATAAATAAAAATATCTTACATAATTACTATATCAATAAAAAAAAATAAAGCTAGATTCAAAACGGTCATATCTTACAGTCTTTTTACAAGATCGGTCTTCTGAGTATTTTAATCAGAATAAATTAAAGCTCTTTGTACAAACTTTGTATTGTATAAATAAATTATGTAAATGCAATTAAATCGTATTTTAGATTATCATATAGTCAGCATACGGCTGCAGAGTCTCCCTCCAATGTGCACGCTACATTATCTAGTTTATGAGCTAAGTGCATTTTGCTTTCTAGCCCTAAAATAATTTGTTCTCTATATTTACTCACATAAATGTACAATTCTTTCAAAGCAGACAAAGTGTCAAACTCATTCAGTTGTTCAACTGAAAGCTGTTGCATAGAGGTACTTAGCTCTTGGTCGGATACTTGAGGTAAATGAGATACGGCTTGATAAAATTGTATAACCATTTCTCTGTAAGTCGGTAAATCTTTTGCGAAAAGTAATTTGTTGGATGGTGAGTCTTTACAAAGTCGATGTTCGTTTAAGGAACAAGCATCCATAAATGTTTGAGCAATCACAGATAATGAGGAATCTACTGTTGCTGTTTTATTGATATCAAATATAAAATCTGGATTTTTAATAAGATTGACCCAAAACCTTAATGGTAAGCTGTTGGATTTCCAAGCATGTACAACCTCTGGGTTCACAATGCCATGTGCTCTTGCAGCATCATCAAAAAGATCGAATAACCATTTTACAGCTGGAGGCAAAACTTCATTTACAGTTAAAATTGTACTAAAGAAGTCATCAACAAACTTGTGTACTGTTCCTTTGGTGGAGAGTAATCGGGTAAGAAATATTTCTGGAATGGCTTTGTGACTATGTTCAGAAGATTTATTTATAATGTGTTGGTACTCAATAGGCTTAACTAAATGATAATAATGGACATTTTGTTCACTTATATCACTTTTGTATACTCTTATATGGGAATTGGAACAATAAATACCAGTACAATTTTTGCAGGGTATTTTATAGGGTGTGTTAAAGCTGTCGTTTTGTCGTGATATTAAAGACATCACAGCGGATTCCTTAACCCCATAATGTGCAAGTGTATTTAATTTTCGCCAACCATTTAACGTTTTCGTTGTAAGATCTTCATCCTGGAGAGTAACATGGCCACCCCTTCCATGTCGCCATTCTAAATCAACTTCGTGGACGGAAGGTCGCATACTAAAAGGTGTATTTTTAAATAAAGCATCTAATATTTTAGCTTTTACTTGTGATATACTATCACAGTCTAAAACTTTACATTGGACTTTATCATCAAAATCATCTTGTACTATGTGTAATGTAACAATTTGATAATCTATTTGCTCTTTAAGCAGTTTTTCTTCAGATAACGAGTACCTAGCTTCATGGGTTATAGAATCCACAACACCTTTTTCTATTTGATGTTTAATAGCTTTAAATAATAAAAAGAGCGATGATCCTGCATAATCTTTTAGGTAGTAATACATGCATAGCGCCATCCAATTTGTAAGCATTTTTTCCACTACACTTTCAGTCCTTCTTAACATAAGCTGAGGGTGTTTTGTACACACAGATTTATCAATAAGACGTAACAGTAGTGATTTGAGTATATCAGTGGCATACTCCATTTTGCCCATAAGAATTACCATCAATAAAGACGCTACGTTTACTTTGTCTCTGATGTTAAATGTTTTCTGAGATTCCAATGTATCTATAAACGATAGAAGAAAACATTTGTTATTTAAAAGCTGTTCAAACTGAATCATAGCAGCATCGTAGTTAGTCCGTGGGGTATTAATAAACTGACGTTGAACATTAAGGATAGGATGATCAGATACACCTGGGAAAAATACTTTCATAACGTAATTTACATGATCTAATGTAGGGATTCCAGAGTGTTCCAGATCTGCTGCTAGATCGGACATATCCGTTTGAAGTTCTGCAAAAGCTAATTTACACTCCAATCTAACATTACTTTCTAAAGTATCCATTTGTATCTGTATCCTTTTATATTCTCTTTCTGCTTTAGTACTGCGTCTTCTGTACATCACTAAAACAATCATAAATATAAGAACTAAGAAAAATGTTCCCGCAGCTATACCAGCTATGGCTTCGGGAGGAAAATTATAATTTCTAAGAAGTTCATAATGCAAATACCCAATGGGAAATCTTAAATTTTTGCCGATTTTAACCACAACCAATGGCAAACTAATATCCATTATCTGAAAACCATTTTCATCTGTGTTAGGAGGCTGAATTTCAGGTGGTGTACACAGCAACTGCTGCATAGTCAAGCTAGTAACATTGCATGGTTGGGCACCAATTGTTACCACTACATCTGACTCATCACTCGCTCTTATAAGATTCTCCCCTTCTATGACTAAAGGATCTCCTTTATATGACTTAATTCGATTTGGAAATTGATACACATGTGGGTCCTCAACAAACAACATATGAGTTCTTGGTGGATTAAAATATTTTTCTAAATCATGCATTGATTCTACATTATCCATTACAAAACCTACTTTCATTGCTATTTGTGGTGTACTTGTTTGAGATTTTGTTGCTTGAATTATATCATAATATTTCTTATTAATGGCAGGGCTAGGACATTCCATTTGATTAGAATTAAGAACAGTACAAGCTGTTGCATTTACAGGTACTTCTTCATTGGCATAATAAAGTTTCATAAGTGGTTTTTGTATTGTATGTAAATAAGTACCATGAACTGTTATCATTCTTCCACCAGAAACAAAACTTTTTAATGGTTTGATTTCCATAATAGTGGGATCTGCTGTGTAATTAAACAAGTCACCATAAAGTGTACGATTTGCATTATCAATGGACACCGTCAAAGTATGTATAATCTTAGGTGCATTGGCTTTCGGAGTAATGCATATAAGTCTGCTATTAGATGTTTGTGTTTTGTTTACAGAACATACAAATTCATCTAAATATGCAGAAATGGTAGATCCTATGTTTAAATGTTGTCCTCCAATAGCTAATTGGGTACCTCCTGATACAGGTCCTAGAGCTGGGTATACACCTTGTAACTTTATATTCTTATAACTGAATAATACTGAAGACTCTGTGTATCCTGCATCATTTTCTACAATCACGGGAGCAACAACTGAACCATTGGATGGACCTGTTTTACATGTTATACTTACAGATACTTCAAAGTCTACAATGTCACAAAGCACATCACCTATCCGAACTTTGCCAGTTACTTCTTCCACTCTTAGACCTAAATTACTTCCTTCAATTGTCACAAATGTACCCCCTTCTATAGGTCCACTTAAAGGCTTTATCATATCAATTCTTGGTTTAGGGCACTCTGTAACGGGGTTTTCTAGACAAGATTCACTGTAAGAGCAAGAATTACCACACCATGTACACTGATAAACAGCATTGCGAGTAATACAGAGAGAGCAATCAGCATGGTTTCTATGAGATCCAAGAATTTCACATTTATATAAAGTGATAGATATAGTATCAATATAATGCTTGTGGTTCCAAAAAACTTTAACACTTATGTTATATTCCCCTACATTCTCTTCATAGGAATACATAGTTTTATCACATACTATAAAATGATTAGATTCTACTCTTGCTGGGAGAATCATATTTGCTAATTCAATACTGACAATACATTGAAATCCAGTATGGTCAGGTTGTAAGTGTGGCAAATTTTCAACTTCAAGCTCCAGTTCTTTTGGTACATTGTTTGGTAATAAAATAGGTTCTTTGTACTGTCGTATCCTAGGACAGTGTCCAATTCCATGATTTAGTAATTTAGTTGGATTTTTCTCACCACTAATGATAGTTCTTTGACATACTGACACATCATGAGTACACTTATTATCATAAATACACCAATTGCAAGCCCATTCACTCATTATACAAGAATGACAAGTGATATGTTTTGAACAGTCATAAAAAGCAAAGTTACGTGAAACAAAATCTTTATTTGTTTCAGAAGAGTGGACTGATAAAGGAACAAAGATATGATCTTGATTTTGGAGTATTTTTGGTCTATGTTTAATATCAGGTGTGGGGCATGCAAGGCCACTTGATGTAACTGCAGCATCAATAGGAGGTGTGTTACCAAAAACACATTTATATTTTGCACCAAATGGTAGTTCTGGTAAAGTTCTTATTATCAGTTGAACAGTTGTGATTTCAGACATGGAAATACGATCTGGCAAAATTTGCTCAAAATCTATACATTGTTGACCAGTATATTGAGATAACCATCTTGGTGCACTTTGAGTCCCTTTTTGGCACATATTTTGTACTGTACATCTCTTCTCCAATGAGCACCAACCACAGTGTGGATCGTTAGACTCTAAACATGATGAACAGTTGCCATGTTCTGCACAATTTTCAGTAGGAACTTGAACAATACTATTTTTTGCTAAAATATATAAAGATTTTCCATATGGGGATAGAGTTGTATCTGGAAGTATTTTCTGTCCAGGGAGGAGAACTTCTGTAGAATATTCTAAAGATTTTTCTGCATCAATTAATACTTTTTTAAATGACCCCTCACTGGTACCTAAGAAAGCTACAGTATGTAAACCTGTTACAGACAAAGCTACTGATGTAATTAAAGTATCATTCCAATATATAACAGAGGTTGCCTTTATAGGATAAAGTCCACTGATTTTAAGTCCTACTTCACAAAAATTAAGTATATTTCCAGTGGAACCTACACTAGGACATTTACCATCTGAAATCATACCTGATATATAACCCATGTTACGTGCCTTAGTACTACCGTTGAAACACATGTGAACATTTTCATTAAATTTAATTTCTATTTCTTGTAAAGAAAATACACAAATAGCTGACTTTGTTGTAGGTTCATTAGTTATACCTTTAGAAGGACTAAAGGAAGCTACAAGAATATAATCACCAGTCTCAATACCAAGCTGTGTAGCTAAATTAATACCAGCTTTAGAAATTTTTGCATCTTGTATTAAATTATAATTGACAATCTCACTTTTTCCAGTGTTTGATTCTTCACGAACATTGCATTCCAATGTAACTTCTGTGTAACTATTATAATTGTCATCATTAACACACGTACGAGCTAGACGGGAAACATATCCAAGTTCCTCATTTCCAGCTAGATGAGAATGTTTTTGTATTATTAGAAAATATGCATAATCACTAGCATTAAATCCATATATATATTGCACAAGAAAATTGTCTCTATATTTAACATCAATTTGAATTAAGCTTTGCTTTGAAAATGTAAATTGGGCCAGTTGTAATGTCATAAGATCACGACTGGATATTGCGGGAACATCATGCCGATATTCCCCATTATTTGTAAAAGTTGTACCTACATAAAGGACATTAGAACGATCCCAAGAGTTATACCGTTCAGGACCGATGAAGGCGTAAGTTGAAGCGTCGGCATCATTTGCAGCTACACTCTCGGGAATAAATTCAGGTTCGGCCGACAGATCACCTAATTTATATTTAATACACGAACCCTGAGCCACTGAACCACATGCTATCACAATTCGAGATTCTTGTTCGATCACTAAAACTTTATTCACGTTATCTGTCCACACAGTTTGTATATCGTCCGACGGGCAACCACTGGCATGACACATTGGATTATCAAGCTTAGGTCCGGTCCGTACGACATGTAGAGGTTTCAAATCGGGACTAAGCTGATGAAGAGTATTTAATGAGCCGGCGTATACTTGTCCACTAATTTTGTCGATAACAAGATGGGTAAAATGGAATGTTTCATTTTCATTTTTAGGATATTGTGACATAAACTCATATCCATACACTATTGTGCATCGCAGCCAAAATGTTATTACTAATACTGACGTAAAAGCAGCCATGATCACATTTTAATAGGTCTCCGTCAATAATATGCTTCCTGTTTTCACAATCACTATTTATTTTATTACGATATTCAACCCATTTTACGAAAATAATAAAAACCGTACATGATACATCGATGCGGATGACATGGAATAAACAAGGCTTAGTTTTTAAATTATGTTTTGAGTTTAATGCTTGGTTTTTTGTCTATCACATTCATTGTAAAAAAAGGTCACCTCTCCATAGACAAAATATTTAAAAATTAAAATAATTATTTTTTTTGGTTAATTTTTAGATAATTAGTTGACTAGCAGGTCATACACACACACACACACACACATATATATATATACCAAAAAAATATTATACTTTTTTGAAAAATATGCTGATAATGTATGTAAACCGTACAATTACAGAACACATAATTAAGTATACCTAAGGGTTGTACGAAGAAACGTCGTCGTAAAGATCATATCGTACGGTGCCGTATCGTAGTAATCAGCTACATGGTAGTTTTCCAAAATGCACAAATTTCAAGTTCCTTAATAAATAGTAAGTTTAAATTGTAAGTTATAATTTCTATAGTAAGTTATAATTAAAATAATTCTAAAATACCTGAAATAAAGGGTTGACTGAAAATCAAACTATAACCCAAAAAAGGCGAAGGACCAAAAATAAATAACAATACTTCAGCGTGAAGCCAAAACGGTACTATAAATTAAACTAAATTCTATTATAAAATAAATATTTTATAATAGAAAAAAGTACGTTTAAAAAATTGTGTAATGTTAAGAAAAAGCTGTTAACTATATGTAATTTAATATAAATAGCTAAGAGGGCGATGTAGCCGCAGACAGTAACAAAAGGTCTTTGGCTAACTATTGGAGGTACAGTCAGTACAGTCTTATTGTGCATTTTCGGCAACCCATACAACTTAGGAGGATTTACACAGCAGTTACGAGGGATTTAATGACAAGGATTTTTTGTTTTTTTGAAATTGTACGTCTTACGTTTCATTGTCCAATGCATGTAATTTAATTTCAATTCTTTACATATATATTTGAATGTTCAGAACGAGGTAAATTTTGATATCATTCAATTGAAGATAGTATATTAAGAGAAAATAAGATTATTCGTTGATTAATTATTATTTGTTATTTGTTGATTGATTATATTAAAAAATATATAAAAAAAATTTTGTCTGTGAAACACTGTGACATGTCTTTGTACAGACGTACCGCTGCTCACATCAATTAATTTTGAGTATATATGTTGAGTGTTCTGTGGCTCGCATTTTTGACTTGAGGATTGACACATTTGTTTCTACTTTCAATATATTCTTACTAGGGGTGCCCGATGTTAGAAAAACATCGATATTAACATCGATCTTTTCTTTTCCCCACAGCTTCACGCTGTATTCATCTAGCTACAGCTATATATCTAAACAAATATTTCATTTCCTCGAGTGGGCATCGATCCCACTACCAATCGATTGTGCAGCACATTTTTGTGCCCCTACTTTCATTCATAGTTATCAATAAATAAAACATTATTATATAATATCATAAGACATTTTTAATTAATGGTTCCGTTCGGTTCGGTTCAAGGGGGCTTACTTAAGTCACATTTTAATTTTCTGTACGATTTGACAATAGCAACTATAGAATACGATAATTTGGTAGCCAATTTCAAATTTTAGTGTCTGACGCTTGACTACGTGAGAGTAGAAGACACTCGGTTTTTGTTATCTATAATTATATAATTTTTATATGTCAATTGAAGGATTTCAAGTAACAACTGAACAATTTTGATTGGATAAAAGATGAAACAACACACACTTCACTCATAAACAATTAGCAAATAGCAACTATGAACTAGCAAGTCGAAACTCGAGAATGTTTTATTTAATGCAACATCGATGTTAAGACATCGATATTTTGTCTGCTAACATCGATGAGCATCGGGTATCCCTAATTCTTACTGAACTGTGTGTGGTATATCGCGTTTTCCGACTTTTATGAGTTCTCGGCTACTAACAAATTTATTTTCGTGGTACCCTCTATTATATATATTAACTTAATGTTAAAACACATTGTTTTAATAATATGTAATTGATTTTATAATAATTTATGAACGTTATAGAAGGGTTTTAACGATATTGTATCGAAATGTGATCTCGTGTTATATTTTTATTCACTTATTAAGTATACCGGGTAATCTGCAACTTGGTATATTATAACAGATGATGATGGCTGCAATGGCCGGGGGTCCTGGGGACCCGCATACACAAATGAATACGTATCGCAGCTATGTCACAATGTTAGCTGATCCTGGAGCTAAAGATGAAATAAAATTAAAAGCTGCACAGGAACTAAGTGAAAATTTTGAGGTATCAGTTGCTTTCATTTTGTTATTGTGTAGTGAATATAATATATATTTGATAGAAATATTGACATACTGAAAACATTTATTGGTAAATTTAGGATGAAAGTTTTGTTTGTATATATAATAAAATGTTTTTTTAGGTAATATTGAGTTCGCCACAATATCCTCAGTTCTTAGACCATTCACTCAAAATATTTTTAAAAATACTACAAGAAGGTGAACCCCATTTCATAGCAGAATATAATATCCAGCAAGTTAGAAAATTAATTCTTGAAATGATACATCGGTTACCTATAAGTGAAACATTGAGACCCTATGTGAAAAGTATTCTTATATTGATGCTAAAGTTGATGGAAATTGAAAATGAAGAAAATGTACTGGTTTGCTTAAAAATATTTATGGAACTCCATAAGCAATATAGACCAGCTTATACAACAGAAGTTGATGTAAGTATCTTCTAAAAAAAACAGCTTCATGCTTATTACCACATCTAGCCAGGTAGACAGAGAGAACCTAGTAATCTAACACTATTTCCCACTTTCTATGCAATGATAGACACAAGGTTGTGCTTTGTATACCAGAGCAGCAAAATGAAAATAATTCAAATAAAATAATTCAACCATGCGGAGATCGGCCTGACATCAGACACTTTCCAACTGCTTCCCAACAGCCTTACAAGTACCTATTATTGTTAGTTTTTATCTTAAATAATGAGTACATTGTATTAATGTACGCCTTTTTTTATTTACAGATTCACAAGTTCTTACAGTGGGTAAAAGCTATATATTCTGATTTACCTAATCACTTGCCTAAGATATTTGAGCCTAAACCAACAATCCGTGTAAAGGACCTATCTGAAGTTAATATTGATCAACTTCTTCAAGAAACATACACAACTACTCCTATACATACAGAAAAAAAACTTTTAGATGGAAGTGTTGTTACAGTAAGGATATATTTATATATACTTAATAACATACTATCAGCTCACAGTGTAAACCTGTTAAAACCATTGTTTGTTTTTTTTGTTATGTACATTTTTATACTGTTCAAAGTAAAAGTAAAATTGATCTTTATTTTATTTCCTATATAAAATAAAATAAAGATCAAGAGAACATTCATAATCTGAGAGTAATCTCCAATCATGATTATGTCAATCAAATTTTGTCATGTTAAATAGTAATTGCATATAAAATATACACTTTATTTTAAAATAGAAATATTTTGTAAAAAAGCAATTTCCTTTTCAGTATAATCTTATCCCAAGATCTGTGCTATCTTTAAAAGTTATCCAAGAACTGCCAATTATAGTAGTACTCATGTATCAACTGTATAAACAAAATGTACATCAAGAAGTTAGCAACTTCATTCCACTGATTATGGAAACAATAACTTTACAACCAGCCACAACTCATAGGTATTAAATTTTACTGTTTTCTTTCTGAATCTTTAGAATTATATGAAATATTATTCACTCATAATATTTTAAAAAGTTTTATGTAATTAAGAATAATAAATATTATTGAAATAATTCAACTCAACAAAAACATACCAATACATACAGTATTGGTATGTTTTTGTAGCAAAGTTAAGAAGCTCCATTCTCTGTTCTCCACCCGAATTTAGGACACGGGATATTGAATGACAAATTTAACAGTAGTCCTATCAACCCCCTGAGAAATTAAAATAGCTCATTTGAACCTATAATCATCATATTTACTGATTTGTATGCAGGAATTGCAGAACCTTATTTCTGCTATATTTAAAAATATATATTTGGATGCAAATAACATTAAATATTATTTACAAAAAAAATTACACATTAAAATAATATTTTAAGTCATTACATTCTACTTTTTCATGACATTTCGATCTTTTACCATCAATAAGTTTTTCCTTTAATTTTGTAGGCAATCTACAACTTTTAACAAAGAAGTGTTTGTTGACTTTATGGGAGCGCAAATAAAAACATTGGCTTTCTTGGCATATATTATTAGAATATATCAAGACACTATTGCCAATCATGCCAATTTAATGGTGAAGGGTATTATAGGACTTCTGACTCTATGCCCACCTGAAGTGGCGCATCTAAGGAAGGAATTAGTTATAGCTACACGACACATTCTAGCCACAGATTTGAGGCTCAGTAAGTTTTGTTGTTTCATGCTGTATCCTACACATCACAGAGTAGGCAGAGGGAACCTGGAAACCTAGTATTAAGATAATGGGAATGGAGTATATCATACCAGAATTCGACAGTAAGTGGTGAGCAGAGTATATTAACTCTAGGTTCCTTCTGCCTACACTACTGTGTGTGGGACACTGAAATACTATAAGTATTATATATGTACTATATGATGGAAGATTAAATAAATAATAAAGTTTGAATTATGGGGATTCAATTCCAATACAAATTTGATAATGTGACAAGGGTGTGGGGGCTTTATTTTTTGCTACTCAACACGCAATGTTTCGAAAATTCGACAGAAAGTGGGGTAAAGAGTATCTTAATAATAAGTTCACTCTGACTATGCAGTGTAAAGCTAGAAAAAACACTGATCAATATTCCTCATGTTTTAGAATTTGTTCCTTACATGGAACGTCTCTTCGATGAAGAAGTATTGCTCGGTGGTGGATGGACGGTGCACGAGTCGCTCCGTCCTCTGGCCTATTCCACCCTCGCTGACCTCGTTCACCATGTTCGACAGCATCTCCCATTGACAGATTTAGCCATAGCTGCTCATTTGTTCTCCAAAAATGTTCATGATGAGTCTTTGCCAACCAGGTTTAGTATTAATATTTTATATTATATTTTTGTATAATATATATTTAATATTTTAGTTGTTAATAGCTTGTTGCAATAGCTAATTATAGTTTAATATGATAATTGTCTTATTTTTAATTATGGAATTGGAAAAAATTAAACCTATTTGTATAATCAATTTCAATATTTCTTTCAGTATTCAGACAATGTCTTGCAAGTTATTGCTGAATTTGGTGGATTGTATCCGCCAGCGTTCAGATAGCGAAGCCGGTGCTCCACAGGGCCGCCATCTTCTCATGCGTATATTAGAAGTATTTGTGCTCAAGTTTAAGACTATATCAAAACTGCAACTACCCGCACTTATTGCTAAATGGTAAGTAATATATATTTTTTTGCTTCACACTGTATCCTACATATGACACTTTTCCCCCAAGTAGTCCAATCCAACCACGTAAGGTCTCGAATAATGTTTCGAAAAATTTGTCTTGTTACAGTAAGGGAATCAAAATAATTCATTCTCTCAAGTGGTATACCACCCACAACCATTACATTTAAAAATTTTATCATTAAGTATAATCCTACGTTTTGTTATATAGCAAACAAGCAACTCCAACTACACCAGCTACAACTGTAGTAGCAGGCGCTATTACTGCTAGTACTCCATCTACTGACTCTTTAGCGCCTAGTACGCCCACGACACCTGCACCCAGTACTTCAACAGTTGAAGTTAAAGTTGAAGAAGAGAAACCCACTCCTGACTTTTTGGATAGTATAAGTAAAAGTGAAGAAAAATCAAAAATTGGATTTCCTACATCACAAATGAGCAATCTTAATGTTGGCGACTATAGGACACTTGTTAAAACTTTAGTTTGTGGAGTCAAAACTATTACATGGGGCTGTGCTTCTTGTAAAGTATGTACATTGTTATTTAATTGCATTATAGTATAAAATAAATTAAAAATTTAAGGATGAAAATACAGTAAAATCTTAGTAATATGGCATTTCATTAAAATGTCCATAAAAGCTTTATGCTGAATGTTGATATAGCAGATGGTGAATAAAAGAAGTTAAGAATACCATAATTTGAAATGTTACGATGCAGTGAAAGCAGATATAACAGGAGTTACTACCATGGTGACCATAAAATAAAGGGTCTTGGACGATTAGCAAGAGGCAGTCATCATGCCTTTGTATTAAGGAAAAGGTTCATAGATAGACTGCAACATTCTAATAGTAATAGTGGATTAGCGAGATCCTAGTGTATTGTGTCACAATATTTCTTCTCTAGTGGTTATCATTTAGAATTTTACATTTTTTCGTAGCTTAAAGTTATATTTTGTATATAAATATTTTTAGACTACTACAAATAGTGAAGGGACATCTACTACAACTATAACTGGTCAGAAGCAGTTCAGTGCTCGAGAGACACTAGTTTTTATAAGACTAGTACGATGGGGACTTCAATCTCTTGATATATATACTCTATCAGCCCCGAGGGCATCAGCGCAGCCGCCGGCTCAACCCCATGTACGCTCTAAAGAAGAAAAAGAAGTACTTGAACACTTTAGTGGCGTGGTATGTATTGAAATTATAACGCGTTTTTTATTACTATATACTATTTTAATTTTAAATTTTATATATACTATTTTAATGAAATATTTTTTAAGCTGTAATGTATTCTCCAGTTTTCAATGATGAACCCTCAAACATTTCAAGAAATCTTCACGGCAACAATATCACACATGGTTGAAAGGATAAACAAAAATCCCACATTACAAATAATTGCCAATACTTTTTTGTCAAATCCAGCTACATCACCAATTTTTGCGACCGTACTTGTTGAGTACTTGCTGAAGCGTATGGAAGAAATGGGAACAAATTTAGAAAGATCTAACTTGTATCTGAGACTGTTTAAATTAGTTTTCGGTTCTGTCAGTTTGTTTCCTACTGAAAATGAGCAAATGCTTCGACCACACTTACACAGCATAGTTAACAAAGCTATGGATTACGCGATGACGGCTAAAGAGCCATACAATTATTTCTTGTTATTACGAGCTTTGTTTCGCTCAATCGGAGGCGGCAGTCATGACTTATTATACCAGGAATTTTTGCCTCTACTGCCCAATCTTCTAGAAGGTTTAAATCGGCTTCAGAGTGGTCTTCACAAACAGCATATGAAAGACCTGTTTGTAGAGTTGTGCCTAACTGTACCTGTTAGACTTAGCAGTCTATTGCCTTATTTACCGATGCTCATGGATCCGTTGGTGTCGGCACTTAACGGATCTCATACCTTAATATCCCAAGGATTGCGAACTTTAGAGCTTTGCGTGGATAATTTGCAGCCAGATTTCTTGTACGAACATATTCAACCGGTAAGAGCCGACCTTATGCAAGCCCTGTGGAGAACATTGCAAAATAATGAAGTTGCAAGGATAGCATTCAGAGTCCTAGGTAAATTCGGTGGAGGAAATAGAAAAATGATGATAGAGCCACAAAGGTTGGAATATCGGGAGACGGACGCTCCTCCGCCCGCAGTCCAGGCTTACTTCCAAGATCAACCCAAGCCTATAGATTTTGAAGTAGATAAAGTAATAGAAACCGCGTTTGCAGCTCTAAAGTCAAGCACAACTGATCCGTTCTACAGACGTCAATGCTGGGAAGTTCTTCGTTGCTACTTGGCTGCGTCCCTCAACTTAGATGACGATAAAGCCACTCTTCAAAAATTATTCAACCATCCTAGTTTCTTAGAAGGAAAAATTCCACCTCAAAGTGGTCCGTACTATAAATGCAGCAACAGCATAGTCAGAAACACTCACTGTACTGCCCTAACAGGGATGTTCGTAGCTGCTGCGATAAAGGAACTACGGCATCACGTTTTACAAACTATGATATCACTTGTGCGACATTATACTTTGGTGGCTATTGCTCAGGAAGCCGGGCCCTTTGCTGGTTCAGGTGGTCCTAAAGAAGGTCTCGATGCGTTAGTGTTGGTCGACGCCATTGCGGTAGTAATGGGCCATGAAGAGAAAGAATTGTGCAAACCAGGCCACTTGGCTTTAGTATTAATGATAGAAACTGCGGCAACAGTTTTGGGGAGCAAGGAGCGCGCTTGCCGTCTTCCTTTGATGGAGTACTTGGCGGAACGTATGTCGGCATTATGCTACGAACGAGCTTGGTATGCGAAACTAGGAGGATGTATCGCTGTCAAATTTATGTTTGAAAAGATGGCACCCGAATGGGTTTATAAACATGTGTTTACGTTTTTGAAAGCTGTTTTATTTGTAATGATGGATCTAACTGGCGAGGTGTCATCGGGGGCCATTGACATGGCTACTATGAACTTGGAGCGCTTAGTGCGTGTTTGCGTGACGGGCCCGGGCGTGCAAGGTGTGGAGCCCCAGGGAGACGTAGCAGCAGCTAAAGCTCGCGCTCTACACGATGTCTTGCAAGAGCTGGTGCTGCAAGTGACCAGTCCCCACCTTCTAGTTAGACAACAGGTATTTTTCATTTACTAAACGCTGTCCTAAATATAATAATTGGAATTATACTTTGAATAAGCAATGTCTTGTTTAAATGTCTTAGGCTATGAAATCATTGAAATTAATTGCCGAATTGCAAAATAAATCAGTAACAGAGGTAATGGATCCTCATAGGGAGGTACTGGCTGACATCATTCCACCGAAAAAACATCTACTTCGTCATCAACCAGCTAATGCACAGATGGGTCTCATGGATGGGACGACATTCTGCACAACTCTCAACCCAAGATTATTTACAATAGGTATGTCTAAATTCTTGCAAAAGATTCCTTTGTTAAGTATGATAAATATTTCTTTAAGTAAATTTATGGAAAGTTTTTTAACTGACTGTTTAAGTTATTATAATAATTTTTAGAGTTTGTAAATAAAGTTATTTTTTTGTACTAAATAACTTAATTAACTAGATTTTTAAATAAGGCTTATTGGTATGATTGTTTAAGACATATTTATTACAGATTTAAACATAAACGAACACAAGGTGTTCTTCCGCGAGTTGCTATCTCTATGTGAAGCGGAGGACGCTATGCTGGGCAAGTTGCCGTGTTATAAGGGAGTGAACTTAGTACCTCTGCGCGCCTCCGCCCTCCGCGCTCTCGCTGCTTGTCACTACATACAGGAAAAACCCTGCAGAGAAAAAATATTCCAAGTGCTTTATAAGTCCTTAGAGAAAAATGACCAGGAGTTGCAACAGGTATACAATCATGTAACATCGTAACTATCGGAAATTATATAACATTTTGACACATTAAAATAGTTAATTAGTTTTTCAAATATTTTTTTAACACTTGTACTTAACATTCATGCTTTTTTAGGTGGGCTTCGAATGTATGCGTAAGTTTATATTAGGTTTCCAAATTGATATGGAAATGGTGCATCCGGTAATGAGACCTTTATTACTCACGCTCGGTGATCATCGCAACCTCAGCGTGAATGGCGCGAAGCGGCTCTCGTATTTAACCCAGCTATTCCCATCTACATTTAGCGAGAAGCTCTGTGAACAACTACTACAGCTATTAAAGAAACTTCTTGACTATTCTATTCAAACAAATAGAGGTATGTGATAAGTAATTTTACTTTAAAACATTTAAAATGTTATTGAGTTACTATTAAAAATGACTATTTTAAACTATTCCTTTTTCATAGGAGGCAATTTTCTACAAAGTGTATCAAAGAATATGGAAAACGAACAAAAAATTATAATATTAATAGGTATATTTCATCAAATACCCGCTGCATCACCGCGTTTCATTGACGTGTTATGTCGCCTAATATTCCATACTGAAAAGTCGTTAATGATAGAAGCTGGATCTCCGTTTAGGGAGCCCCTCGTTAAATTTCTTTTAAGGTGTGTATACACAATAGACATTTTAAATAATGTAGCGTAAAAAATAATAATCAAAATAATAATATTTATTTATTAACAGGTACCCGAAGGAAACGTTAGACCTAATAATGAGTGACAACAACATAAAAGATCAACAGTGGAGTCGTTTCCTAGTGTATTTGGTAAAGCATTCAGAAGCTGGGTCAGCATTTAGAGAATCATTACAAACGGCTAAGAAACCTCGACTTATGCAGTTATTAGCTGCTAACAGTGGTGGTGCAGGAGCCACTGTCCCGCAGGCCGACAAAGCAGAAATGCAGTTTCAGGCCATACGGGTTATATCCATCCTATTAAAGTTTGACGACCAATGGCTGTCCACTCAGCACGATCTTATTGAATTGCTGAAAAGAATTTGGTGTACTGATCAATATCATGTAAGTGGTTACATTTTTTTATAAATTGTTGCACAGTAAATATCCACAATATAAAAAATATACTTCAATTTCGTCCCTTTTCAATTTACTTACAATTTTTTTTCTTATCCATAATATTCCATATGTTACAGTTTGTCCTTAGTATCAAACTAGAAGAAAAAATTAATTAAATAAAATTAACATAAATATGATACTAATTAGAAATATTTTTAATTCTTTAATCAACATATTTATTTGGTTATCAGGAAGTACACAAGAAAGTGGACAATGTAGACTGCACTCATTGGAAGGAGCCAAAATTAATAGTGAAAATTCTGTTGCGCTTCTTCTGTCACCATCCGTCTAATATCGATTTACTGTTTCAATTGCTTCGCGCTTTATGCGATAGATTTATACCAGATTTTCAAGTAAGTACATATATTTCTTTTAGAGAAATATAATTAAGTTGGATAGTAAATCACATTTCTTCATTTTCTCTATTATGCTTAAATTATTTTTTTAGTTTTTGCGCGATTTTCTGGAAAATACTGTAGCGCAAAATTATACGGTGGAGTGGAAGCGCTCAGCGTTTTTCCGATTCGTAGAACATTTTGCAAGTGACGCCATGTCTCAAGAACTGAAAGCTAAAGTATTACAAATGATACTTATACCGTGCTTCGCGGTCAGCTTTGAAAAGGGACAAAAGATTGTCGGAGGTCCGCCTGCACCATATCAGGATAATCCAGACAATGTTGTATCAGTATTTATAAATAATGTAAGTTTCATTTCCTTCAATTAAATATATTGCTAGGAATGTGAATAGTAAATAGAAAGAATATTAATAGTAAATACAAAAAATATTAATAATATAGAGATAAATAATTTTTCGTCGTTACATTTCATGTAAAAAAAATATATATTTTTTTTCATGCGTGTAGCATTTTCAAATTATACATGGAATAAATTTATACACAAATAAATGTATTAAAAAAGTAATAATATTTAAAAATGACCAGGTAATAGACCCAGAAAACCCATTCGCGTGTTCAGACGCAGTGCGCATTTCGCTCCTGCAGTTTGCGTGCTTACTGCTGGAGCAAGCGTCCGCGCACATCCACGACGCCAACAACAAGAAACAGGGCAACAAGCTCAGGAGGTTGATGACTTTTGCGTGGCCTTGTCTGCTGGGGAAGAATTATGTTGATCCCGCCACTAGGTATAGACGGATTCCAATGGATTATGGATTTATGAATTAATTTTAATATATAATTCTCTGATATTATTATTTTTTTGTTACAGATATCATGGCCATTTATTGCTCAGTCACATTATAGCCAAATTTGCTATTCATAAGCGCATCGTTCTTCAAGGTATGTATTAAATAACATATATAATAAAAAAGTAAAAAGAAAACTTCGATTATTTTTAAAACTTTTTTGTCTCTCGTATTTATAAAATTCGAAAGTGTTATTTCTGGGCTCTTTCGAATTGAATAAAAAGGTACTTAAAAAACGGATTTAGAACTTTTACATACTAAGCCGACAGACGTTCTTCTGTCCAACTGACAGAATAAATTAAATATCTACTCTGCAAATGTCTTAATATTATCATTCATGCAAATTCAATACCAGTTTGCTCCCTTGTGTTGCGGCTTCACGCTGTATTCCGCACATAGTAGGGCAGGTAGAGGAAATGTAGTGTTAAGACACTGTATTCCTGACATTCCATCTAGTTTTCGTGAAATTAAATGTTGAGAGTTACAGGGAGTGGAGGTGTAACTCAACGCCGCGCTTTGTCTTTTTACCAGAGCAGGAAAAAGAAATAAATTAATCTTGTTGTTATTTAGCTTGCTTATTATTTAGAAAATTATTACATACATACAAAATTTGTATACAGTGTTCCACAGCCTACTGAAGGCGCACGCAGTAGAAGCTCGGGCGGTGGTACGAGCGGCGCTGGAAATACTCACGCCCGCGATGCCCCAACGAATGGAGGACGGCAATACTATGCTAACGCACTGGACTAAGAAAATCATTGTGGAGGATGGACACTCTGTACAACAACTCTTCCATATATTGCAACTCGTGGTTAGACATTATAAGGTGTGTAGTTATTTAGTTTATAACAATACGACAACTAACGATTTAGTTTATAACAATATATTTTTTACTTTTTATATAACTAAAATTAGTAAATCACAATAAATTTGATTAAGTTACGACTTTTATGCTCAATATGAATATTTGTTTTGCAAATATAAGAGTTTTTTAAACTGTAAGCAAGTGTCTAAAATATTTTTCATTTTTAAGAATTTTAACAACTTTTTTCATTGTGTTTATTTAAAATGCAATAACTGTTTCTAATATAGTTATTTTTATTTTATGTTTGTTATGTTTTTTTATTTAAGTTGGAAATTAAGTCTTTCTTTCCAATAAACAATCAAACTATAAAAAAGATACTTAAAGAATATGGTGGTCCTATGAAAAGCTTGAAAAGAAACATTGGTAAAACTTTTAGAGCAGAAAGAATATTTTACTTTAATTTCTTATGCAGAGTAACCAATTTAAGATAAGTACTGAGAAATGGTCGCCGATGAATTTGTAGGAAATATGAATAATGTGGAAATGTAAATTAGGGCTATAAAATGGACTGGTTGGTCAAACTGACGTGATTGGACTGAGTTGTTGGATGAGACTAACAACGTTGTTATTATTATTTCTTTCAGGTATACTACCCAGTACGTCACGCGCTAGTGGGGCACATGGTGGCAGCAATGCAAAGACTAGGCTTCTCTGCGACTGCGTCTCTGGAACATCGCCGCCTTGCCGTTGATCTCGCTGAGGTGGCGCTTAAGTGGGACCTACAACGTATTCGGGACCATACACCATCTGATGGTGTTGTAAGTTTAATCTATAATATAAATTGTTGTTTATGTGTAAATAAAACTATAAGTATTTAAGTCAACTGTCAAGTCTGAGACGATCGATCGATCTTGAGATACTGTTTTAATTTATAAATTACATATCTATGAATATAAAGAGCATCTCGAAATAGATAGACTTGAATAGACTTGAGAGCGATTTATAAATACGAGCTTTATTAATGAATCTGACAAGATAGTATAGATTATTCATTACTTGTCAGGTGGCTACGTCTCCAAGCGGCGCGATGAAGCGCGTGTCGTCTGACGAGAGCGGCAACGAGGCGCGCAAAGCGCTGAACACTGGCTGGGCGAGCCCGCAGGCCAGCGTGTCACGCCTTGAGCCCGACGCCGCCAAGCCCCTGGACCGCCAGCATGTCGACGTGGTCGTCAACTTGCTGCTACGACTCGCTTGTCAGGTGTGTGTTGTTTTTCTACAGTTATTTTAATTTTTTTATTCAATTTGTTTAGACGATTCCTATGTTGCAAATTAGGTTGTACACGACGGAACGCTTGTTTTATATAAGTGGGAATGGCAGTGATGGGTATCAATACCGCTACATATACATAGTACATCCAAATATTCCTAACAATATATTTTTTAAAAAATGAACTTGTAATTTCAATAATGATACCTGCTCAAAATGAGAAACAAGAGTGAATTTAATTTTACCAATTATATAGGAACGTTAAAAGTGTAAAAATATACAACTCAGAATGTAGTAGTATTATTTAATATATGAATACGTTTATAATTGTTGCACGTATTAGATATTGCAAGTAAACGAGGGCGGAGTGGGCGGCGCGGCAGGTGGTGCGAGCGGCGCCGGGGGCTCCCCCGGCGAGCAGCTGTCGCGGCGCTGCGTGCTGCTGTTGCGCGCCGCGCTCAAACCCGACGTGTGGCCGCACCTTTGCGAGCCCAAGTTGGCGTGGCTCGATAAGGTACTAGTAATTAAGTGTATATTATACTTCATTCATAAAGGAGAGGCGTGGCGTAGCAGTAGGAGGGCACAAGCCAGCGACTGTACTAGCGACAGAATAGTTTAATATTTACTCCTCGCTCTAGTAATGCGGCAAAGTACTGCGTTGTTGACAATTTCAACGTAGCTCGACGGCTCGCGGCTTCGTGGTGAGAATATGCGGACGGTTTCTAAATGTACCTAATGTGTTTAACCTAAATGTTCTTAATGTGTTTTACACGCTTTTTCTAATTGTTTCAGATATTTTCCACGGCCGACACGAATGCAGCGGCGTGTGCAAACGCCTGCACTGCTCTGGAGTTATTGGTGTTCTTGCTAGGTGTATTGCGAAGAGAACAGATTCTCGCAGCTCTAAAACCATTACAGCGAGGACTGGCCGCTTGTGTAGCCTCCACGAATGCTAGGATTGTGCGCTTGACGCACAATCTGCTTGCTAAGCTGACTGCGCTCTTTCCTACCGAGCCTTCTGGAGCTGCTCAAGCTTCTAAAGTAATTTCTTCTTTAATAGTAAATTGATGTTATTTATTTATTTAAGTTTTATGCATCATCTCATGCCCTGAGTTTTTTGTCCTAGGAAGAACCTCAAGAACAACTACCAGCAGTACTGATACCAGTTCAATCAAAATTATATACATATTATATAACATGTCTATAATTTTGTAACCAAATAAACGTAAATCATAATATACTATTAATAATTAACAAAAGATTTTTTGTTTTTAGTACGAGGAGCTAGAAACTTTGTATGCTTGTGTAAGCAAATACGCATGTGAAGGTCTAGCTACATATGAGAAGTCCGCGAGCGGAGGCACCGCTGGTACCAGCGCTAGCGCTCTATTAGGACCTCTCATGATGTTAAAGGCCTGCTGTACTTCAAGTCCTGGATACGTGGATAGATTGTTATTGCAGCTTATGCGTGTGCTGCAACGTATGGCTCGAGATCATGTCGCTCCTAACCCTGATTCGGCTACATCTGATCTTTTGGTAAGGCACTTTCTGTATTGGTTGGTTATACTTTTTTTACCTAGGCACGTTATTTAAGAAAATGGAACAAGGATTTTAATTAGATTATAAATGAAAAATTTTATTAATATTTTTATTTCAGATTTTAGCACTGGATCTTCTTAAAGCTCGAGTATCGGTTATGCCGGTGGAAACAAGGAAGACTTTCATTGGAACGATACTTGTTGGACTTATTGAAAAAACCAATGACGCAAAAGTAAGCCAATATACATTTACGACTATAATAATACGTATATCAAACAAATATTAATATATTTAACTCCCTTAGGTCATGAAAGCGATTACGCGTATGGTGGAGGAATGGGTGAAATGGAAAGGTGCAGCCGCTGGAGCTGCGCCATCTTTACGTGAAAAATCTATTCTTTTAGTGAAACTCATGCAGTACGTGGAGAAACGTTTCCCGGATGACCTTGAACTGAATGCCCACTTCCTTGATCTTATCAATTATGTGTATAGGTATGTACAATAAGTAAATAATTATTAGTTGTTTTTTTTTTATAAATAAATATTTTGTATTTACTATAAACAACGCATTAACAGGGATGAACACTTAAAAATGACTGAACTATCAATGAAACTAGAGCCAGCTTTTCTTGCCGGGCTGCGTTGTCCGCAACCTGCAATCCGTGCTAAGTTCTTTGAAGTGTATGACAGTAGTGTACGACGCAGAGTATTCGACCGTCTGCTTTATATCATTTGCTCTCAAAATTGGGAACATATTGGACAGCATTTCTGGATTAAGCAGTGTTTGGAGTTGCTGCTAGTTACCTGCGTATCTAGTAAGTTTTTTTTATATTATAATATATTGCTTTTTATTATGACGTGAAAAACATTCAAAATTTACCCTATTATTTTTAGCTACCCAAATACGATTATCGAATTCAAAGTACCTGCTTCCCAATATAGCAGCAGTTATTAACACAGCTGACGTAGAGGAAAAGAAATCCTTTATAATGTTTAGCAATGTGAAAGAAGAAACGGTAGACAGCGCCAGCGACTCACTCGATCCCGACAAGGAAGATGTACTTGATATGGATTTGGATTCTAGTTCTAACACTAAAGACGATTTGACTAAGAATGTACCCAACAGGTAATATTGCAATATTGCAGTTATGATTTAAAAAAATGTGTAAAATATTAAAATATTTTATGCAAATTATAACATGTAAAATTTAGACCCTGGAAAACATAAGAAACGTATAAAATTTATAATATGTTTTTTGAGACTGCACTGGCACAACGGGACTGCGTTTGACCGTAAACGCAACGGTTGTGGATACTATCCTGACTTGTCTCGACTTGCTCACTTGCTCACGTTTTTCTTAGTATCAATATTTGTTACATTTTTAAATAGATTTTTATAATATATCCAATGTACATATATTTCAGACAAAAGACACTAAACCAGATAGTAGCAAAACAATCGGAGTTCCTGGAGCTGGCTCGCCGCGTGCGCACGGAGCAGCTGGTGGCGGCGGCGGCGCAGCTCGCGCACATGGACGACGCGCTCGCGCACCATACATGGCTGCGCCTCTTCCCCGCGCTGTGGAGCGCCTTCGACGAGCGACAGCTCACGGTAACCCACTTATACTTACCAAATTGACTAACAATAATAAAATAGCGTACTGGGTTCGTGACACAAACTATGGTCTTTACGAACACAAATTGCCAAGGTTGATTAACTGCGTAAATAAAGTATAATTGTCCCCTTGGTGATTATAAACATGTAATAACTATGGCTAACGTAGCTGAAGATACGTCATGGTATTATAATGAAATAAACATACATATATATATATATATATATATATATATATATATATATATATGTAATATAAATTATAAGTTTTGTTGTTTAAAGTATTTTCTTACTACTTTGCAGACAATTATGAATGAGATTGTACCGTTCATAATATCAGGTGTTCACGTAATTCAGCGAGATCAACCTCTCAGCGCACTCAACACGTTTATTGAAGCACTCGCGCGTTGTAACCCACCTGTATCTATTAAACCGTAAGCCTAATTTTAATTTTATATTAAAATCCATGCTATATCTCGAAAATCCATTTTATAATCTAAAAAAAAGTTATAAGTTAAATTAATTTTGTTATGTTGTTATAACAGACCTATGATGAAATATCTCGGTAAGACCCACAATTTGTGGCACCGTATGACCCTTAACTTGGAACAAATGGCAATTGATCAAGCTGGTAACAGAACAAACCGGGAAGCACTTGAAATATATGATTATGAAGTTGATACAACTACACCGACTGTAAGTCGATTATTTAACCTTTTTTTTTCAGCTTCACGCTATATCTCGCATATAGCAGGGGGAGCCTAGTGTTAACACATTCTGCTTCCTATTTTCCACCGAATTCGGGAGGCCTTGTGAGTCGAATGGTGGAACGCAACGCCTTGCTTTGCCTCGACACTCGAGCAAAGAACTGAAAATATTAAATATTTCATTTCCTCGAATGGGAATCGAACCCACAACCTATCAAGCTTACAGTCACACGCTTATGCCCCTGCGTCTCGACTGGCTCATATTTTCTTAAATGGAATAATTATACATTACAATTTGTTTTTAGGAAGTATTAGATTCCCTTAGTGATATGTATGAGTTACTACAAGAGGAGGACATGTGGTCGGGCTTGTGGCAGAAACACGCCCGATATCGTGAGACAAACGTTGCTATTGCGTATGAACAGCAGGGCTTCTTCGAGCAGGCTCAGGTAAAAAATATTAATTTAATATTGTGGGAAGGCGTTGAAGGTTAGGCGTGATGTAATAATGTGAATAAGTATTTAGTGGCGCCAGTCCGCCGTAAGCCATGTAGAGAGACACACGTGTTACATTATAATATAGATATACCCATGGGCTCAGTGGTTTTATTCAACACATAATGTGAGGTTCCCACATTGGTGACCCCAACGTGATCCTTGCAAGTAACTATCTAAAACCCCCTGTACACGCGCTGTGTTCGGAATGTGATTACGATAAAAATTGATCATACCTAATAACCTACGAAGTTGTTCGACCGTTTCAGGTTTCGGATATTTTTCAATAGCCTTGACCTTATCTAGTAAAGGACGTATTCCCTCTGTAGCTACTTCATAACCTAAAAACTCTATTTTAGATTGACCGAATACACATTTTCCTATATTAATCGACATTTTAAACTGTTTGAAGCGATCAAACAAAATTCTTAAGTGTTCCCTGTGTATCTCTTCATTTTCTGACCCTACAATAATGTCATCTAAATACCGGAATAGAAAAGACTGTCCTTTTATTTTTTTACTATTAGTGTTCTTATCTAATTCATCGTAATTTAATCGCTCAATGCCAGCTAACACCGTGTTGTTTATAAATCTCTGAAACGACTGCGCTGCATTTCGCAGTCCAAAAGTCATTCTCGGAAACTCGTAAAGACCAAACGGTGTGATTATCGCCGTTTTCTCTACATCTTCTGGATGAATTTTAATAAAATGAATGAATATAGAGCGTTTATATATGTCTATTTTCGAGAAGATAACTTTATTATGTAAACCATACGTGAAATCCTGTATCCTGGGTATTGGATAACGGTCAGGCTTAGTGATAACGTTAAGCATTCTATAATCCCCGCATGGGCGAATTTCCCCTCCTTTTTTTGGCAGTACATGCAAAGGGTTTGCCCATGCGCTTTTTGAGGGCCTACATATTCCTAGCTCTTGCATCAATTCAAATTCTTTTTTAACTCTATCGTACCTATCCGGTGGCAGTCTCCTAGCGCGCGCATGTACCGGCGGCCCTACGGTTTCAATATGGTGGTACACAGTATGTTCCGGTATATCTCTAAACGTGGGCGGCTGAGTTATCTCTGGGAAGCCCGTAATTAAATCTGCGTGCTTCTGCGTACTACTTATACATTTAATTGTATCACTAAGACATGCACTTTTCGAACCGCCAGCATACAAATTAGTAACCAAATCTTTTAACCTATTATTATACAAATCTACTGTTAATTTAAAATTACGCAAAAAGTCTGCCCCTATTATTGGTTGTTTAACGTCACATACTATAAAAGCCCATTTAAAAGACCTCCTTAAGCCAAAAGTAATCTCTAAATTACATACACCGTAAGTTTTAATTTCACTATCATTAGCTGCGTACAGTTTGTAGTCACAGGGCCTTAAAATAAAGTTTTTAATACATTTTTTTGGAATTACAGATATGTTGGCCCCTGTGTCTATTAAAAAAGTAAGTTTCAAGGTATGATCTTTAACTACTAAACGATGATTTATATTTACCCTATCTTTAGTACATTCGTACACCGTTCCCAAATGTACTGGTTCTAGTTTTTCGCGTTGTACGTACGCCAGGCACATGGGTGTTCGCAATTTCGTGCATTCTTCCAACGGTAGTGAAATCGGCACAGCCATCCAGGGTTCCCCGGGGTCCTCCTTGGTCTTGAGTTGGACCTATTCCGATATTCTCTCTCTCTGACGACCACGGGCCTTTACTTCAGTACGTAGGGCTGCCACTTCCACTGTCAGCTTTATAATTGATCAGCCAGTCCAGCAATTGTACTCTTCATTTCTTGTTCTGTACCGCCTGATACCTGTCCTCTGCCATTTTCAACCACTTTGTCGGCAATTTGAGCCAAGTTATCCAATGACTGATCTTGACATACTGTGATTACTGCTCTCACCGCCGATGGCATCCGTGTAAGCCACAAATTTTTAGGAGTTTCGTCAGATGCCTGTGTTGTGCGACCTAAGTCCTTCATTTTGCGTAACAATTGGGTCGGTTTTTGCGATCCTAGTTCAAGTTCTGACATTAGCTTGAAACAATTACTGAAATTGTCGCTCCGAGCTTTCTTCATAGACCTGCAGTAATGTCTCTTTTAATATCTTGTATCTATCCGTCGCGGGTGGCGATGTTATTCTATCACTTACTTGTTGAATAGCATCCCTTCCGAGCTTGGCCACGACTAAGTTGTATTTACTTTCATCCATCACTGATTCAAACTGTATAAACCATAGTCTGGGCATATCTACCCAAAATTCAGGTATCTTCGCTGAAACAGTAATCATTGATACACCGCAGCTTGTTATACTTGATTTTTCCTCTTCCGTCATCTTACTGCTTTCCTTTTTCTGCTCACTATCCGATATTGGACAACTCGCTTTTACAGATAATTGAGCCTTAGGTGCACCAAACATCACTGTTCCTAGTCGGGGTCACCAATGTGGGAACCTCACATTATGTGTTGAATAAAACCACTGAGCCCATGGGTATATCTATATTATAATGTAACACGTGTGTCTCTCTACATGGCTTACGGCGGACTGGCGCCACTAAATACTTATTCACATTATTACATTACGCCTACGCATACATAGGCCCTACAATATGTCTTAAATTTAATTTTGTTGATTTTTAAAGAGTAGATATGAAAATCTCATATACATACAAATATTGTTTGATATGTTATTAGGCCGCGTACGACGTCGCTATGGCTAAACTAAAACAAGAATATTCAGCAAATCCGTCGTCTTACACTATGCACAAGGAGTGTACACTGTGGACTCAGCATTGGACCAAGTGCGCCAAGGAGCTGAATCAATGGGATTCTCTATTAGAACTTGGCTTAACTAGAAGCGTTCGGGATCCATTCTTGATACTAGAGAGTTCGTGGAGGAACCCTAACTGGCCGACTATGAAGGATGCACTCGCAGAAGTCGAGTACAATTGTCCAAAGGAACTAGGTAACCATAGTTAACAATATCAACTTAAGTAAATGCGAAATAAGATATAATCTTAGCTGTATTTACTACTAATTAAAAAACTGTGTATGTATATAGTGGCCGTTCTGTAAAGAATGGATAATTTTGAAATATCACATAAATTTTATCTCTTGATGAACTATTGTTAACATATTGTTCATAGCATATATGAATAGATGCATATGTGTGGATTACTATTCCACAGCGTGGCTAGTGAACCTGTACCGCGGCTACCTGTGCATCTGCGCGGGTGGCGAGCAGCAGCTGGGCGGCGTGGAGCGGCACGCGGAGGCGGCGGCGGCGCAGTGCCTGCGCGAGTGGCGCCGCCTGCCGCGCCTCGTGGCGCACGCACACTTGCCGCTGCTGCGCGCCGCCCAGCAGCTCATGGAGCTCAGCGAGGCGGCGCAAATACACACCGTGAGTGCGCTTCTATCTACCCTAAACAGTCCCTCTCTCTGTCTATTATTAAAATTGCGTCTAGGGACGACGTAACTTTAACTAAGCTATTTGGAAATTATTTGCTTTGAGAATTTCTTTGAGACCTTAGGTTATTACTTTATTTTATTTATTGTATATTAAATGATAAAGTAAGAATAAGTTATTTATTAATATTTTTTTGCATTTGTTATAAAATATAAATAAAATATATTTTAATCTTAGTTACAATTCTTGAATATGTACATTAAGTTTTATGAATGTGCATTATTATTATCATTCAAGAGTATATGTCTATAGCACACTAAACCCTGAGTCGTGCGAAGGGACGAGAAAGAAGCGTCTGTCCGAAATAAGACTGGAACGGCCACTGCCGTATACGTAAGACAAAGAGAAACCAAACAGACTAACGCTGTAACGATACCTTACGTAACGGCTTACCCTCCCATAAGAAGTTATCACTTTAAAAAGCAAACATTATTTAGTGTAAATGCAACGGATTGTTCACTTTACACAGGGACTCCTGCACAGCCGGCCCACATCGCTGCACGACATGAAGGCCATAGTGAAGACGTGGCGCAACCGCCTGCCCGTGGTGGCGGACCCGCTGTCGCACTGGGGCGCCATATTCACGTGGCGCCAGCACCACTACCAGTTCATCGCCTCGCACTACGACTCGCAGACGGACCACGCCTCCAACCACAGCATGCTCGGTGTTCATGCTAGTGCACAGGTTAAATATTTTTTTATGTGCTGTTAAATGTCACGTAAAAGTATGAGGACTCCCCAAAGGGGATAATGAGTTTGACGACTGAATTTGAATGTGTGGACGAGGCGAAAGAGGTATGCGTAGACTTGAGACGCTCTGTTCGCTCTATCTACCACACTAGGGATAAAATGTGAACCTAAAACACAAAAAGAAAGTTTCGGTCCTAGCTATTAGTTATAATGAAAAACATAGTTCACAAAATGCATTATCTTACCATTTGTGATTGGTTTATATAAAATTTCAGGCAATCATACACTTTGCGAAGATAGCAAGAAAACACAATCTATCTGGAGTCTGTCTCGATTCTCTACACAGAATATATACTATTCCCAGTGTCCCCATAGTGGATTGTTTCCAGAAAATACGACAGCAAGTGAAATGTCACATACAAATGTCCTGGACAGAGGGCAAAGACGAATTACAAGAAGGATTGGATATGATAGAATCAACGAACTTTAAATATTTCACTAAAGAAATGACAGCAGAATTTTATGCGTTTAAGGGATTGCTACTAGCTCAGTTGGGACGTTCTGAAGACGCGAACAAAGCGTTTGCTGCAGCAGTACAATTACATGACACTTTGGTTAAGGCGTGGGCCTTATGGGGTGACTATTTGGAGCAGATCTTCATAAGAGAGCCGCGACAAACACAAGTCGGAGTGTCGGCTATGACATGCTTCCTACACGCTTGTAGACATCAAAACGAATCAAAATCACGGAAATACTGTGCTAAGGTGATTCATTATTTTGTGTTCGAAAATAACGCGTGCATACGCGTTATTTTCTAAGATTTCTGTTAGATAAAAGTTAAAATAAAACAAATTAATACTTCTCTCTAAGTAAAATATATTTTTTTTGTGGTACACAGCCCCCTTTTTTTAAGAACTATTTATGTATTTGAAAGATTTGGCTTACCTTGTTTAATCAGTTTTTAAGTCTTGGGTGTACAATAGTTTTATAAATATCAATATTTGGCCAGGTACTCTGGATGCTAAGTTTCGACGATGAGAAGAACAGCCTAGCGGAAGCATTAGACAAGTACGCAGTGGGCGTGCCGCCTGTACAATGGCTGCCATGGATCCCGCAACTGCTGGCCTGCCTTGTACAGTATGATGGCAATGTCATACTGAATTTACTGAGCCATGTAAGTGAACTTTATATTTTTCTTACTTATTTATTTACAAATTAACTATCTATCTAACGCTTGTGCGTTAGTTTATTTGTCATATTTGTACAACTAGTACATATATTTTTTTCAATTCATACTAGTATTTTTGAAATTAGCATATTCAAGTAAATAAACTCTTTATAGAGCACCTTTAATTATTGTAAACAATAGTATGAGGTGTTATTTATAATTATTGTTTCATAACGAGTAACATGTACGTTGGGCAGGTGGGGCGACTGTACCCACAAGCAGTGTACTTCCCAATCCGCACGCTGTACCTCACACTGAAGATAGAGCAGCGCGAGCGACACAAGAGTGCGGAGAGTCTCGCAGCGCACCTACCCGCCACCTCTACTGCTGCCACTGTTAGTATACTTGTTATTTTTTTATTTAGAATCACGAAATCGGCCAGAGGAAACCCAGGGCCAATACACTCTGTTGGCTTATTTCCCCTGCCTACTACGCTACATGCAGCTATATGCTACAGCGTGAAGCTAAAAAATATATTTTTTTATCATCACAGTCTGGAGTGAAAGCAGGTGAAGGGTCTACAGCAAGCACAGCTGGAGCCAGTAGTTCAGCAAGTACCAGCGCCGGTACGAGCACCAGTGCGGGCGAGGCCGGCCCCATCAAAGCCACACTGCCAATGTGGCGCTGCTCAAAAATAATGCAGCTGCAACGCGAAATTCACCCTACCGTGCTTTCCTCACTCGAGGGTATAGTTGACCAGGTGAGGTTTTGTTTTTAACAACTTTTGAAAAAATTAAGTTAATTCAACACAATTTCAACCTGTGCCTCTTGGAAATCGTCCTAGCGCTTTACTACTAAGCCATACGTTCTTCCATCCAAGTCGAAACTCGAAACACTTAACGCTTTATTCCACCATATTTATGTTGTCGGCATTTCTGTAAGATGTTTACAAATTTTCACTTTCACACCCAAAGATTAACATTCGTAAATATTAAAAACTCTTACAATTCCGCTTTTCAACTCGAAAATTGGGCGGTGCTTGGCGAATAGACGTTCTTAATACGAAGTTCTCTGTGCCTATCCTGATACATGCGACCCAGAAGTTTATTAAGACGTTGATACTGGGCCCTGCGGCTGAGCCTTAGCAAACGAAAGCCTGTTTTATTATAAAAAATATTGTGTGACCTATCCAGATGGTGTGGTTCCGCGAGAACTGGTACGAGGAAGTGCTGCGGCAGCTGCGCGCGGGGCTCGCCAAGTGCTACGTGGTGGCCTTCCACCACCGCTCGGCCGTCGCCGTCGCCACCGTCACGCCGCACACGCTCAACTTCATTAAGAAAGTCGTTTCCACCTTCGGCATCGGAATTGGCATTAGTAAGTCTTTATTTTACATGAATCGCGTATATTTTAACATTAGCGGACTACTGCAAAGTGTTCGAAACGTCGGTATTCCAAAAATGTATAATACTAAAATATAAGCGATTAAACCAGTCAGAGAGATTTTTAAAATGTGGGAAAAATCACGAAATGGATTTTTTTTAATAAGTTATCTTACTTTACCTATAATACACGGAATACGAATAGTATATACAGATTGCAGGCCCATATAACATTCAGTGGACGTTCAAATTTATTTGGACACAATTACATTTCTTATAGCAAATCATGCTATTTTTCTGCTTAATTATACAAAATTGTAGCTGTAAAATATTAAAAAATAAAACTTTATATATTTATATTTTTAACAGGCAGAAAAAAGGCCTTAATTTAATAAACATGGAATGGAATTTTACTAAATATATCGTTTTCTTAACTCAACTGATTTAACCAAAAATCAAAAGTTAAAGTCTAGTTTCTAGCTGAAACGCTTTGCGAATGTTGACGTTATACTTGCTAATTGACATATGCATGTTTTAATTCGCACATCAGTCATGGCGCAGAAGCACATAGTATGACTGTAAAACCCACTGGTTGTGGGTTCGAACCCCACTCGAGGAGACGAAATATTAATTTAAATTTATATTTCCATTTCTTCGCTCTGGTGTCGAGCTGCGAGCGAAGCTATATATCTATAATGTTTTCTTAACAGTATTTTTTAAAGAAGAGGAGATTTTGTAATATTTATCAAATCGTGGCTAAGTCTAACTAACATATTAATTAACCTTGTAAAATGTCACATAATATTTTTTTTTCATTGTGTCTCCTTTTTCATTCAGCCTATAATATTTGCCAGATTTTTGTAAAAAATCTAAAACAATTTATTTATTTCTCTTACAATGTAAATAATTTTAATAGCTGAATAATGCCCTACGTTTTAATTTTCAAGGATACATCCACACGTACGTATACTGTTAAACTTTTATATGGTATTTTTTAATTTGGCATAGGATGTCACTTATCTTATCTTAGTAAAGTTTTAAACAGATTTCGCAATTATGTGAACATTTGTTACATTGGCCATTATGATTTGCACATGTCAAATTTGTATGTTGTAGGAATACAATATTGTTAGAAATCGAAAGCTTACGTTTTTAAAAAAAAAGATCTAAACAAATATCCTCTATAAGTTTCTTGACCTTGTCTTTTTGACCTATATATACACTCTTTTTCACGAGTTCGCTAACAATATATTATCTTTGTTAATGCTACATCTATGTAATATATAAAATTATTGGTCAAAAGATTCTTCTACATTTTTTTCAACTTTATTTAGCCCGTCATATAGATGTTGTTGTTGCAAAGGGATAGAAGACATTTTTACATTCATAACTGGAATAGACTTCAAATATTTTAATTTTTTTAATTTTTTTTTTCTACTTTTATGACATGTCCAAGTAAATGTTAAGCATTTCTATGGAATAAAGATATTTTGACTTTGACTTTAATCGTTCAAATGTGTAAGATGAAAGTATTATTTGAAATGGATCATTGCTAACTATATGTATACACTGAGAAATTCAAGTTCTTATTTATAGATATAATGAATGAAAATAAACATATACTTAACATGTTTTTTTTACATTTAACATTTTTAATATAATTCATTTATTAATTATTGCTTTGATGTCGGTGAATATTGCAGTGGTAGACGTATATTTTGACTCGACTTGCGATCTGTAGCAACACATACAATAAGTAGTATACCCATGTGATCTTGTATGTTTTGGGGAATATTGTGTACAATGCCTTTCGGTCCTCAACATGTGGTAGTGAGCGTAACATTGGGCCATGTGGGCGTTCTATACACGAACTCCATTTTGTATGTCTACAGAAAGTGTTTCAAGTACTGTAAGTGGTGCATTCTCTTCAGCTGCATCGGAGAGTCTCGCGCGGCGCGCCCAGGCTACCGTGCAGGATCCTGTGTTCCAGAAAATGAAAACTCAGTTCACCGCAGACTTCGACTTCACGCAACCCAATGCCATGAAACTGCAGAACCTCATACAGAAACTTCGAAAATGGGTGAAGATACTCGAGGCCAAAACTAAAGTTCTACCCAAGTAAGTACACCGCGACACAGAGACTTGCTACCCAGGTAAATATTCTGGAGATTTCTTCGCACTCATGTCGTTAATTTCGTTCACTCTTTGGCTAACGAAGTAGATCATCTCAGACGTGATTGAACACATATCTCGCGAAACACAGGTCGTTCCTGATCGAGGAGAAGTGCAGGTTCCTGTCGAACTTCAGCCTGAAGACTGCCGAGGTGGAGCTGCCGGGCGAGTTCCTGCTACCCAAGCACACGCACTACCACGTGCGCATCGCGCGCTTTATGCCGCGCGTGGAGATCGTGCAGAAGCACAACACGTCGGCGCGCCGCCTCTACATCCGCGGACACAACGGCAAGGTGTACCCCTACCTCGTGGTCAACGACTCGGGCCTGGGCGACGCGCGCCGCGAGGAGCGCGTGCTGCAGCTACTGCGCATGCTCAACCACTACCTGGGCAAGCAGAAAGAAACGGCGCGCCGCTTCCTGCACTTCACAGTGCCGCGCGTGGTGTCCGTGTCGCCGCAGATGCGCCTCGTGGAGGACAACCCCGCCTCCGTGTCCCTGCTGGCCGTGTTCCGCGCCGAGGCGGGCGCGCGCGGCGCTGACGCTTCGGCCCCGCTGGCGCGCTACTACTCGCGCCTGGCCGCCGTGCAGGCGCGTGGGGCGCAGGCTTCGCACGGCGTGTTGCGTGACGTGCTGCGCGAAGCGCAGGCGGGCGCGGCACCGCGCGGCCTGCTGCGTGCGTGGGCGGCGCGCACGCTGCCAGCACCCGCCGATTACTGGACCTTCCGCAAGATGCTCACACTGCAGCTGGCACTGGCTGCCTTCGCCGAGTATGTGCTGCACCTCACGCGCCTCAACCCCGACATGCTCTACCTGCACCACGACTCCGGCCTGCTCAACGTCGCCTACTTCAAGTTCGACGTCGACGATACCACAGGTAAACTAAAATATATAAAGTGGCTACGACACATATGATGTAATACCATTATTTTTTAAAAACATTATTTTTTAGAAACATACAGCGCTTACAATACATACAGTTAACACACAAATACATTACATTAGCTAATAAATTTTCCACTCATACATTAAACATGAAGTGAATACAAAAAAAATTAACTTTAGATGTCTATAAAATTAACAGAAACAAAAAACTATTTATATTAAAGAAATAAATAAGTTGTTTACTATTAGCAAAAATATATTATTTTAATTAAAGTTTGATAAAAGTATATTTCTTTATAATAATTATTATTTTACTTTGTCTGTTACAGAACTCATTTTTTTCGTTAAACAGTTGTATATTGTATTTATTTATAAACGAACCCACGATGGTAGTTAAAAATAATATCATAAAACTAACAGTAAAAAATAATTATGTCCTTCATATATATGTAAAATCTATAAACTTTATCAGTTTCTTGTTTATATGATTGCACTTAAGACATTTAAAATATTTTCCTTAACTAATTCCGTATATCAATTCAATGCAAACAGACTTTATTAAAACTTATTAATATAAATAGAACGGCTGCTTCTAAAATGTAAAAAAATCTAGCTGTAGATTCAATATTTTTAATATTATTAAAAATTCGGCCACTCCACTGCCACTGAAAAAATGGAAAACAAGAGTGTCTTGACTTTGTATACGTCTTGCTTGTCTGCTAAGAATTTTAATGACAATGGATGGTAAATGGGAGCAGTATGACAAATGACATGAAGTCCACAAAAACGACGTTGCGGACTGGAGCTAGTTTAATATATGTGTTTTTACAAAGAATTAACAAGTCAAAAAAAATAACTATAACATATTTTTTTCTAATTCTAGATTCGTTTAATAAAAATATCTGTTTATTAAAACTATTTTCTTAGATGAATAAAATAAAAGAAGTCATAAAAATTTTATGATTGTTAAGTTCTTAAGTCTTCGACTTTTAATGGCATCCAGACAACCCCACCATACCTCGATAACCCTGAACGTGTTTTTTAGTTTATTTACACTTTACAATAGTGCATTTTGCTTCGTTAAAAATTAACAACTTTTGAGTTCCTCATTTTGTACTTGGAAACGTGTTTTATGTTGTATCGACTTATATAAAATGCAATGCAATATAATTAGCAGCAATAAAAACGCTTCAATCTGCGCTCTGTCTCTCTCTCTCAGGCGGATACGGAGCAGGATTGTAGGCGAGATACGAGTACTGCGTGTATTTCGTTAAACAAATCTCGTGTGTTATTAAAATTAATGAGAAACGAAAATTATACATATTTTTCGTAACACTTACTTTGATATGAATTTTTAATTCATATATTTGACTAAAATATAAATAGTCTTTCAATTTAATATTTATATAATTTAGTCCTTTTTTTACTTAACATTAAATTTAATATAATTAATACATTAGAACGTACTATAATTTCTTTAATTTGTAATAGATAAAGCTATCCATTATAATCCTGATAAAGGCTATTCCTATCTATTAAAATGTATTTTGTGAAAGAATAAAGTTTGTCTTTCTTCTCTTTACATTTTACAATGAGAACCATCCTTTTATTGCTTTTACGTATTCGTATTATTTATCTAAAGTCCCTAACGAAAAACGTTATTGAAACAAATCCTTCAATTAAAATCGAAAGAATCCTTCCGATACTGTGACTCAATATTTTCGAACAACTGATATAAAATATTGAATCATTTGTGCGTAGGTGAATTGGACGGCAATAGGCCCGTGCCCTTTAGACTGACTCCGAACATTGCGGAGCTTTTGACCAACATTGGCATCACAGGACCCCTCACGGCCTCCATTATCGCGGTCGCTAGGTGCCTCGTCACGCCCAATTTTAAGGTAATATACACCATTTTTTTATGAGTATAATGTTGAGGCCAGACGTTGCGCGGGAACACAAGCGTGCGACTGTAGTTAAACGCGACAGGTTGTGGATTCGAACCGCTTTTGAGGAAATGAAGTGCTTAATATTTTCATTTCCTCGCTCTGGGAACGAGGCAAAGTAGCGGCGTTGATTTCCGCCACTCAACACGCAACGCCTCGTGAATGTGGAGAACAGGAAAATCTTAATGGAAACGGAGTGTCTGACCACTAGGTTCCCAGGTTCTCTTTGTCTACCGTGTTATGTGCGGAATACGTCGCAAAGTTAAGAAAGAGTGTAATATTACTTGTAGTTTTTACATATCTATACTTCTATTTTCAATAGGTATATAAAATTATTGATAAGTATTTTATATAGCGAAATTGAAACTTTTATAAACAATCAGTCTCATATGCTCTAAAATGTTTCAGTGTTTTATATTTTTGTGTTATTAATTATAAGATACATTCTTTATTATAGTGTATAAATAACAAATAGTATATTATATGAGACAAATAATGTATTATTTACCTAGATTGAATACTGTATATTTTACTAGATGCTATATATGATCATACCGGATGTATTTTATTTCTGTCATGTTACTTGTAACAGTTACCTCCTACAAAATATTTATATAAAAATGGTGTCAATCTGTGCAGATTCAGTCCATACTACGAACAATCTTGCGCGACGAAATGGTTACCGGATATAGGAAACGTCTCGAGGATAAGTCGGGGCTGCCGACCGCGGGCACGTCGGCGGAGAGCAAGCCCATGGAGATGGATAACGACACCATCATCAGCATGGTGAGCAAGGCGGTCACGGTGATCTCGGGCAGGCTCAACGCGCTTGCCCAGTTCGACGGGCCCGACAGCAAGGTGGCCACGCTGGTGGCCGCGGCTAGCAGCCCCGACAACCTGTGCCGCATGGACCCCGCCTGGCATCCTTGGCTGTAAAACGAGCCCCGGAGAATCGACTACCAGAAATATACCAGTTCATTTTCATTTTGTGACGTCTGGAAAATATATCTAGATTCTGGAATACAGTGTCAGTAGGAAACGTACGATATTTTTTATTTTATTTTTTCAAACGTGTTAATTTCTATATTAATATAAATAAAAAATATCTTTTAAAAATTTAAACATAACTCATATTTAACTTCTACTTAAAATTATGATATTGTAAGTAATAAAATGCTTTATTCAATGTAGCTACATCACGTGAGCGGTAATAATCTCTTTTTAAGTGTTTTAAGTATTCTACTATCGTACAATATTATTATAAATGACAATTAACATAATATAAGCATGTTGTAAAATTGCTATTTGATTTATTTGATATTAAAATGCAGTGATACTCTAAAATAAAAGTTAGTACTTTGATTTTAAAAATATAATGTTTAAGGTAAGATTAAATGAAAACCAATTCAATTATATTTTACTAAGGAATATCTGGTGAATGGATGATACATTTATTGATTGTTGATAAATAAAGACTGAGGTGGTTTTCGAAGTAAAGCTCATAAAAATATGCTGTTAAATATATTAAAACATAATTATATTCGTCATTTTATATTGAATATAAATTTGACTGCAGTAAAAAATATTTTATATGAGCACATGCCTTCTTGTAAAGGTATATTGCAAGTATGACATTTGATACATGAAGTAAATTGAGCTTAATGTGCATTTTGTGAATAATAATAATACATTACAATTAATGGTCGTTTTATTTATAAATCTAATTTGAATATATTACCATATACGACAAATTGAGACGCACGTGCGCAAGGACACAAACAGGATGTGGGTTCGATTTCCACTCGGGGGGGAAAAGAAATATTAAATATTTACATTACCTCGCTCTGGAGACGAGGCAAAAGCGGTGGTGTGCAGCGTGAAGCTAAAGGTAAAAATACCATATATGGAAAGAGATGGACAGAAGACGTAAATATAAACGTTACATCTCCTAATGACATTTAAGTGCAAGACAATAACTTATATTGTTACATTCTTAATAAATAATATAAATAGACTAAAAATAATTTACATTGTTCATTCGGTCCAATTGTTGTTTTTAAATTCTGAAAGCCCAATGAGTACTTTAATAAAAATAATACAAAGGACTTTAAAGTGCATAATGGAATTGTCAACAAAAAACAACTAATTTGGACATATAACACACTACAAGTACAGTTTTAAAATCGGCACTCGTCAAAGTGAACACGGCGAGATGTTACTTGTTACGTACACATCAATCGGCAAGCGAGGAATGTCTAAATAACTGGTTGTTGCATGTGCGGCTGTGCGACCGCCGGCCGACAGGTAGGCAGCAGGCAGGCACCGAGTGAAAGTACCGCCAGCATCAAGTGCAGCCAGCGAGTACGAGTACGAGTCGTCCGCCGCAATCTACCTCCATCGCTAGATAGTAAAACTGATTTCATCACGTTAACAATGGGAAAGAAAGTGCAATAATTGTAGGATCATGCAGGAACTGGCGAATGGCGGCGTTCCACTGAACTGCCTTTCAAATAGTGCAATTTGTTGGTGTAGTCCATGTTTTAAGCAATTAAGCTATATCTTTGTCTAGATTTGTTGATAAGTTGGTTTGTTTCTTACTTTCAGCGTTCGATGGGAAATTAAAATTATATTTAAAGATACATAAATACCTATGTATATTCTTAATACTTATTATTACCATGAATATTAAAAATAATAATTTTAATACATAAATAGTTACTTGATTTCAATAAATGTAACAAGAATGTTCTCTTTCTTGATAAGTCATGATAAACTGGATAATTCTAGAGTCAAAAGAAACCAGTGGCGCAGGGTCGCAATCTTTGCGATTGTAAACGCGACAGGTTGTGGATTCCATGCCCACTCAAGAAAATGAAATATTTAATATTTTCATTTCCTCGACCTGGTAACGACAACGAGGCAAAGCACGGCGTTTAGTTCCGCTACTCAACACGCAATGCCTCCAGAATCGGCGGAAAATGGAGAACGGAAGTGTCTTAATTGGAACAGAGTGTAACATCAGGTTCCTAGCTTCCCTCTGCGTACCCTACTCTGTGAAGGATACAGCGCGAAGCCAAAAAATAGATAAATCTCGTGTGCGTAAGTATGTCAAATCTTTATTATACTACCCTCATTGTGGGTGGTTTTTTTGGATAATCAATGAAATTATCGCACCATTTAATCATTTAGTATCATCTTTCTAGAAAAGTAGACATTTCCCATCTCTCTTCTCGATACTGTATAAATAAAATTATACCGGCGTTGTAGCAAATTTTATATATTATATTATATGAAACTAGTGGCTATCGACGCATGATTTTTATTTCCAGTAACACTCGTATTTTTATTTTTTTAGCTTCACGCTGTATCCCGCAAACAGCAGGGTAGGCAGGGAGAACCTAGTGTTAAGACACTCCGTTCCCCACTTTGTGTTCTTCCAATTGAACATATAATATAATATAATACGATGAAACAGCTGCTCTTATTGTAAATTTGACAATTTTAGTAACATTTACTTAGTGTTGTAAAATCGGTCTTGGTTTTTTCAATATTATCTTAATAGGATAGGTTTAGCTTGTTATTAAATAAGTAATCACAGGCGATCATAATGGGTCCTTTACTGGGACAACGAAACGCGTCATCAATATATTAATGTTGAGATTGATGGTGTCGATGTGGGTGTGCGCGGCGACGGCGACGCCGATGGCGGCGGCGGCGGCGGCACGTTGCTAAGCGGCCGGGACGGCGGCCCGGGCGGCGTGCGCCACGTCCGCGACCTCGCCCCGCCGCCCGCCGCTCCCGCGCGGGGAGCGAGGCGCGAGGCGGCCGGCGCTCGCTCCGCGGTTAGTATTCTCCGCGGCCTCGTCCTGCACGCCGGCTGATGCGCCTCTCGCACTACCGCCCGCCAGTGACCGACCTCTGGAACCCGACCGTTTCTGACATTCGACAACCCCGCCCAGTGCACTTCCCCGGTTGCATTTCCACCAGCGCGAGGAGTTCCCGAACCCAGGCTCCTCTCGCGTTTATTTATGTTGTCGTTTTGGTGTGGTGAATATTGGTGCCGTACGGACGATAACCGGATTATCTGTGCGCACGAGTTAGTGGATATTTTTGCCAATCGACGACTTTGTTTAGAAGGTATGTTATTTTTTTTGTATTTTGATAACAGTTGATCGTGTGCATAATGCATAGGGACGACGTCGCGGCTACGTGGCGAACGTCGAAAACATCGCTAGGTACCAAATCTCGACGCATACTATTGTTATCTCATTATTGTAAGTGGATTGAAAAGAAACATCATTCTATTAGCCTATATTATCCGATTTGGACGTAGAAAATTGCCTTAAATATCTATGACGTCACCCACAAACAGGACGTGATGTTTGAAAAGAGAAATACTGCTTTGTTTTGAAACGCGACATGCTGCTAGGATTCTTGTTGGAATCGGTCCTATCTCACTATTCCATATGGTACTCTGTTACGAATAAGAAAACATGGAGGAGACCGGGCGTAGGCGCGGGGAGGTGCGCGGCCGGTCAGGCGACCGCATTCCATATGGGATGCCGGGCTCTACGCAATGTCAGTGTGAGTCCGAGTTCGCCGCCGCTCCTCGCCGTCCACTGCTGACTGCATATTTGCAACATTGTTCTCTCAGACCGCAGTGCAGCTCGTACGTGCGACGGAGAACGTTTATATCTCATTGTAATGGTGGGCGTTGATTGACGTGACGGCGCAAGTCTCGTGTCTCCTACCTCCTACGCTGCAATATGTTTAGCCATCACCAATTAGCCGGCTAACAAGAAATTGCTTTTCTTTTATCCTAATAAGGATCAATGTTTATTAAGTGACGTCAATTTCTAAAGCAAGTGTTTAGGTATTATTTATCAGCTGCAATTACGAGATTTTATTGGAGCATTGCATATTGGGCGATATTATATTTACGGTTCAAAAAGCTAGCTGATATCATTTCTTTTAATTATGACGTTTATGTTTGATTATAAGATTATAAGTAAAACAAAAAATAATAAAATACTAATTATTATTTTTTTTGGATTTTTATTAATATTATTTAGATAATCTATAAATCTTAATGGGTATGGGTACCTATTAGCAAATTGAGCAAACTACGCCTTGATAAATATCCCTTGATGAAATTATTATTTGTAGAAAGAAATAGGAAAAATAATTTCCGAAATTACTTACTTATTTACAAAAAAACATTGTAAGGTTGTTGGCATGGGTCTGGTTTAACGCAAATTGTCTTAGGTTTATATTAAAAAATATATGTGCAAAATATGAAAAAAATATTGATTATTTTTAAAAAACATTACTTATAATTTTTCATAATAAAATTAAAATATATAAGTTATTTAGCAATCATTATTATTTAACAAAAATGTATATTGCGAACTCGAGTATTATCTGGGATTTCGTAACGCAGCAGTAAGAACACAAGTACGTTTAATAGATAATACTTACGTGTCAAACATATTTCGAAACTAGTCCCTCGCGTCTTCCGCCCTGTGCCCTACTATTTATTACCTTCAGAGTAGTTTTAAGAAACTATGACGGAAATCATTTCAACATGCAAGTTTATAACTTTTAATTTCTATTTAAATTCAACGCTCTAATTTTTTAACTTGTTATGTATTACGAGGAAGTTGTAAATATTGTAATATTTATTTAATATTTATGCTAGTTATAATTTGTATTGTTTTGAAATTGTTGTTTTATAATTTATCACCATAGCGGCCCAGTTTACAATATATATATAACATACGACACTTATCAAATAAATTTTCAATTAGGAAAATGTTAACCAGAGCATGGCATAAATTTTATGTACGATGTATATGAGGAATTGAGTAAAATTTTTTTTTTACATACCTACTACTGATATGTTATGATTTTACTAAATTACAAGTAACATAGGTACTGTGTGGGCTCACAGTAGCTATAGATATTCAAACATTATCGCATAGAGTCCGGGTGTCGGGTCAAATTTACACAATCTCGGCGACCTTTAATCTTATTTCAGATAGCTAAAACGAGTTCTTTTGTTAATTCTCGGAAGACTAGGTACCTATTGTTGTCGCTACATTTCATTGTTTTATTTAAAGATATCAAAACAAAATGGATCTTTGTTGGCGATCACTCCACCGCTTATAAATGCAAATGAAGCGTACTTAAATATGATGCTATACGTTAAAAATGTTAAAAATATTGTCCCTTGATAATATGAAAATATGTATAGCCGTGAAATAAAAGGCAGTGGAAAGAAATATGTTTGACTTACCATGTACAGGTAGATACTTATAAACAATTTAGTAAATAATTAGTAATAGATTTTCTATATACATTTTTATTTGTATTTCATATACAAATTCTTATTTTCTTATTTGACGCCTTTCTTATTAGATAAGTGTTATCTAGACACTAGAAATTCTTATATACGTAATTAGTTTTAATTAAATTTATTAAAAAGGGTTAAAGTAATTGTTGTAATGTAATTACTTTTAATATGATCATTGATCAAATATAATTTTGTTGTATGGTAACTTTGAAAATACTGTTTTATATGAATATAGAACGATGTTTACATATTCTGTAAACTATTATGTACAATAATGTAAAAAAGTCACGCTAGACTAACATGAAAATGATAAAATATGACTGTAAAGATGCGAATGTAGTGCCTACTATTAATGTTTGAAATAAACAAAATGAATAATTAATAATTTTGTACTACATATTATAAGACTTTTACTTTTTATTCAGTGGAAGAGGGTGATTGGAAAGAGCGGAAAGAAAAGTCCTCCTTTTCTTCTCACTCTCTCTTCTAATAAATTTCATGTTGAAAATTTTTTAAATCAATGTATTAATGTTTTTATGGTCATTCTATTTTTACGAGGTGTTTTAACTTTTACTTTAAGTCGATCGATTAAGGTCATAAATTATTACATCCATGTTAAGAACAAGGGATAGTAGGCATAGTTTTTATATGAAACAAAAATGTTCATCTATTGTGATGTTGAAATTTTAGTAATAATCGCATTCCGCGGTGAGTCCCCTCTCACCATCTTCAACGCAGCGTAATTTTCTTTATATTGCATTCCAGCAACGCCGTCGCTCGACTTTAAAGTAGGTTGCGTGTAACTATCTCTATGTTAACTTGAAAGTGATAAAAAATTGACATATATATTCTACATACTGTATGTTAGTACCACATTGCACCATAGATAGGGCGAACAATTTTGTTAAACACTATGTTAATGATAATTTATTCAGAAATTACACTTACTGTGGGCCTAGCCCGTTTGGTATTTAAGAGGAAAAATAGATTGAAATAGCATTCGCCCATAGGTAATAAGGTATTGGAACCTAGAGAATAACGGTTCCATCGTGTTTGCAGATGCGAGTTGGTGCGTGTGTGCGTGCGCGACTCTCACATACACGCACACAGGCGTAGTACTCGCGGCGCGGCCGTTGAACCGAATACTCGAGGAATTTCTCTACTGTCGCTTAGTTAGACAAAAAACATCTTAAAGGGCAAAAAGTAACTGACCTTTATATCTTAACCTCAACTTAAAATTTACTATTTGTAATATATGTAATAAAAACGACTAGTTTTTTGGAAACAATTTGTAAATATACACGTTACAATGTTTACTATAAAATGGCGAGGCTTAAATTTTGTCATACCTAGTTTAATCGATACAATTATGTAGGTATATTTCACAATTTAAAGCATACCAGACCAGGGTGCGGTAAGCTTATAATACGCATTGAGTAAATATAAAATCTAATAGCGCGAAAAATATATGTGAATGTGTCTAATTCAATAGTAAAAAAACATTAATATACTCCTAATTTTGTTTGTGAAAAATACAAATATACGTTGGAATTTATTCTCGTTAGTCATATATTGATTGTAATTTTTTTTTCTTTTTCATAAATCTTATTACGTTGTATTTTTTATAAATAAGTATATTAATTTTAACTAATTAAATAACGTTAAATTGTAGTTGATATCAATACAGTATTATTCTAGTTCACTCCTTCGCTAATATTTCACTATGAAAAGATTGCATCATTCTGCATTCACTTTTAGAATTTCGACACAGACATTATGCACTCATATGTATTGCACAATGCGTAAACATCCGGCTAGAAATTATTATACATTTATACATGACAAACACCTTTTACCGAAAATTTACAAAAACTAACAAAGTGTGACCGAAATATTATAATTTAACTTGCATATAGAATCATAACAAGTACATGAAGATCTAATTTGAATTTAAGAAAATGTTTGAAATATATCATCAGTGCTATGGCTGTGAAACCGTCGCGCTGTCCTTGGCGACAATTGTGGTGGCAGCGGAGGCTGAAGCGTGAGCGTGCATGAGGACAGGCGAGTGAGCGAAACGAGCGGCGACCTTGGGGCCGTGCCGGTCCGCGGACGTTCGTTGAACGCAGGTCGCCCCCCGCTCCTTAGCCCTGCCGCCATCGCAACTTGTTTTAACCACAATAAATTATGCGTAATTTTACTAAATTACATTTAGAATTAGCAGTTCTTAATTATAGAAAACCACATCGTGCTTCCCAATGCCTCATAATTGTTGTTTTCAGAATAATCAAGTTACCATGACACTAAATGAGATGTGTACCATAGATTTTTTAAGCGACAGCTTTTTGTTATATCGACCTTACTTTGTAAATATGAGTAATTAGCACATTGAATAATTTATGTGTGAATAATGGTACACCTACTGTGCTATTACTTTCGCTATTATTTATACTAATCACTAGACATGCGCCGAATAGTCGTTTGGTATTCGGTGTATTCGGCATGTTTTTTCAATATTCGTATTCGGCCGAATTATTCGGCTATGGCGCCGAATATATTCGGTTCGAGTATTTCTATTTACTTGGCTGCACGATATAGTAGAAATGAAATATAAAATGTCTTATGTAAGATTTAAATTATTATTATAAGTCAAATGAGTAAAATTTATGCGTTTTTCAGTGCTGTACCAAAAATATATTGAACAATATATTTTTATATATATATAAGTGTTTGTTTGTCGCATCGCAGTACTAAAACGCTGGAACTGATTATGGATTTGTTGTTATATCTAGCTTAATAGTTATCAATAATTAAAGCAACACATATTTTTAATTTAAAGTATGTTCTTATATAATATCCACAGAAGATAACTGGTGTAGGAATGTCTAGTGCAAGCAATAAACCATATTGGAAGTACGTTTTTCATGAAAATATGAAAAAACTTTTAAAATTAGGGTTAAGTATTAAATGTTTTTTTCGCTATTTGTCATTTTAAATAGTTTTTTTAACAAGCATATAGTCTAGCTTTGATCGGAGTTCATTGACCATTGCAATGACAAAGCTTCTCTTTGTAATTGGTTTTGTTTGCGAAACAAAGACCTAAGAGTGACCGCTAATTTTACTTGAAAGGCATGTATAATAGGTTAAATAAAAAATATCGCCAAAAGAGGCGGAACGAGAGAGGTGGCTGCATTATTTTCGCACTAGTGGATGCGTGGGGCCCGCCGGGCGACGCGCGAGCGTTGACCGCGCAGGCGCACCTCGCACCAGCAGATATAACAATTCTGTTCTAAATATTTGATTTTAATGTACAGATAACTGAAACAAACCTTTTAAATATGTTTATATCTATAAGATAACTACAAAGAAAGCGATAGACATCGAGACAGCAGGTTTCTGTTACGCAGTAAAGCGTTCTCAACTGAACAGGATGTTGAAGAATTTTCCTCATTGAATTAGTGTCTGTGTAAAACGACTGCTGAGCACGTTTGCGTTCGTTGCATGTAGGTTTATACCTGTATTTCCATTGGAAATGATACGCCACATATTCCATTCTGCAGCCTAGCACTCTAGTTCATACCAAATTAATGATTACATAAATGATAACACACCTTGGGAATGAAATCATCGCTCCAGTCTGTTTGAAAGTATCATTGTCAGAATTGTTGAAATGTGTATAATTGATTTAAAAAAGAAAAAAAAGTCCCGCTGAGTCTCTTTTGTCGGTTCTTCTCAGGTCTGAGGCATTAACTTTAGTGAACTGGTGCCAGACTATTTGACGTTAAAAAAATGAAGCATCTAATTTTTTATTTTGAATAAAATTATTTAACTTGACTTTGTCTTTGTCAATACTCTCTACCGTGAAACTAGAAGATGCGTGTATTGGGGCTCACTGCACAAATGCTGGCCTTCGCTTCAATTTCACACACGTAGTCACATCCAATAAATCTTACACAATTACTCGATGTGATCGTTTTAACAGCCCAAATAACTTGGCATGTGCAATAAAACAATAAACATAATATTTCGTAATGGACACATGCGTGGGCACACTTGCGCATAATAATATATTAAGTGCGTGGACAATTGTACACAAGAATTGCATTGGACCTGTAATGGGCACAATTGGTGTTGATGAATCTCTCGGTCCTAGCCTCTGAATTATTGCAGGTATCTTGATAGGGCATTCAATTATTGTTTAACAATTCATATCTGAAAATGATTTAATATAATAATAAATGTGCAAGAATCTACGTAACAACTAACAATATTTAAAACACTAAATGCTTAATTTCAAACTAAATTTATTCTAAAATGTAACTTGTATAGGTATACTAGTTTTTTCTATTTCAATTCGTACTTATCGCAATAATTAGCATAGATTCGTCAAGAATTACGCACCTATTGGCTAACAATTAGAATATATGGAAGTACCGATGCACCTGTTCTGTGAATTCAAAAGTGGAACACCTAGTGGCAGGTCGTTACACCCAGCTACACCCACAGCTACAAATAATAGATTATCGAACTTTAGAAGTTCCTATATTGATAAATATGGATTAAAAAATTGTTTTTAATAAACTATAAACTTCAAGTGTTAGAAATTATAGAAAGTACTCTAAATTTGTTAATAATGAAAAAAACAAATATATAGTAAATAGTACAGTATATTCCCATAATATTACGTTTCTACGTAGTCGCAACTAAACTATTCGAAGCTGTTATCTCTCCTTGATAACTTCAGATCGATATCATTAAGCTCGTCAACCATATCAGCAGGAATAATTGAATCTCAAGTAGAAATAGATATTGCGTCTGCAAATGTGGTCTCTTAAAACATTATATTGTTTAAATCAATTACCTAACATATTCTAGCAAATAAATATGCCTAGCTAAGTACAATACAATGTGAATAATGGAATAGGTTTTTGTGATATTTTTCGAATTTGTGGTTCTTTTCATTTGTAGGTACTTTCCGTATAAATTTAAAAAATGCATACAAATTTTACTAAATATTTAACATAATCTATGATCGCGAAATTTAGAATCAAGAAAGGTTGAGGTTACGGGAGATTATTGTGATATTGGGCGATGTAACAAGTGGTGCATCTCGATGCGAGGAGCGATCGATAAGAGGCTGTGGGCGGCATCCCCCCGGCGGTCCCCGCTGCCCCGGACGCCGGTGGAGGCTGCGAGCCGGTCCTACCCCAGACACTGGTAATGTCGTTAAATGTTAATGTCCTGCTCTCTCACCTCAACTGTACTGTAAACAAATATTTTTTTATTATTCATATCATACATTTCAATTTTGAAATATTTGTGTCATTTTACTTTTAGGGAACGAGTGAAACGCATACTTTAAGACATATAGAATATTTTATATAGTCAGTAACAAAGTTTGTTTTTCTCATAGAATTCTTTGTGGAATAATACATATATTTATTCAGTCGTAACATTTATTTCTATCGGGATACAGAGAACAGCTGATTTAATATTTTATCAATGAAATCACAGAAATCATATAGTATGAAATAGATTTTATATGAAAAGTAGTAAATATTACATTTCACTTAGTGCAGGCTTAATTATAAGTGTATATTAATTGATCCTTGTTAAATAGATAGTACCTAACTTCTCTAAAGGCGGAATTTGTAACAGTATTTTCCAGTTATATATAAAGTCGGCTGGTATCGATAAGTCTTTTTCTAAAACGTAATTCTAAGGATGCATGGGTATTGTAATAGATTAACAGATTAGGTTATATTCTACTAGTTAGCAGTGATTAAGTGCGACAGGAATTTTCCGTTTATCCACAACATATAAAATATTTAATACCTATATAGCTTTACATTTGTGACTTATAGGACATTTTGTTAAAATGTTAAAGTAAATAACATTTTTAAATCTTAGAACTATATAACTAAAAACAATCAAAATATCATACAGTAATACAAAATTAAAGTTCATAGATGACATCTATTGCACTAAAACTACTAAACTACTAAATTTGCAATATGGCGTCGTGATGCATTTTCTTGTAGATGTACAACAGTGACAATTCATTAGATGGCAGTTCTCTTGATGGTTGCTCTTAATCTGTGTAGGCATAACAATTCTGAGAACGACTGTTACATGAATGCAAACAACACAATGGCGTCGCTATTAAAGAACCAGCGGGTCGTACTCTGTGCATTACTTCACGTTCGCAGAGACAGCGCGCGATTCATCATTAGTCACTCGAAATGATTCTAGTTACGTCACTATTACGGGGAAACGAGATAGATCACGTCGACTTTCACCACATCGTTAACCTGAAATGTAGCCAAATGTATTATTACGTGCAATACAAGTACATCACTTATACAAGTTGCAATTAACATTTTAATGGAGAACAATTACATATTATAATTAATATCACTTTTTAGATATATTTATAAACTTTAGAGTTATGAGAGATAGGGCCGTTAAGTGTTATGTAACGTTTTACTTTGTTTGGAGTTCATTTAGCTGACCTAAAGGCTGGAAGTAATAAAAACAAGTCATTAGGGTTGTATCCATTTGCGGCATTTCATCACTGTACCCAGTATAAGTAACGTAATGAGTGTGCGAGATAAAGAACAGATAAGAGTAAAAAATAATATTGACACAAACAGATAAGCAATTGTTTTCAAATAACAACAAATATAAATTTCTTATGAATCACATTCTATTTGTAATTTGCAGTTATGTTTAAACATAGAGTCGCGTGCTTTACAAATTTTGTTTTCCAATTATGGTTTCATTTATTTTTATTTAGACCAGTGCCAAACTATCGGAAAACATCCCTATTTATTGTGCGTTCCCAATTTATTTTCACTCACACGTTCCATAATCGGATACATTTTAAGAAAGACCGAGTTAGTTGTAAGTGTTTATGTTTAATTACAATTAAACAAAAATTTATTAACATTTGTTTAATCCCGAATACGTTTATTTTGTAACTTAACTGAAATAATATAATATGCAAGGCTCATTAATTAAGTGTCATATTAAACGTTTCTCTTACGGTGTACAAATATTTTACCTACGTAATCTCCTAAAATAGTTTGTTTATCGTCTCAGTAATCTTGATTGATGCCACACAGAAAACATAATTAATTTCAGCTTAGCTGTTATCTCTTGTTCTTTGATGTCATTTCATATAGCATTCGGCAATGCAACAAAATGAATCACGGGTCGCTCATATCATTTTGCAAAACATGTGGATCGTATGGAGGCATGTGTAAGCCACGTGTCCTACTTCATTAATATCGTATAATTTTATGTAATTATGCCTAACATTGTTAATAATTACATATTTTATTATCTGTTGTTATTGGAAAATTAAAACATGATCGTTGAATGAATTATGTTAACAACCAGCAAACCATGAATTCACACGAATGTGAATATTTTTTTTTTTTTACAAATTCCATAATTTGGAAAGATTACAAAAATACCTTTGAATGTATTGTGTTTTTATTTTTATATACACATAATACACTCACTATCTTCATATTCTAAAGCATACATTTAATTTGATTTTAATTTTGATTTGATATCTCGGTAAGAACTAATACTGTGCTATGGATAGTAGCTTTGTTAGAAAACTATTTTTCCTAATTATAATTAACAATCAGATAGCAGCAGTGGCAGCAGTTGACAAAGGACTCAATCTTCTTTTCTAACTTCGGCATTGAGAACTGGCGTAGGCCGGTAGTACTTACTACTTCTGATCGTATCGTTGCATGCTATATTCCATAGAGCTCTAATACCTAACCTACCATGTAGGTCAGTATTTCCAAACTTTAAATTCGCTATTGTAATTCAAAAATTAATTAATATTTAACGATTACAAATTTTAATAAATAAATTCTTAATAAACAATACCATAAGTTTAAAATTATTTAAATTTCTGAAAGTAAGTACCTACTTCGAAGTTAATATGTGCATGAAATATTCAAATACAAAAACATCAGCTGTATTTTAGAATACAAATTAATAAATAGCAGTAGTGTTAAAATTTTGGCAAATATTTATTATTGCAATTCTTAACGCTACCAAGTCGGTACCTAACGTAATCGCGTGTTTAATAGCAATAAAATATTAACAATGTTCGCATTTTTTCTACGATATACATTTTTATAGTTAAATATTAACCAATATAATAAATTACATGTTTAATATAGTTTAATTATCTTTAACCTGTTTAATATACAACATTGGGAATATTTTCAATTTTAAACTAGTAGTAATTAATCTGTTCAAATTTTTTTAATATATTTCACTAGCAATTTATTTCGTGCGTATGTATGCAGATATTTGTATCCTTCCACATCAAGCGAAAGGCACTGCTCAAAGAGATGCTGCCAGCTCGAACCATATTTGCTTCCAACATATTAACAACAAAGTTCTTCATACATTTTGTTCTTGACATGTTTATAAAGCCTGACACTAAATGGTAATGTAATTATATTTTATTATACAATTACAAAAACAGCCATTAATTTTTAATAGTATGATGTAAATAACAGTATTGTTGCTTAAGCTTTGTCTGATGAGTCCAACAGCTGAGCATCAGCTGATCTATCAAGTTGGTATGGGTGAGTTCATCGTTTAAAATACTCGATCCATCCATTTATTCATATGAGCAACGAGGGGCGCCTATTGTTAGTAATTTTTATAACAATTGAGGAGCCGCGCCATCGTCTGGCGGTCGTGATCGTTTGGTATTGTGATAGCAATTACATTACAACACAATATAGAGAAAAACTATCTTATTTAAAACTAGTGGGCCCGTGATTTGCCCGCTTGAAATAACAGTTGTATAAAATAACTGTTACGGGTATTAGCTAATTTGTCGAACTAAGTACTTTAAATTGACATAACTTTTTTATTTATAAAACAATTGTAATAAAATAAACCCTGTATGTTTTCGGAAGCTTGCCAGAATTCAATAGTGAACACCGAATCTAAATCGGTTAGGCCGATTCTGAGATTAGCGATTACAAACGCACAGTCAAACAGACAGAAAAAAATCGATTGTTTTAGGTTAATAAAGGTTCCCAATAACATTTTAAATATCTTCCAAGTACAGACACTGACCCTCTTACGATTATCATAAGTATAGTGTAAAATTACCTATAGTCATATTTATACTAAATGTAAACATTTAATGTCTGTTAAATAAAGTAAAGGGATACTGCGTAACTTCACGAAACCTTATTACGCATTACGATTGGTAAATTTTGAAGATTAGTGATATAGTAAGTGGCTTAGGCGCGCTATGCGAAAAGCGGGTGCAATTAAAAGGTTGACAGCGAAGGCCGTCAGTTCCGTGTGGTGTCGCAACAGCGGCCGCTCACCTCGCCGTCTGCGGGTCACGCGCACCTTCTATTCCTATTCCTTTCTAAGAAGCTTTCTATATGCATATTCTTTTCATTCTCTTTGTTTAAATGAAAGCTATTTTATTTTTAAATTACTTCATAAGTCATTACTAAAGATTTCTTTTTCCTTAAGCTTAATCGGCATAGAAAATTGTTGAATACTTTAAAACTCTGTAACAAGTGAACATATTTCACTTGGTTATATATATATATATACACACTCGTATATATATATATATATATATATATATATATATATATATATATATATAATACGTCTGATTTGATTTAGTACTCTATTGTACAGCAGAGTACACAAAACTCCTATTTACGAGTTAATGCATCTAATGGACTTTAACAAATATAGGTTTTTTTAGGTTTCCAAAATAAAAAAATATATTTCTTGAAATTTAAATAACTTTAAACTCCTTATTGGGAAAAAGACTGCTAAAAATTCTAAAAGAATAATTCCAGGATGCAGACTTGACGTGTATAAATTACGCCCAAATATTCATATGCGAATACATTAATATAAATGTAAATAATAACGTTTATTGTATATATATAAATATAATTCCGATTGACATTCAATACAGATAGATATATAATATTGATTGCTATACAAAGTAAAATGATTTAAAAATCTGCGTTTGCGTCAGTAGGTGGTACACTCATCGCAATGGAATGCCGCAACATTGCTCGTCGCCTTTTCATTTTATTTATTCATCAATGTGGGTATTTATCCTGGTAGATCCTTGCGGCAAACAAATAAAAGAGGAGGCAGTTTAAAAAGTTATACAGTTATTTATATAATATATGTTATATTTTTCTTTATATTCATTCGAATGTTACCTAAATAAAATGTGTGTATTATCCTTGTAATATAGGTTTTAACATACATTTTATATTTTTTTTGTAAAAAGGAGAAATTTATGCTTATCATACAGGAAAAATACTGTGATTTATGATTAACATAGCGGTTATATATAGTCTTTACAATTGGAGTTTATAATGCGTCAGCAATGCAACGTACGTCAAGCCATAATCTTATATTTCAAGAGCTGACAACATAAATTTTAACTTCTACGAACAAATTATTGTTTTAATTTTAAAAAATACTTACTATATTTCTTTATACATGGTTTGTATTAATTGAACATTGTATTTTAATTACACAGAATAATTAGAACAGAGCTAGGAATTATGTTTTGTTAGACGTTGGCAACAGGACACTGCATCTCGTCTCGTCTTCGAAAGTAAGTAGGTAAGAAATATTTTCGCGTCTAGCACGGGTTCTGAACTGAACGATTTATGGCGGCGCGTATCGGATACCATATTAAGCTTATATGCTATGCCTAATATTAAAACAGGTGTTTGTTGGTGTCTTTAATTGTAACATAGAAAATAAAATAAAAAATACCATGTTCGCGCCAGTCAAACTGGGCGACATAGAGTTTTAGACACTCTGTTCTCCACTGTCCGTATAATTTTTCGAGGCATTGCGTCTTGAGTTGCGGAACTCACCGCCTTTTGCCTTGGTGCCACAGCGAAGATATGTAAATATTTTATTTCCTGCCCATAAGCTACGACGACCTCTCTGTGATATTTACTTATTAGTCGCATAATTCACTGAATTCTTAATATAAAACTATACTCTTTCCTTAAAATAGCTTTTTAAAACGTATTTAAATGTTATGACTCAATTCAAAATGGAATAATATAAAATAAACCACAAGCAAAATATGACACACAATAAACGCAGTCGAGGTTAGATGTTATCTGGAAAACGATCAAATAATTCTACAAACAATTACTCGCCTATTAATTTTTACATTTGTACGTGTATTTTAAGTTTTACAAAAAATACTAAAAATTAATTATCATAAGACGAATAGAAAAGCCATCGTCACGCTTAGTTCACCTTGAACATGAACAAAATGTAAATTTTACTAATATGAAAAGGAGATGGAAGAGTTTATTAATTATTTTAAATTTACATAAAAAATACATTTATTTCAAGAGATTTTGAATATATTCATTTCTTCGTTTTGGCGTCGAGGCAAGGCGCGGCGTTGAGTTCCGCTATTCAAAAAGCAATGCTTTCAGACTTCGGCGGAAAGTGTGGGACAGAAGTGTCTAGAATTTATTTTAGCTTAGAACTACACTTAGCTGTTCGAGCTCACTTCTCTGTCAATTGGTATATTAACATTCAGTCTAGTAACCAGCCATGAATTGAATCTTAATTTTTCCGTTAACTAACGTTCCATTAGGCATTAGACGGTTATATTTTGTGTTGTATTATTTGTTAAACGTTGGGACCTCTCTTAGACAAGTTGTTTTGCGTAAAATCTATAATTTTTTTTTTTTTTTAGAAAAGAATGCGTAGAATCTGTAAATTTTATTTACTTGTTTATGAAGGACCAAATTAAATTTTCAGCTCTTTAGGTTCTGCAAAAAGTGTAACTAGTCCACTGCTACTTCAGCTAATTGTTTAGGCTATGTCGTTCGATACCTTTGGCTTTTTGTTGGATCAGCTAGTTTCTAATTCGAAGTTGGAAAAATCTCAGGTATAACTGTAGTATAAAATCTTAGTGTGAGTTTCCATCCAAGTCTTAGCTGCGTATTTAATAGTGGGACGCACATTTGAGCCGCACTATAAAATAAAATTATTTATTTAGAGATTTCAAAAAGGATTAGTAACAAAAGCATTTATTTTTATGAGCATTCCGCAATCCGTGGCCCCTCAAAAACCCCTTAAAAATATGTGAATGTTAGATAATCCAAATCGGGTCATTTTATTTTTATTACTATTCACTAAGTCATCAATAAAGGCGTAGTCTCAAGCAAGACAATAAGAGAGAAAGTTCGAAGTAGATGATGCGCGAGAACGTGTAATTATTAAGCGATTTGGTGGCTTTCACCTGGTCGGTGCGTTCGTTTACAGCGTTCATTTAAGATGATTCTTTAAATTAATTGTTTAGACTTCTATTTAATTAAGTCTCGGGATTGTAAAGGAGGTAAAATAAAGTTGAATGCCCCTATTGTATAGTAGCTATCTATATATTTAAACACACTTATCTTTGTGGCCCCTACTTGAGTTGTTAGAAACCGCAGCGCGTGCGCGCGTTTGTAATTATTATATTCATCCGGAAATAGGATGATAATAAAATTGTATAAATGTATCTAAAAGCAATTTATATACATTACATCTCTTCGAATCATAATTTAAAATGAATTACAAATAAAAAATATTCCATTTATATAATTTAATTATTAAGTAGATATAGTTCTAGACACTATACGTGATTGTAAACGCAACTGGTTGTAGGTTCGATGTACTCACTAGAATTTCTTTCCTTTTCTAATAAAGCAAGGTCTGATATGCACAATAATGATAGTAAGGCTCTTTTGCTATGCATACATTTGTAGCCTCTACAAGCTCAACCTTCATTCATAACGTTTGTCGCGTGAATGAGCTTCATTAAGAGTTAATTGTATAGCATTGACATTGAAACAACACGGGTGACACGCTAGCGTGACATTATCACGATTTGGTTATACGTAAACAATTACAATAATCACTATTTTTTTATTAAAAATATCAATATAAGTTTGAATAATTTTTAAATTATTCAAATTAGTGTACTGGCCAGTGGAAGTGTAAGCGTGAGACGCGGGCGTAGGTGGTGATATCGCATCGCCTCAACGGAAGAAGCGCCGTATCCTGCGGAAGATAAGCGCTCAGCCTCATCTGCGACGTTATACCGTTTCACCGAGAAAAAATGGATTTTTAATTGTATATTACTAAAATTACTTTACTAATTATTACCATTTCCCGATAGGTCGAATCGTAATTTAAGGGTGTTACCTTGCGTCGTTTGTTGGTTCGATCCCAACTCGAGGGAATGAATTATTATTTATTCAAATTTTCATTTTCTCGCTCTAGCACCAAGGCAAAAAGCCCGGCAGTGAGTACCGTCATTTAACACGAAATGCCTCGAAAAATTCGGTGGTAAGTGTGGAACGGAGTGTCCTAACACTATGTTTCCTCTGTCAGTGTGAACCTGATTTATGATAGGTGTACTTTTTTGTTGAAAGTAATAGCTGTGCGAGCGCACTTTGAATGGCGGCGATTTCAAAACTTTTCTGGCATGCGTAACACTTTGCTAGTAGTAGTGTAGGCACATATAATGCTAATGACATTTTTTTCATATTAGCTCTATATGAATTGCGTGTTCGCATTCCGCATTGCATACAATAAATACTGTGCGCCGCTCTGTTCGTGCTCTATTTACGTTATCACGTTGGTAATAATAAAATCACATTAATTATATGCAACTCATACTATAATAGCAGTACCTATAATACCACATATGCTTAAAATGAAACGGAAATAATAATATACTATATATAGTTTTAGCTAGCTAAATATTAGATGTAAAACCTACATTATATTACTTAGGGATATATATAATATAACCGGTTCTTCTTTAATTTTTCTGTTTCTTCAACTTAATTTTCTCGTACATGTTTCGTTATTATTTTGAGAAATTTTAATCATTTTTTTATTTATGTTCTTGTCTGAAATTATAGAATTAATTCAATTAGTGAATATGAGCTTGTGGCTTCTTTGTACATACATACATAAAGGGAACATAATAAATGAAAACGTCATATTTCAAGGCGTATTGCTAAAGTATGAAAATGACAATATTTTATATTCGATAAATTATTCATCATTAGAGTAGATAATATAAATTACAATCAAATTAAAAAGTTAATGGGTCCAATTGATTGATGATGTTGTAATTGATCGAAATCAATAAAATTTGTATTGCTATCTAATTGTGATAGTATCAGACATAAACGGCAGATTTACGTAATCGAATCGTTATTTTTTTACGTAACGGAATCGTTGTTCGTTACATAGGTACCTACGAGTACACGAAATATTCAATATGTTTTAGAGTATTCCCACGCAATATTTCCAGAATTCAGCGGAAAATGGGGAGTGTATTAACACTAGATTCCCGCTGCCGTATGCGGGGTAATAAGCGTTAAGCTAATTTGTTTCATTTCTTTATTTTTACGTTCTTTTTTTAATATACCATACATATTATAAAGAATTGGGCAAATATTTAAAATTATTATTTTCTGAATGTACAAGTCTCGTGCTTTAAATAAATTAAAATTCAAATCAGGTATGTCTCGACATGACGCTGGGGAACATCAACCGCGATGAGTCGTATATGTCGCACAAACGAATGGGAGGTCGACGCTCGAATCAAATGTACAGGATTGATAGTCTTATTGGGTGTCGAAACAACGGACAGTAACGGGTAGAGCGCTGCAAACACATTTATGAACGGATTTCTACAGTGCCTACCGATAACTGATAGTTGTATGTGCGGGACAAATTCATTTTAAGCGTGACATTGACGTCATTTTCAATTTTCGTCGGTGCGTAAAATAAATTAAACTTAAATGACTCTTTTTTTTCATTTTAGTTTCTTGTTATATTCGCATTAGCAGGGCAGGTAGAGGCAATCTAGTATCAAGACACTCCGGCTCCCATTTTTCGAGATATTGCGTGTTGAACGGCTGTGACTCAACGCTTTGCTTTTGCTTGTAGTCAGAGTGGAGATACGAAAATGAATTATTTGTCCCGAGTTGGATAGAACACATAATCGTTGCGTTTGCAGTCACACTGTTGACACGACGTGATGACCGATTTAATGATATGAATTTTCAATTCGAGTCAATTAATAATAATTGTCAACTTATATTCAATATATTAATACTAAAAAACTTGTTTCATCTGGCTACAAGCAACGTAATGTTAGGAAAGGAAGCTATGCTTATTTATAGCTGACTATATTAATTAAGGAAAACTCCGCTAAAAATATAATCTGCTAATAATTTCGTAAATTTCATTGATGATTAAAATTTTTGCTTCATTATTATCAAACAGTTACTTATTCATATTAATGATTGTGTAATTTCTTTTTTTTGTGTTTTTCATACATTCTGTAAGTTTATCATTATTATTCTTATGTAAATAAGTAACGATAAGATTTTTTTTTTATTTTTGGTTGACAGAAGCATTGTAATATTCACTTTTACTGCTATGCTTTTATATGTATATCTTATTTATTTTTTTTCTTTTGNTTCCGTTTTTTTTTTTATGTTGTTGTCTATCTTATTGTTATTTTCCTTATGGGTGTACAATAAAGAATATATATTATGATGACTTGTAATTCATATTTTAAACACCGAGCCATCACGTCCGGACCGTTATTCATTTACAAATATAAGTAGGTACCTACCATTGTTTGTTAATATTGTTGTGTAAGGTGATTCATGTATGATAATTGTTGTTGATTTTTTTTTTTTTTAACTTCTCGCTGTATCCCGCGTGTAGTAGGGTATGCAGAGAAAGTTTAGTGTTAAGGCACTCCGCTGCCCACTTTCCCCCAAATTCTAGAGGCATTACGTGTTGAATGGCGGAACTCGACCTTTAGTATTTTTTCTAAATCTGATAATTATTAAATCTATCGAATTATTCATAACTTTTAATGTCAAATATAATTACTATTTAACAGTTTTCTTATTAAATTATTAGAAACATTTATGATCCGTATATCATTATATTACTCGACAACTAGAGATAGATAAATGCTATTTTGTGATCGCACTAGTTGTCTCTGTATTCTCTTGCATCATTATTACTTAATATATTTATTTTAATACGGCATTACTTATCTCAGCAATTTAAGTCATATTTATAGCTGTAGGTAGCTTGAAAGTAAAATATATAATGAGACCACGTTGTAAGTACTTTTCATTACATCAGTCGACGAATTATATTTGTTATTTAAGTTATTATATAGCAGTATCTGATGAAAATCCAATATCCAAAATAGACTGTTTAATTACTGATAACCTTGCTATTTATTGAACGAGCTACCTGTCACAATTTAATAATATAACTCTTGTTGTCCTTCTATTAAGCTATACTAGGTTTAAATGCCAAAATATGCATTTTTATCGTTCATTTATTATCCTTAGTATAAGTAAAATTAAATAGTAACCAGAATTATTTTTGTAGAATCGTTTTAGTATGCAATTTAATTTATTTATATTATCTTATCTTTATTAGACAAAAATATATATAAAAAATCTTAAATTCCAACAAAATATAATTAGTATATAAGACTTGAGAGAAGAAATGAATATAAGAAACACATAGGAAAACTGAATACACCAGATTACAGCTGTAAAGCTATGTGAAGGGAATAGGTCCCGGCGCTCGCATTGGCCCGTATCCAGGAATAGATCATCTACGGTTCAAGTGCAGTCTGGTTCAGATTTTGCTGTATAACAGATTTACGCTTCAATCCAAATTTCATTGAGTAATTTTAATATAACTCCAGAATTTGGCGGAAAGTGGGGAACGGAGTGTCTTAACGCTATGTTCCCTTACCCTGCTGTGTGCGGGATACAGCATGAAGCTGATTTTTTAAAATTTATTATAATATTTTTGTTTAAGAGTTTTGAATAAAATTAATAAGCAATTTTAAGTTAATTTTAAGCAACTGTCCAATAAGAAAGGTATTACAGTTACTTCCCTTAGGTTTTTGGGTTTGGATTGCTTGACGTGTGTTTTAGTAGAGTACGCAGGTTGGTTGGTTATTTTTAGAATTAAAACTGTCTAACTAAAGTCTAAGCATATAGGGAAATAATACTGACTGACTCATATTTACTTTACTGCTATATCTGTCTTTCCACTGTGCACTGGGCGAAGCAAATTCTATGTAGAAATCTGCTAAGAAATCGATCGATCAACTTGTGTTAATTTTGCTATAAACTATATATATTTGCTTGTAAGATACTACATATCCATTGACTAGTTAGATTAATTGACTGGTGTATATTATAAATATAAAGAATATACTTGATAATCGCAGACCTTAGGGAATATTTTAGTTCAAAATATATTTTTTTGTATAATTCACTTATCAAGAGCCTTCCTCGAACCTTTCTATATGACATCGAGTTAATCATTTCAATGTTACCTGTAATGTACCTGACTCAGAATTACCTCGAGCACCTACTTAGATTGTGTCATGTGTCTTTATTTCCATTTGGCCAAGGGGGCCAAGTGTGTGTGCTACACACACACCACAGATTGTACATATATTTCTTTTTTTTCTTTACATCATTTGATGCTCAAAGGATTTAATTTTTTAAAAAGTAATTATAATATTCATGTATTTCATATTCAGAAGTGAGGCCAGTCGTGGAGCGTCACAAACGTGTGACTGACTGTTCACGTTTGGCTGTGGGTTCAATTCCTAATCGAGGAAATAAAATATTTATTATTTAGTGTCGAAGCGCGGCGTCGAGTTCCGCCACTAATACGTAATGCCTCTAAAAATTCGGCTGGGAGCAGAGTGTCTTAACACTGGACGCCCACTGACTACCCTACTATACGGGATGCAGTGTGAACCTAAAAAAAATGATATGGATTTGATCTTGGCGCTAGTTGTTTCAGGTAAAACAATATCTACCGTGGGCGTTATGTATGAAAGCGTAGGAGTTTTAACAAAATAGCACGAAAGCGTCAAATCGATTGAGAGTGCGCATGGCCACGACGGCTGTGCCCACGCTTTAAACGATCAGATTAACTTTTATATCTATATGAGATTATTTTTAAATATGTTATTATAAAATCATATCCATTTTATGACTGCAACTTTATAAAACTAATATTTTAGGAAGAATGCTAATTATGATGATTGAAAAGCTCAAACTCTACATTTTTTGTATGTTTTCTTATTTTTTTTGTATATATTTTGTTACTTATTAGTGCTCAATCGTTTCCATACGGCGTCCATAATAGCACGATAAAAGATAGTATTCGCGCAGTAAGTTGACTGCAATAAATAATTATAGACTGTGTACACTAGCGGAAAGTTAGATTGACGTGCCGCGGCCATATGTTATCTGCGAAATAACAAAGCAGATACCTACATATATAATATACATATATAATATCACTAGGAAAATCTATATAATGTCCATGTTTTCTAAAAAATGCTTCCAGTCTGCTCAACGGCCGCAAGCCGAAGTTCGAGTCTCGCAGGGGACGCCCTTACCGCCGTCGGTATCCTTACAAGCAGCCATAGTGCTTGCAAATTCTTCTCTACCCGTCCAGTGTCGCTGTAAAAGCCAGTAGGGCTAACAGCATTAACCTTAAGGTTGAAAAAAAAGCTTATTTCACAATATAAGGTATTTGTTTGAAAGGTAAGTAACAGTTGACGCGATGTTCCCGTCTGGTGCGCGGGCGAGGCGGCGTCAGGCGGACCGAGGAACTAAACTATGACATTATTATGTCCGACCGCGCTCACTGATCTGGAATTTTAATCATATAATAGATATATAGTACCGTACAGCAGCTTCGATTCGTTATATTTTTTTATTACCTTCACGCTGTGTCCAGTACATAACAGGCTAGGCAGGGGGAAACAAGGAACCTTGTGTTAATTCACTTTAGAAATATCTCAATACATCACTGAAATCGATGAAAAAATATTAAAAAGTTTGATGACCCCCGCCATATTTATCTGAGTTGCCTTGTACGACTGCCGCCAAACAAATTCGAATCTCGTGCCAAATAGCTTGTAATAACTGCGTACAATAAAATAATGACATTTATGATTTGTAACATCATTGAACAACGCGTTGAGCACATATTTTTTTTTCTTTTTTTTTTTAGCTTCGTGTTTTAACCTGCACGTAGCAGGGTAGGCAGAGGCTTTCTAGCCTAGTGTTAAGACACTCCGCTTTCCACTTTCCGCCGAATTCTGGAGACATTGCCGGTTGAGTGAACTCAACACCACGATTTGCCTCAATACCAGAGCGAAGAAAATGAAAAATAATAAATATTTCATTTTCTCGAGCGGGAATCGAACCCACAGCCTGTCGTGGTTGCACTCGCACGTTTGTACCATTGTGCCACTACTGGCCTCGTATATTTTTAAAAAGCTGCTGCTGAAAGCCCCAAGAGAATGAAAATTAAAAAGACAACTTTCAATATCTTATAAATATATCATAACTTATGTTATATATAATAAAATCAATGAAATAACTCACATACAATCAGAAATTTCTTTAAAACGTTCTTAAAATTCTTTTAGTATTGATCTGCCTTAATTCAATTCATCTTCTAATTAATACAGGCCTCCTTGTGAAGCTGCTGGTTTACTGTAAATAAATACATACTGAATCAGCAAATGCTACTGGGAAACTAAAACAGAGAATATTAAAATATATTAATATTACTTAATTTTTTTAATTTTGATATCTGTATTGGCGGAAATTTGGTTAGTTATCTTTTTAAATGTTAACCATTCTATACGAAATGGTTTCGGCACACTATTGGATAGGCCGGTTCGTAGTCTTCACAACACATTCGTTATGTAAATTAATTCTCAGAACGTCTCCGGCGTCGCGAGATGACTTCCTTTTGCACTTCTTGACATTTGGAAATACCCGAAGTCGGCGCTGCTTTGAGTTTAAGATATTTGGTTTTAGTTAAAGCCCACATTACTATCTGAGTGTACGAATAATTTGGCCTTGTACGAATTTAAAGGGCATTTATAAAACTTAAGCGATTTTTTTAGAGCTACCTCATCCTGGAAATTAAGTTCATATTAATTGTATAAAATAATTAAGTAATTATATATATATATATATATATAATTTATATTTAAAAATGTAAAATTGATTCACTAGTTTAATAAAAGTATATTCAAATATATATATATTCTTCATACTGTAGTTTTAATCATTACTAAAAAAATTTACTCTCTAAAACTTAACTCTGTTATAGAAAATAGAATGTATATTCTATTTTCTATATTATGTACATACTTACATACACACTCATACGCTCGAAAAACATTACACTCATTCTGCCTCAGTTGGGTAAAAAGTAAATATTGATAAAACTGTTGGGGGTGAGTCATTCAGTCATTGAATTCCACTCACTGCAATGGATTCCAAGAATACCAATTCAGATACCTAAATTCGACATTGGTTGTCTCCTGATTTCTCAGTAAAATGTTTAAAAGTATTAAAAGTTTCTGTTGTATTTTTGATAATTTTTATACATGTATGTATTATATTTTTATGAAATATTCAAGTGTTTAATGCGCTTTAATGCAAACAACCTAAATTATTTATTTATTAAGTGTTAATTATTTTAAAAAAATTGCTTAAAAAAAATGGAATGAATTGAATTTATTAATATTTAATTTCCTCGCTACGCTATCGAGGCTAAGCGCGGAGTTGAGTTAAGTAAACAGAAAGGTTATTCTTCAACATAAGAACCATAGCTCATAGACTACTATTAGTATTTATAAAATAGGCACATAAAATTAATTGAATTTTAATAAATTGTTTTTAATATAATATCAATGAAATCTGTTTTAATATTATAATGGATTGAGTTGCAACCCTATTGTCAATCCCGCAGGACTGTACACCTATTTACATAACAACGTGTGTAAAATCCGGCGCAAACGCACGCCGTCGCCACCTCCTTCGTTTATTCAATTGAAATTGATCGAATACGATGAATGGCCGTCTTGAGAACTTTAATACTCTCCATACTAGTACATTGTATTAAATACTTCAAATATTTCAGTCGACGCGACAAAGTAGATGATAAACTAACGTCAACGTCTAGACTGAATGACATTTTGAATAGCCATTATAGAACTATATAGATAGAGAAATCCTTTATATTCTATTGATCGTTTTGTATTAGTATTGTTTTTAAACTAAATTAGACTAATTATATAAGTATTTAGAGTTCAGTGATTATTCGTTAATTTTTTTTAGCTTTACGCTGTATCAGTCACTTAGCAGGTTAGGCAGAGGGAATCTAGGAACCTTGTGTTGAGGCACTCCGTTCCCATTAAGACGCGCCCGTTCTCCACTTTCAGCCAATTTCTCGAGGCTTTGCGTGTTCAGTGGCGAAACTTTACCAGAGCAGCAAGGCAATGAAAATATGTATTTAATATTTAATTTCCTTGGGTGGGAATCGAACCCATAGCCTGTCGTGACTTTAAATTTACTCTTTTAGTTTAATATTAAAATTAACTTGATTATGCTTATGTCTAATCAATATAAATACGATTTAATAGATACTTTTAACAAAAAATAAAAATACAAACCAATAATATTACAAAATGTTTAATATAAGGAATTTAATTGTTCAAACTCTACAATAACCAAATTTAGCAATCTGCAATTGATTCGTCTGCCAAATTAATTTATTCTTTATTATTAAGGTCTTGAAACTTTTCACAGACTATTTGTAATTTACGTACCTACCTCATTGACTAAATCGGCATCATCAATTATTAGTTAAACCTAAACAAAAAGTGATTTCCCAAAACCAAATACTCTATTAGTCATATAAAAAAAAATCTCAAATTCCAAAGTCTGTAGAATGTAAAGAATAGCGAAAACTCCGTGACATCCTTTCAGATATTCTTTTAAGTTCCCCGCAGTCCATGCTTTGACCATATATAAAAGAAATATAGGAATTGAGAATATCCTCCTCTTTATGAGGTGAGTAAATGTTTGTAATGTTTTACATGAAACACATATCTACTGTTTTATCGTTCAAAAATATTAAATATATAAAAACACACATACCAAAACCTTCCTTTACATACATTTCCTTAAAATGATTTCACTTGAAATAACCCACCGATAACCTTTACAACTTTATTGATAATAAGAAATATTTGAAATAATACTGTAGCTAGCTAAAGGAATTAGGCATTATATAGAATTAGGAAACTCCATCTTTGCACACTGGTCAACAGTGTTTGACTTTACAATTGATTGTGATTTCAATTTGTTTAAAAATGCTTTATTTTCCCAGCTTAGAAGTGCGGTGGCGTTCGGTTCCGTTATTGAGTAACAAATGGCAAATTATATAAGAGACTTAGCCCTATCCTTCTCTTTTTCTCTCTTGCAGGGAGCAAAACTTTGCATAGAAAAGGTTCCCTTGTTTAAATTAATGAGCAAAATCTTTTATTTCAACACAATAGACGCATTATATGTTTTTTAATGTTAGAAAATTAATAAGTTAAGTATTATACGTAATCTCTTAAATGGTTTTTCCGGAACACTATTTTACCATTAAAAGGAGCGTTAGCACTTAGCTTGGAACTGAACAGACGTATTATATGACGTCAAGAGTACATGGGTTCTGAGAATTCTTTTCAAATTTATATCCTAAGAAACTTAGATGACAGCAAAAAATACAGATGCGCACATATAAACAATTATTTACTTTTCCTCTTACTAACTGATACCTATAATTTCTAACAATATAATATCAGAAGTGGGCATTACGCTTACATATTATCTGCGTGTTCATATCACAGTTATATAATGAAATATAATAGAAAAATATACTTAACTATTATAACGGATTAATAAAATGCGCAATAAATTAAATATTTCCTCATCGAATGCGCGATGAAGAGATAGATAGAAATACATATACTAGCGAGGATGTCACGGTGAGAATGAAGAAGAACGTGCTAAGTTGGCTTGGGTTTGCGAAGAAAAAGTGAGCGGAAAGAGAGGTAGGACGAGACCTCGGCGGACCTTCGATAACACAGTATCAAAGACACTGGAAGAGAGTCACGTAAAATGCATGTTTGAAGAGGTTGATGACAATGGACAAGGCGAAAGAAGTATGAAGAGACCGTAGCGCTTGGCGCTCCGTTTTCTTTGACTACCCCGCTAGAGACAGAGCGTGAAGCTAGATTAGATTTCAATATAATATTTATTAATTAATATCTAACAATTATAAACGGAGGAATAACCTGTGTAATATTTTAAGTATTTGCTAATGTTTTGAGAACTAAAAGTATATGATATGCCGGAGTCCTAAATGTAGACGGCTACAATCACTGACACAGATAGCGAGCGCATCCACGCAGACGGCAGAATTCGTGAGGCGCCTGACAGCACCCCATTTAAAAGGCAAATTCCGTCACGATGCGCTCACGCGGATGTCGATATCGATTTGAGGAACCTTGTGCAACCTCGCCGTACCGTTGGGGCGGTTAATGAGATTTAGCTTATAAAATTACACCGCTGCACTTTCAAATGTTTAACCTATGTCGAGATTTGTTACATAATGGGAAGAACTAGTAATTCTGCAAAAAGTAAATACCACACAGCGGCTGCATAATATACCTACGTCTTTTTACATGTATTTATTAAACTTTTTTTAAATTATAACGTTCACTGATGTAAACAATAAGTAAAAACACTATATTTATCCACATCAGCTAATCATTGGTTGAGGACCATATGGATTTGTACTGAATTTTTGGCAAAAGTATCCTATACAAACAATATAAAAACTTTTATTACATTTAGCATTATATGAAGAAATGTACATACATATAAGATATGGTATATTTATATATAGGTCCTATACCTTGTATGCATGTACGTGTAGGTACTATATGAGCAAATTGAGCATGCCTTTTTCATAGAAGCTTCAAAGTTCAATATAACAATTAATTATCATTATATCCAAATATTAAGTTAATTCATTTTTATCAAAGTTATAAAAATATAGTTACTTATAATATGTACTGAGTCCGATAAAAATAAATAAATATCTAGAAAATCCCAGTTCGCATATTATTAATTATTGCTACGCAGCTACTTATTTCGTTTATGCTTTGCAAATGTGACATAAATTACAAGAAAAATAATATAATTATATACATATATATGGCCGCGCCCGCATTACTGCTACTGTTTGGAAATACGATACGCAAAGGAATAAGTGGAGCATGCTTATATTTCATGATAGATTCTCTCAGGTCTAATGTATCAAATATATTAGACCATAACGGCTAGTGACACAGGTAGTAATGTGAGCCATGATTAGAGGTAGCGGTACTTATTACATATCTTTTATCAGTTTCACGCTGTATCCCGCACACAGCAGGGTAGACAGAGGGAACCTAGTGTCAAGACACTCCGTTCCCCACAATCTGCCGAATTCTGAAGGCGTTGACTATTGCCTCGGCAGCAGAGCGAAGAAATGGAAATATACATTTAAATAAATATTTTATTTCCTCGAGTGAGGATCCAACCCACAACCAGTCGCGATTACAGTCACACGTTGTGCCCCCGCGCCACGACCGGCCTCTATAAAATATATGATGGTACATTTTTAGTAGAAATCGATTGTGCTCAAAATTTGAATGTACTTGTTTCAGTTTGACGAGCGTACGGCGGTATCGCGGTCGCCACGGATGCGTCGCGGGCGCCGGCGTGCGATGCGCTGTTAGAAGTTGCAATGGTGGGCGTGGGAGTGGCGGAAGGAGGCGGGGGCGGCGCGCCTGACGGCTACTACGGCGAGTACTACCCGCCGGACCCTTACTACGTGCCGCCCGAGATGTGCCCGCATCCTCAGCAGCATCCCCAACATGCACACATGTGCACAATGCACACTGAATATGGTTAGTTCAGATTCTAAACATAATAAATCTGTTAGATTTTATGGATGAGAAAATCAAAATATGAATAATTTACCCTTTTCACAAATAAGGTAATAAATAAACCTACACCTGTCTAAAACAGTAGGTACACGTCATCATCACGGGTGAACATTTAATTATGCTAGAAATAGTATAATGAAATATGAAGAAAGTAAATAAGATTATTAAGAATATGAGACTGTTTGGAAATGGAAAGAATATAACATTGCGCCAATGACAACAAAACCTCTCACCATTTACTATTTTTTTTACTGCATATGCATCCCTGTTAATATTTGAAATGTTTATAATATTAAATAAAGTTTTCCATTTTTTAGTTACATTTGACGTCTTAATTTGTTGTAATTTAAATATTAAGTAATGAATGAAAGAGATGGACTTAAGAACAATATAGTACAATAAACAATGAAACATAGCTGTATATTAGCCGCCAATCCATCAATATGGTATTTTTTTAAGGTGGCATGCCGGTTGTAACCTCTGCAACGATGATGCCACCTCTCCTGCCACCTGTGCTCGATGAGGGCATGCGTCATTACCTTGTGGCGCACCATCAGCCCCACCCGCACCACGCACCGCATCACCAGCCACACCACCAACCCCATCACCAACCGCCACATCATCAACCACCACATCCATATGTGAGTAACACTACCATTTCTACTTTTTTTTATATCAGTTTAAATTTATTATAATTTAAGTACGTACATACAAAGCCTGTTGAATACTTAAATTCTAAAAGTTTAAAAAAATAACTATACTCATTAAAATAAAATATAATATCGTTTATATTTATGAAAAGAAAATAAAAGCTTTTAAAAATATAGTTAAATTTGATCTTCAATATTTGATTGTTTTGTGTAAATTGTTTTTTGTTATGTCAAAAATGACCAAATGTCAGAATGACAATTATCAAACGTCAACTGTGAACTCGTAATCATTGTTTGAGGGGATTAGGTCGCTATGTTCTTGTATTGTTAAAGTATGTTGAATAATATTATCATACATAATTGACTCTTCTTTAAATCCGTTTTAGACATTTGTCATTTATGTACGATATTTTAAAGTAACGTAGGTACTAGTGACGATTACCGAGCAACGACAATTCATGATATTGAGGTTAATATATTTTCGAACTTACATATTTTCATAAAGCGAAGAAAAACAAATACACACACATATATTCCATATGCAGCAAAATGTAATGAAATGGATGCTCGATAGTGTCTAAGTATGCAGCGTTATTTACCGCCTGTGCAAACAATTTCCGTCAATTTATCGATTGTTTCACTTTCGCACGTATAACTGAAACATTTACACGAGGAAAATTTTAAATAACGCAGCTATTTTTATGCGCGTATTTAATTGGTTATTGCTATATTTTGCCTTGTATACTTTTAACTGAGGCAACGTAAAAATTGTCGAGTGATTGCGCGCTGTGTAGCGTTATCAGTTGTATTGGCAGTACGTGGCCAATGACGTGTAATGTGTCGATAAGTTAGCATAGATTTGAAAGTGGCAATTACAAGTAGACATCTGGTAAATATCAATATGAGTGAAATGGATCCTACCAAGTCGAGTTCTTCTAAAGACAATGTAAAGGTTAAATTAAAACTGTTTACTATTTTATAGTAAATAATTCTTTGTGTTACTTAGTGTGTGATGTATTTAAAATGTTTTTAGGTTCCAACAAATGGTGCAGGGGGTCCACAACATTATTATGGAGGTGCATATCCTGCTCACTTTCACCATGTGCCTCCCCACCATATGCAACATTCACCACCTCCACCAGTGTATCAGAAAGACGAAAGAACCCAGCGTCAATATTCTAAACTGAAACAAAAACTAGAACGAAAACATAATAATCGGAACAATGGTATAGGTAATGAAAATTTAATTTCTGACTAACTGTTAATAATTATATGAAATTATTTTGAATATCAGACATGTTGGAGGAGAGGCCAGTCATGGCATAGGTGTGCAAATGTAAACGCAACAGATTGTGGGATCGTCAATATTAATATTTTCATTTATTCACTCTGGAAACGAGACAAAAAAGCTTTGAGTCCCACCGCTCAAGAAGTGTGTAATGATAGTATCTTAATGGGAATGGAGTGTTTTAGCACTTGGATTCCACGTCCCCTCTGCCTACTCTGCTATGTGTGAGATACAGTGTAAAGGCAAAAGAAAACATACATGTAATCTTCTCATGATAATTTTTATAATTTAAAATTAGTGTTATAATTATAATTTAAAAGTAGTATTTTATACAATCTACAGAGGTCAATTCTGGTGCAAGCACTCCATCATTGTCTCCCAGAAAAGAGCTGAATGGGAGAAGTGGAGGTAGTGGCGGTGCCTCATCTGGTGCATGGTCAGAAGGCGAGGGTTCATCTGCAGGAGCTTCTGTCCAAGGGGATGATGACAATGATACACAAGCTCTGCTCGATATGTTATCGGCCACACGTACACCTCAGGTAATCAATGTTCAAAACCTGTAAGAGAAGTAAATTGCTGAAACTGATCAAAATTATGAAATTAAAAACTTAAACAGTTTTTATAAAATCTTTAGATTTTTCTTATATTATATTGTTGTTAAATCAGGTATATGATATAGAAAAAAATACTTGTAATCTAGCATTTTGATAAAGATATAAGAAGCAGCAATTTGACCGCTCTGGTAGGCTTAATTGTTAATAACATTTATATATATATGTAGTTATTATACACTAATAATATAGAAGATGAAACACTTGTGTATTTTTAATAATAAAATCAATTACTTTTCAAATTCTTTCAAAAACTCAACCAGAGGGGGGGCTCATGTTAAAATTTTCGGCATACGTTCGTGACATTACGTGTTGAATAGGTAATTAATGTATTAAACTCGTAAGTGGAAATCTAACTCACCGGCATCATATTTGCAGTCAGACACAATCTGAGTGTTTCTGTGACGGCCTCGAACGGCCTTGATATTATAATGTAATTTACAAGAGAAAAGTATATTTTTTTATTCATGTAGTATGTGAAAACTGTGTGAGGGAACTAAGAAATTTATTTTATCACAATAATATCTCAAATCTGATCAATCAGCTTTGAGATATTATTGATCTCCGAATATTTAAACAAATTTCATTGTATTTAAAGGTTAGTGATATAACACCCACAAGTGCACTGGTGCAATGGAACTCACCATGTCCTGAAGGAGTCTCTGTCCCAAATGTGGAATTAACATATGATCTATTGCTTGGTGATCGCGGAAGATACAAAGCCATCTACAGTGGTCCGTCACTATCATGTCGGTCTGTATTATCGTTATTTATAGCTGAAAATTATGCATTTTTAATGATTAGAGTCATTATAATTCCTATTTCAATTATTATTTACAGGGTTAGAGACTTGCGGCCCGGCTGCGAATATTCTGTCTGTCTGCAAATCCGTGCGGGAGAGGTGACCGGTGCCGCCAGCGAAGCCGCCACGTTCAGCGCGCCGCCCGCGCCCCCTGACCGCGCCGACGCGCCGCGCCTGCACCAGCGCGCACGAACCTCCCTTCTGCTGCGCTGGCCCGCGCCCGCCGACAACGGTGCCCGCATCGTGCACTACCTGCTCGAGATGGACGCCGGCGACGGCTTCGCGGAGATCGCGCGCCCGCGTACGCGCCAGCACGCCGCCGCCGGCCTGCAGCCCCACACGCCCTACCGCTTCCGCCTCGCCGCCGTCAACGAATGCGGCCGTGGCGACTGGAGCGTCGAGCTGGCCGCTTCTACCGCTGGTCCGCCACCGCCCGCGCCCGCACCCCCCCGCCTCCTGCGAGCGCAGCCCGCCGCGCTAGCGCTCGCCTGGGACCGCCGCGCCGGCGCCCGCGACGAGGACTTCACGCTGCAGATGGATGACGCCGCGCAGGGCCACGGCTTCCTGCCCGTCTATTCGGGGCCCGACTGCGCCCATGTGTGCGACCGCCTGCGCCGCGCTACCGAGTACCGGTTTCGGCTGCGGTGCGAGACCGCCGACGGCAAGGGCCCTTGGTCGCCCGAGGTCTCCTACAGCACGCTGCCGGAGAGGCCGGGCCCCCCGGGCCGGCCCGCGCCCCGCGGCAAGATACACTCTCGCGCCTTCCGCCTGAGGTGGGATCCGCCCGCAGACGACGGCGGCGCCGAGGTGCACACCTATACGCTGGAGATCGACGCCGGCGCGGGTTACAGCTGCGCTTACCGCGGACCTGAGCGCGAGGCGCATTGCGACCGCCTGCAGCCCGGCACGCAGTACCGAGCGCGCGTGCGCTGCGCCAGCGCGGCCGGCGACAGTGACTGGTCCGCCGCGGAGACGCTGCTCACCGAGTCCGCCTGTCCCGGCGTCTGCGCCGCGCCCGAGCCCGCCTCCGCGCCGCGCGCAACCGACGCGCCCGTGCGCTGGCGCGCGCCTTCCTGCCTGGGCGGCGCGCCGCTCACCGAGTACCGCCTCGAGCTAGCCGACACGGACGGGCTCGTGCGCCTCGTGCGCCTCGAGCGCCCCGAGCCCGAGGCTACGCTGCGCGACCTGCTGCCGGGCCGCGAGTACCGCGTGTGGGTCACCGCCGTTAACCGCGTGGGCGCCGGCCCGCCCTCCGCTGCGCTGCGCTTCACCACCGCGCCCGCGCCTCCTGACGCGCCCGACGCGCCAACAGTGCACGTGGACGGCCCACGTGCCGCCAGCCTCGAATGGACTGCGCCGCTCAACAATGGCGCCCCGATTGTCGACTTCCGCCTCGAAATGAGCGCGGCTAATGTCGATGATGCTTTCACGGAAGTGTACAGGGGCATGGATACTACTTGCTCGATAACTAAGTTGACACCGTTCACCCCTTATTTCTTCCGAGTATGCGCGACAAACTCTGCGGGACGAGGGGCCTGGTCCGCTGTGCGCGACGCCCTCACGCCACGCGCGCCCCCCGCCGCGCCCCACGGCCTGCGACACGAGGCAACTACAGATTCTCTTCGTCTACAATGGCGGGTACCGCCGTGTCACGGTGCAGAAGTACTTAGATACAGAGTGGAATTAGAGGACACTGCATTCGACACCGAGGGCCCACTGCCGGAGCACTTAGTGGAGGGCCTGTCGCCGGACACCGTATACAGGGTGCGCGTCGCCGCGCTCAACGAGTTGGGCCTCGGGGCCTGGTCGGAGGAGAGCCGCGCCGTCACGCGCCCGCGCCCGCCGCCGCCGCCCGCGCTTCGCGCCACAACGCCTGCACATAACCACCTGCGGCTGGAGTGGACACCCGCCGGCGACGGCGCGCAGTACTGCGTCGAGATGCGAGCGCCAGATGCGCGTGAGTTCCGCCCCGTGTACCGCGGCTCCGCACTCTCCTGCAAGGTGAAGAAGCTGCGGGAGGCCACCTGCTACACGTTCCGGATACGCGCCAGCGACGAGCGAGGCGGCCGCGGCGCCTGGGGCGAGCCCGTACCCGCGCGCACCGCCGCCGCACCGCCGCCCGCGCCGCCTGCGCCTGCCCTCTCCCTACTGCCGCCGCGCGCCGCGCGTGCTTCCTGGGACGCCGTGGATGATGCCGACTACGTGCTGCAGTGCGCGCGCGGCAAGGACGCCGTCTTCAAAGAGGTAATCGATCTCCAAATGAACTTTGTTCTCTTTCTATAGGATTAATTCCTTTTAAAGGCTTATATGTCATCGCATGGTCGACTTCGTAGGTATACACCGGCAGAGAGACGCAGTTCCAGCTGGAGGAGCTGGAGTACGGGGCGGAGTACCTGGTGCGCGTGGGCGCCGTGCGCGGCGGGCTGGCGGGAGCGTGGTCGGCGCCGGCGCGGCTTGCAGTGGCGGCGCCGCCCGCGCCCTCGCGCCCCCGCCGGGCCAGGCCAACGCGCGAGCTTGCGCCGCGCCACACGGCGCTGCTGATGGCGGCCGTGTTCCTAGTGGTGGCGGTGCTGGTGGCCGTGCTGGTGCAGCGCTTGGTGGAGCCTCGCCCGTGACGCGCGCTTGTGGCGGCGCGGCCGCGCGCCCTGGCCCGCCTGTAGCCGCCCGTGACCGACTGACGCGGTGGAGTGCAATTATTCGATTTATATAAACCTTCGACGAAACACCTCCTCGACCGCGGAAGATTCTGAAATATTTATATGTATATAGTAGATAATAAAATAATCAAATTGTACGCCGCCGCCATGAAATGACGGGACGCGCGAGATAATCGCTGTCTTTAATCGTTTTATTTTTAATATATTTTGATTTCGGTTAATGAATATTCAGATGAACTAGACGATGAGTTTATTATATCTCCAATATTTTAATTGACTGTACTAAACGAAAGGCCTAGGGAACGCCTTTAACGAGGTTTTTTAGATTTCACGTATATGTATTTTTAGTGAATTTACAAGTATGGATTTGCTATTTTGATGCGAATGTAGTAGGAAGTGTTAACTTTGCCTAATCCAATCTGTATCGCAGATCTTCTAAGTTCTAGTCTATGCTTTTAAAATTTTATATCTTCTGCTGAATCGTCTATTTTACGTAAATTATATGAAACATAAAAGTTGTATTTATTGTGATATAAAATATACTTCTCGGTTATAAAATCGCCCTGCCGCTTGTATTTCCCATACATTTCTATATTTTTATTAATAAAAGATCTGTTGCATGTTTTATCATATTTAAGTATAGCAAGTTAGCGACCAAGGTGCTCTAATATTAATGTTCTGTTACGAGGGACAAGGCCCCTCGCTCTCCAACGAGTTTCCAGTGTGTGTGCTGTGATCACTTCCTTATGCGAATGAGACTGATTTTAAAAATATATGCTTCGTGTCTTAGGATTGTTTTAAAATGCTGTCGTACATTTTGATGAAAATCGAACTGTTTTATGATTTCCCGAGAACTTAGTAACCCGCCAGCCGAGGCGCGGCGACCGACGCGCACGTCTCTTACCCTCTAATGTACCTTCCGCGTTTTATTGACGATAGTGTTTTAATTGTTTTTATTATTATTATTATAAATCATGACCTTTAATCGATGACATTATGTAATATAGAGTAAATTGTTTATGAATTTAAGAGATTATAAATTTATTGAGATTGTTACCACCCGGTGTATCGATAGGAGATCGTCAAATTTGACTTTATTTCTAAGAAATATCTGTGTTCCAAAACGTAAAATGGAAAAAAAATATAGATTCATCCCGTATTGGTGTTTGTTATTTTAATTAATGGATATATTAGTAAAATGTTACTGACTTTGGTCTAATTATATTTTTAAATGAATCAATTACACTGTAGGTAGGCAGAGTATCTTTTTTAATTATATTCAAATATACGAATTATAGTAAATGTGGATATGGCATTTACGTGAACGTACTAAGTGTCATTATTCACATATAAATGTTATTTAAAGGTTCTGTGGTGTAATGTCATATGTAATAGAATTATTTATCGCATTCAATGTTCGCGTTCGTGCCGCCGATGTAATACTTTGTCATGGACATAAGCTTATTTTTACGCACGAATATTTTATCTTAAATACGTGATTAATGCTAATAATTATATTCTGTGATTTTCTCATTCTGTTCTTTCTTTATGATATTTATACGTATATTTTAACGTTATCAAGACATTCCTACTTTTCTATTTCAAATTGAATAAAATTTTATTTAGCTGAGATGACAGTCTTCGTGCCGTCCCACTGAGGACTGATGGCCGCGAGCACAGCTTGCGACGTTATTGCCACAACTATCTGGTTAATTTTCGAAAGTTTTATAATCCTAACGTGCAATTGTCAATTTATTTATTTTATGGCTTAATATTTATTAGAAAATATATAAATGTTCTATAGTGTCTTGTAAAGGTGGGATCTGATGTTCCTAGATATGTAAACGTTTTGTATGATTCACCGCACGCAAGCTAAAGTGTATTACAGATACAGTCATGCATTCCAACTTTGTATTCCACTTTGTAAATAGGCCTAATGAATTCTACGACTTAATGTTGCTTTAATGTGGGAATGTAAATAAATCGTGTTTGAGCTTCCTACGAGAGGCACGCGTGCGGAGCTGGGGGCGGCGGGTCTGGCTCGACATTATACAAGAATTTATATAAAATTTATAATTATTTCTTATTTAGGGTCGCATCTAAGCCAATGGCGAATTTGTAAATATAAAAATTGAACCAAATTGACCATAAATTGAGGACGGATGAGGTCCGCCAGGCCCGGGCTCGCCACCGCCTGCACTGTGCTCTCGCCGACCCTATGGCAGCGTACTGCGTAACTGTAACACTGTGTTGAGACTAAACGTTTCTAACTTAAAACATATGATTAATGGGGATAGCATCTCGTATTGTATTTGTGTTTCAATTAGCAACGTATAACGAAATGTATATGTTTATAATATAATATTTGATGATGTTATGTATACAATTTATTAAACATGGATATATCAATAAAATTATATTTTGTGTACGATCAAAGTTTAATTTTTTTAACAATCCAATTTTATTAACTAAGTTTCCGTCATTCTAATATCCTTACGTGATCCTGATTTCTTATTCGCTTAAACTTATAGCTGCAGCATGATGACAGATTCTAAAAAACTATTCTATGAAATTGTTGAGAATTTGGAAAACATTCTAAAAGGTGTTTATAAAACTTGCACTTTTAATAAAAAATAATAATAACACTTTATTGCACATAAAATCTTAAATAATTTTATTGCTACGTATGCTATTTCTATAAAAGTAGTACCGTTAATTACATACTATCTTATTAAAATTACATTACAAATTAACAATATATTATCAAATAAGACTAGAAAGGTTTTGTACTATGAGTATTTAATTCTCTTACAAACTACGCTGACTAGTTATTAAATAAAAAGAAAATATTAGGTAGATATCTTATAGTAATAATTGAATCTATAAAAATTACCGAGTATCAGGTGAGGTTTCTTTTTATTTTTTTCTTATTTTTACTTACAAAGAATAAATTACATACATATCTAAACGAAGTTAATTGTATGAAAATTTTTTTACATGTGCCCTGTGCATATGTATATTAGAGATAAAATACGTCACACGTTAAGGAAGGAAAGGATGTCGATGAAGTGTGACAACGTTGAGAGAATGGAGAGGTTCTTAATTTCAGGACATCACACTTCCAAATATAATGTCTATATATTTAAAATATGAATTTTGTGCGTTTCATAACTGTGACAAATACGGGGATGGGTAAAAAAAATCATGACATTCGTGTGACCTAATTTATCGATAGCTCTTTATTATTTTATTCAATTATAATATTGATAACTAGAAAATATCAACATTTCGTATTTTTACATTTAGGAGGCAGTGGGAAATAATTGGCACGAACGAATATTTTCGCTGTACACTTCGGTGTAATTGGTTAAAAAGGTGTTGCGTCGTGTAGAAATCTTGTCAATGCAGCCTTTAAAATTTTGTGGGAACATCTTTTTAGCTCCGTCTTCATCAGTGGCGCCACCTATTCAATCAATAAAGCAGATAATTTTTATATTAAAATTAGTATTACATACTTTTTTGTTTTTAAACTTTATATACAGAAATAATTTTTAATTTAAGGGGGAAGTTGGCCAAAAAGTTTTAATTTTTAAATTTAGAAGTTAAACTTCAGACAATTTGCAGCAATAAAAAATGAAAACGACACCATACTAGCGCAATGGGAAAGTATATTACTAGACGGGCGTTCTGGTGTTATTATCGGTCTGTTATCTCATCATATCAGGGTTGTATTTGCCTGTATGCAAACAATACCCATTTCAGTGTCAGCATATTAAACGTCTTCTAATATCCGTCAGTCATTCGTCATCCCTATGGCAGTCAGTCTGATAATCTGAACCCATCCTATGACACGGGTACCTAGTCATTTTAATGAATATAAATTCTATTTACCGTAAATATTTGTTTAGCTTCACGCTTTTTCCCGCACATAGCAGGATAGGCAGAGGGAGCCTAGTGTTAAGACCCTCCGTTCCTCACTTTCCGCCGTATTTTCAAAGCATTCTGTGTTGAGAAACGGAATTCATCGCCGCGCTTTGCCTTGTTACTAGAGCAAGAAAATGATAACGTTAAATGATTCGTTCTCCCGTGTGGAATTGCCACCGTTGCGTTTACAGTATTAGGCTTGTGCCGCTGGGCCACGACGGCCTCGACTATGAAATAAACCTATAATATATTAATATTTTTTTAAAAGCTAGATAATTTCGATATAACTGGTTCTTCTTGATTTGGGTCTTAATTACAATTTATTGACTTAATATGTAGATCGTTTAATCTGTTGGAGATGGTAACATTTAGCTGTTTAGTTATATTCGAGAAGACTCAAAAGATGGAAAATTACAAAGACAACTATCACCAGGTTTTTTTTGGCTACAATAATAAAAAAACAATACACTTACCAATAAACAGATCTATGTCCTCGTATTCAAACTCATTGTAACATTGTTCTTCTACAAATGTCTTATTATCAACGACAAACGTTATATAGTTTTCCATGCTTAATTCTATGGAATGCCATTGCCCGTCCGCCATGAAACCGGCTTGGACTAAAGAAGAAATTAATTGAGGTGGTGTGGGAAAGTCCTGTGTCTTTTCTATACTACCATTACAATGTAGAGACCAGGTCAGCTTGAGATAACCATTTTCTAGACCTACGCCTAAATAGTCAATACCCTGCAATTATGTCTACTATTAATAAATTAAACTATATTTTAATACTTCACTAAGTGTAGTGTGTCCTGTTAACCAAATTTTTTACACGGTTTCGCTTTTTAAATCTTATATTTATGGTAACGGTATACTAAGTACGAAAAGAGTTTATTAATATTTTTTATCTTGTTACCTCCGTTTTGTCTAGCTCTAGCTCAATGTCTCGTTTTACATAACGTAGACCGGAAAATTCGAAACCTTTGGAAATAAATTTTCACATTTTTAAAGGATGCAATGGTTGTGGATATAAGAAGTACTTATCTATATAGATAATATGACTCACCATGTTTATCCACAATATAAGACCGTTCGGATCAGAAGTTGAAAAATTAAACGCAACGTATGAAGGTCTTGTTGGAGCCGAGCTCAACCTTTGCTGGTGGCCGGAGTGACTTCTGGTTAGAGAGAGCATGGCGTCGCCGTTAAATTGCGGCACAGCTATATTTATACCTAGGAAATTACAAATAATAGGAATATATCGAATATACGTCTACAGCGATGTGTGATCACATGTCTTGATGTGGAATCGTATCAGTGGATATATGATTATAACTGTGGATGCGTGATCTCATGTCTCATGATCACATATGTGATCAAGTGTATGTAAGTGTGATCATATGTGTGGATATGTAATCACATGATTGGACATGTGATCATATGTATAGCTGTGTAATCACAAGTGTGGGTGATTAAATATGTCGTAAATTTATTTAATATAGATAATAATTACCTATTGCTGTATATTATTTAAAGCAAGTTATGATAGTGTAGACATAATTATATATATCGTTTATTCAATGTAATATTCAAAACTATCATCACACTGATCACAGCCGTGACAGGCACTATAGTGTGGATACGGTCTAAGAATTCACTCACGCTGGTCGCACAGCAAGCCAGTGGTCCCGCTGGCGCACACACAGCGCCCGCGCACGCATCGGCCGGCGCACTGCGGCGCGCGGCACGCCCGACGCCGGCAACGCGCCCCCCCTCCCCCCGCGCTGCACGCCGCGCCCTCACATGCGCCAACGTTTTGACCCTCTGTAAATGTTAATGAAATATCATTGAATTTCTGCTTAGCTTATCTAGGTGCCGCATTTGATGCTATATTTAAAAACTTTTTTTTATTAACTGTAACTGAATCACTGTATTGCAACCGTCATATGAATCAAGCAAATTGGGAGTGCTTTACGTTGCACTTAATAAGCTTACTCTTTTCATTGAAAATAATAATAAACCTAAAATTAAAACTGCACCTTCAATATTTTGAGGTTCCAATGGCAAAATTATGTTATTTATGTGCAAATTTCTGAAGCAACCGCCGTATGACTCAGCTGGTCCCGACATTACATCAAAAGGCAACGTAGACAAATCTTTAGCTCCTCCTGATAAAAAGTAATATAATTAATACAACTTGAGATAAAGACCGAACTGCATCAGATCGATGCGAACGTTCCTTTGCTATGTTTTTTCCATAAAAAAAGCTATCTGATCCGATTAACGCCCCCTACCTACGACAATAGAAGCTTCGCTAGCCGTGTGCGGGTAGGCGTGCGCGAGCATGGTCTCGGTAGTGAGTGCGCCGTCGACCCACACGTACAGCCTGCTTCCGTAGCGACCGGCGCGCACGCCGTGCCACTGTGACATCGACAGCACTACACCAGACCTGACCACAGACGTCAGTCCCGAAAGCTGATCTGCAAGTTGATATTTTGTTACTTTTAAATATTCTTAAAAGTGTTATGACACTATAAAATATATAGATAGAAAAACGTATTAAAAATTGAACGTAACGGGTAAACTTTTCCATGTTCCCTGGTTCCCAGGGTCCCTAGAGTTAAGACACTACCCTTCCCCATTAAGAGACTTCTGTCTCCCACTTTGAGTGACGGAACTCAACACCACTCTTCTTTTTTACCAGAGTGAGAAAATGAAAATATGAAACATTTCATTCCCCTGAGAAGGAGTCAAACTTTAATGGTTGTCTAATTTTTAATATAAATAAAGAAAAAACAATATTACGTAAAGTGGTTTCAAAAAAAATTAGAATAAAGCCTTGATAATTGAAAAAAAATAAAATATTTAACAGTAGGTGTTAAAGGAATTTCTTCACAACAATAACTAGCATAACACTTAACACAGTAAAAATAGTAATAGTAGTAAATGAAAATCACCGGTCCATCTATATTCCAACAATCCGCCTTGCAACGACAGCGTTGTATAGAAATGAGGAGTTTGTACGAACATCACAATACCTCTTTCCTTGGTTGGTTTTACTTCTGCCTCGAGAGCTAAACTGACACTAGATATAGATCGTGGGTACAATTTCAAGTAGGATCTTGTGCCCATGAACAGTATGTCTATTGGTATTAGATCTGAAAAGACAGAAAAATAAAATAGATTCAATTTTTTTATCTGTCAGTAGTAAACAATATTTATTAATTGTATTTGCTTTAAAATTTAGAAAACCATTTCACAAGAATTGTAAAATTGTATTGAATATATGTAATGTACGGTAATTGTAACATTGCTGTTACTTATTTTATCACGCTTATATTTTTTAGAGATTGCGTGTTGAGTGGGGGAACTCAACGCCGCGCTTTGTCTAGTCTACCAGGAAAATGTTTGTCTTGTTACGAAGAAAGGAAAATATGAAATAATTGATATCCCTAAGTTAATATTAAGTAATACTCGTAGTTACCTTGGTCACAACTAGCCCCAGCTTTTCCGTAAGGACAGTCACATTCCGCATTATCAAGAGCCATCACGCAGGTTCCTTTACACTGAGAATGAGATTGATCACAAGGACTCCGCGTCACGCCACATGTAGCCCCAAACCAACCATCGTTACAAATACACCTATAAAGAAATAGTGTAAAGTTACTAAATTGTAAAAGGATAGTTCAGATTACAATTAGGAATATATATGAAAATGTAATTGGCTGGAGATGAAATCATTAGACGGGAAATCATAAGTATATTGTTAAAATTAATATATTGAAGCTGTCGTGGCGCAGCCGCACTCACAGCATCTGACACGCTTATGGATTCAATACCCACTCGAGGGAATGATGTATTTTTTCGTTGCATGGTAAAGAATACGGTGTTTAGTGCCTCCACTCAAAACTCTGTGGGAAAACTGGGTGGAAAATGTGGAGGGTATGACTGCTATAAATATATAGGATACAGTACGAATCTAATAAAATTTTTAAAAAATAATTTATTTTCGTTCGTACCCGTAAGTAGCAGGTGAATGAATACAAACACCTCTTGGGGCATTACATGACTTGGCAGTGCACTGCGTGACACCACACTGTCCCGCGCCTCGACCCCCTACCGCCTTGCCTGTGGCAACGGCCTGACCGCCTACCTCCCACACACAGCCTCGCCAACCACTGTGCAATGGTAAATCATGGGGCAGATCGTGGAAATCTTGGGATGGATGACCTCCTGTAACATATTTATTCCATATGTACAAATGTACCTACAACATACACGAATATAAGAAATTGAATATATATTTTTTATACTTTGAATAAAATACTCAAATAAACCTATCAACCATTATTCGGGGAAAGAATTGTTTTCATTTCTCACTCAACTTGCAGTGGAAATATCGTTACCGAATATAAGGTTACTTGACTTTGGAGTAGATATCCAAATGTTTGCAGAGGACTATCACTTTTCAAATTTCAAAGTGTCAGAAGAGACATATGAAGTTCGAGCGAAATGTGGAAAGCGTAGTGTTATGACTTAAGATATATTGAGTATACGGGATAAGAAAAAAATATAAGTACAATATTATAGTTTACCAATATACACATAAGGTAAAAGAGTCATGTTAGAGCGGTTAGCTGGCGCGTTCCCAGTAATGTTGTAACGGCTGTCTATGATGAGTCCGGCATTGCGCCCGCGCCGCCACACTCGGACCACGTGCCCGCCACGACGAGGCCCCACTGCGCGAGATGTAAATATTCTTCTTGGACCTGAAATATATTTTTTTTCTTGTATTCGGTGCAACTACTGTTATTATTATTATTGCTTGTTGAATATTTCTTGTAATATTATTTTATTATAAGAATATTTAATTATTGTTTTAAAATAATCTAATTATTTACTTAAAAAGTAAAATGTAGGTATATCTACGAGTATTCTATAGCAATATAATAAAGCGGAAGAGTTTGTTTATTTGCCGATAGAACTCTGGAACTACTTACTGTTCAGTTATTTCTAATGAAATCTACATACCTCAGTAGTGCTATATAATACTATGATGTATTTCTTAGTTAGTCTCTAATTACAAAATAACAATGAGCGCCAAGGTTATTTAAAATAAGCGGGTGAAGCCCAAAGTCCTAGTATGTTCTAAGAAAAAAATATAACGTACCACTTCCCATATTCCATGTCAACATAATATAGCCTTTAACAAAGGTTAGGGCTAGATGCTGACTTCTTGAATCGTGACGACCGCTTTGTCCCACAAACATTAGCAAGGCTATTTGGTCCATATCTGATGTTTGGAAGCGCATGCGCATGTCAAACCTATCGGAGTTCATAGCCGCAGAGGACAAAGGATACATTACGTAGGAAGATACACCAGTTGTTATTGGAGCTAGCGAAGGACGAGTTATTTCGACATCTGTTGAAGAAATTTAGGATAGTTATTAGCTGACATGTGGATACTCAGACTACAAGTAATGGAAAAATTTCAGAAAAATCTTTCCGCAAATGTTTATTTTATACTTGAAGTTCACACAAGAATTATCAAATTGACAGACAGTTCTCGCGTACATTTAAAATATAAAATAACCAATACGTTTGTCAGCCCTGACGTTATATTTATATGAACAAAAACAAAAACAATCTCTTGGGAAATAGATATAGCTGTACGTATAAATGAATAGCTTTTTAATATAACATTACTATGTTATTAACGACAATAGGTCTACATATATAAAGAAAATATCTTACTGTATTCACAAAATATCCCATGTTTGCCAAATGGGCAAAGGCATAAGAATCCACTTCCTGGATGACGGACGCAACTGCCTCCATATTGACAAGGGTTATGATCGCAAATTGAATGATTACAATGATTTCCCATCCAACTAAAAAATAAGTGTCATGCCAGCCAAAATAAAAATAGTATCAGAAAAGAAAACTTCTTAATTTATTAAAATACTTTTTAAAGAAACGAATAAAAAGTAACAACTACACCAAACAAAAGCTAAATAAAATAAATTTTATAAATTTGTATAAATAAATATGTATAAGTTACAACTTACCCATTAGCACAAGAACAAGTGTAACTGTCCCCATGGTCGCTACAGGTGCCTCCATTTAGACATGGTGAAGATAAACATGATAGTGACGAACATTGCGTCACTTCGGCGTCGAATGCATCGTCGAATATGTCACGCTTTTCGCCATTTACCTTAATTTTCGTCAAATATTACAATTTACCACAATTTCAATAAATGATTTTTTATTAGCTTCACGCTGTATCCCGCACACATCAGGGTAGGCAGAGGGAACCGGGAATCTGTTAAGACACTCCGTTCCCCACTTATACTATTAATAAATAAATCAAGCATATTAAATTATTAAAAAATTGGATTAGTTAATGCGTTTCATTCCTTGGATACCTAGTAATCAACTATCCAAATCATTTTAAATTTGCATTAAAAATATCATTATATGCAAAAAAAGCAAAAATATGTAAGTAATAGGTATAATTTAAAATGTCTCATGTAATACTACTGTACTTACAATTAAATCATTAATACAACCAACAAAAGGTTTATAATCAGAATAATTAGTATTTGGTGTATTTCCGAAAGTAATGACAGTATTGTTGTCCAAGGACGCGATGCTGGATACCTGCCCGCCACTCATTGCCACTGTGTCGTTGAGGCGCAGGGTGGCGTTACAGTGTCGGTCCTTCAAGTACAGGTCTAATCTGTAAATATTTTAATTTTAATGATAGCACACAGAAATGTACTAAATATTGTTTCTTTTTATTTTTTAGCTTCACGTTATATCCTGAACATAGTTGGGTGGCAAAGAGTCTAGTGTTAAAACACTCGATTCCCACGAACCGCCCATTTTTTTTAAACATTGAATAGCGCTACCTAACCAGTTGGAACCAGCGCTTTGTAATGTTATCAGAGCGACAAGATGAAAAATACCTCATTAACCCTGTGAGAATCGAACGGTGTGAAATCGGGCTTACAGTCAGAGAACTATACCGCTGCGCCACAACGGCCTCAATAACACGAGACATATCATATATGAATTGAAAACATATATTAAGGAATTATTTATATTCGGTAAGTTTTCGTTATCTTAAAATATCATCTAATAGGCGTTTATTATCAAGTACATACCTCGTTTCAATTTTCATTAAAAATCCTTTGTTAACGTAAGTTTTGAGTTCACTCAGAAGCATCGTCTGGTAGCCACAGGAAAACTCAAACTTCAATAAACCAGAGCTCATGTAGAGTTTCATGTAGGCGCCCTTAGTGATATCAACATGCATTATTTGACCATCAGTTATTAAAGTTTTCGCATTAAATTGGATTGCAATAGTCGTAGAATTTTGAACATGATGAGAAATATAAGAGTTTCCATCAAAAGCTGCTGAGGTTATTATAATTTTATCTTCACAAAAGGTTCCTTCGAAGTTGAAGAGACAATGGCACTGAAAATAAGTTACGGCGAGTTTACAAATTGTTTCATATTTACTTATTAGTTTCTTATTAATGCAAAAAAGGAATCTGGTGAAATAATAGGCATTAATTGATAGAGGCCATCGTTGCGCAGTGAGACAGCGTCCAACCATAATTCGGATGTGGACTGGACTTCCATCTGGGGCAATAAAGAATTGTCATTTTCCTAGCCTGGTTGGAAAGTTTAGACTACAGTGTCTTGACACTACTCTCATCTCTCTGTGATCTCTGCCTATTGCGGAACAAAGTGATATTTAAAAATATTTCCTTACCTCATTTATAATTGAATTAAGAAAATAGGAAAACAATTTTACACTTACTTTTATTCCATGTATTCCATTAATACATGTTCCATGATTATGACAAACAAAATCCGTGCAATCCGAATGAGACGTTGGTAGTACTGGTGTGGTTTTATCCCCTTCTATGCTAGGTTCTGTTACTTCAATGGAAGTAGTAAATGTTGTGACTGGCGTGTCTGTGAACATATTTTCTGTGGTCGTGTCCATTTTAGATGTTACGGAGGGAGAATCAGTTTTAATATCTTCAGTAGGGACAGGAATTTTGATTGTTGAGTCAGTTTTATTCGTTTCTAAAGCACTTATTGTAGTTGTGTCTTCAGAGGTTGGTTCAGTTGTAAATTTTAAAGTTGGACTAACCTTATCATCTGGGGTTATAAATGTTGTTTCTGTTGTTTTCGTTGTTTGTTGTGTCGTTTCTTTACTTGCTTCAGTTGTTATTGTAGATTCAGTCAGTAGTGGTATATAAATAGTAGACACATTTTGTTTAGTACAAACATCACTACATTCAGTTGTAGATTCTGTTCGAAAATCATCAATTTCAAGTGTCCTTTGAGTCTCTATCATTGAAGTTACGACACCAGTTACTAAATCTGTTGTAGATTTTGGTCCTCCCGGGATTTCTGTAGTAGCTACCGTGGTCTCCGTTTCGAAGGGTTTAGTTGTTAATGTACTAAAACTGGAATCGGTTGTAAAATCTGAAGATAGAATAATATCACTAGAAGTCGTCGCACTTGTAGATTCAGTGATAGCAAGTGCTGTTGTGCCGATGTCAATAGTCATATTATATTTAGTAAAATCAATTGTCGATACACTGTCCATACTACTTGATTCTGTGTATAATGTTTTCGTGGTCCTCGTTTCATTAAAACCAGGTAATGATGTAGAAATAATGTATTCACAATCGTAGCTGCTATCGTCTTGGATCAAGCATTCACATAAAGCACCGGTAAGTTGTGGTGGACATGAACAAGTGAAATTATCAACTCCATCTATACAGGTTCCTCCATTCATGCATCTGAATTAGATAAATATATCTTGTCAATATACAATAAATATTCAGCTGTAGCTTAGTTATGAACACAGTAGCTTTAAGTTATTAACACTTCAATATTTAATAGAACATAATCAGAGTGTGATGAATGGAGGTTCGATTCCTACTCGGGGATATAATTTATTTCAATTCTTCGCTTTGTTAAGAAGACAAAGCGTGGTGTTAAATTCCGTCACTTAACACGCAATGTCTCGAAAATTAGAGTGTAGTGTCTTAAACATTAAGTTAGGTAGCTAATATAAAAGCATATCTAATAATTTTTAATACTAATCGAATGATATGATATATTACGTGTTTGTAATATGAAGCCATTATGTGAATTGAAATAGTTTTAGAATATCACGATCGATTCGTCTGGACGTCTGCACGAGGGCGGAGACCGTCTGTAGTCGAGGATGATATTTTTGCTTATCGACCAGTCTAGTCTGATAAATAATTGCTTTAAAGTGTAATTTTTTAGCTAGTTTCCTTATGCAGTATAATTTTTGTAATTTAATAAAGTATTACATTTAGGTATTGGAATTATTTTTATCGATAGATTATTTGATGAATAATAGAGTAAGTACCTAATACACAAAATGGCATAGCAATAACTGTACGTGTGTTTTAACATTAAGCTCCCTTTGCCTTCCCTTCTTTTCTCTCTCTCTGCCTACCCTATTTGAGTTATACTATACAAGCTACCCAAACGCGCGGCCTCATAGAGTATTTATTATATTAAAACCAAATTATACAAAGCCATAAGATTATGATTTTATGATCACTCACTTTGGACCCAAAAGGCATTCATCGTATTGCAGCTCGCACCTCTCGCCGTGGTAGTCGGGGACGCAGTAACAGACCCTCACGCCGTCCTCTACCACGCATAGCGCGTTGTTGCTGCAAGAGTCTTCGTCGCAAAATTCTATTTGCATTTCACAACTTTTACCAGTAAATCCTTTAAAAGATACATATTCTTAAAAATTACAAATGGTTGTAAGTTTAACTATCATAAAAAATAAAATTTTAATATGAACAGAATTAAAACTTCATTTCTTTCGCTCTGGTTACGACGCAAAGCGCGGCCTTGAGTTCAGCCACTCAACACAATAAGCCTCAGAATTCGGCGAAAGTGTTCCCACTTCCCACGGAAGTGTGCTAATGGGAACGAAGTTTTTTAACACTAGGTTCCTAGGCCCCTCTGCCTACCCTATTATGTGTGAGATACAACCTGAGGCCAATAAGAATTAAAACTTATCTAAATGTTTGATTTAATTTAATTGTAAACGCGGATTTGATAATAAAACTTCCATAAAAATAATTTATTTATTGTTATTTGTAAAAAAAACCTTACCGTAAGTACATGCACACATATAGTCCGCGTGGACATCGATACACACACCACCATTTCTGCAAGGATCAGATTGACATTCATCTATTTGTTCTTCGCATTTCGGTCCAGCCCATCCTATTCAAATTCAAATTCAAAATATTCTTTATTCAAATAAACTATAAAAGCACTTTTAAATCGTCGAATGTAGATGTCAACAAAAAGCTACCACCGGTTCGGAAGGCAGTTCTGCTGAGAAGAGCCGGCAAGAAACTCAACAGTTGCTCTTTCCGAAATCAGTGGTATATTTAACTATTACATTAGCTGGCAGCTATCCTGTCTGACATTCAATAGACATTAATTCCATACATGTTTATCCTCTAAATGTTCTTGAACAGTGTGATAATCTTTACTTGTTAGATTTTTTTTTACTTACATTACATTAAGAATACACTACCTATGAATATCGAATTTATATATAATGCCTTACAAATAAAATTAAGTACGTGATAATTTTGGAACTTTCTATAAAATTGTTAGGTAGAATAAAAGAATTGGACGTGACATAATGGGTGTGATTTCTAAACGTAATATACATACGTACACATACGTATACATAGATTTAAATTCCCATCAGTAGCATATTTAAGGCCGTCGTGGCGCAGGGGCACAAGGGTGTGACTGTAATGCGAGGGTTGTGGGTTCAATCTCCATTCGAACAAATGAATTATTATTTATAAATATTTTCCTTCCTTCGTTCTGGAAACAAGGCAAAAGCCCGGCGTTGATTCGCCACTCAATATGCAATGCTTCGAAAATTCGGCGGAAAGTGTGACAGTAGAGTGCCTTAACTCTCTTACCTCTGTTCTCTCTTGTCTGTTTACATTTTTAAGCATATATATATATTTATGCATCTATAAGCGCCTAAGCATAACAGACTACTGCGTAATACTAGGTCATTAACCCGTTTTGCGGGAGTTGCAGTGCACGTCTAATATTGAGCACCCGCATATAGCAGGGTTCGCAGAGAGAGCTTAGTTTTAAGACAATACGGTCCCCATTTTCCGGAACCCCGCTTATTGTCTTCTTGTGAGAGCTAAGAAATATAAATTTTAAACAGGGCAATGAATCCCTTAGTAAGAATAGAACGTATAACCGTAGCTTTTGAACGACAATGGCCTCTAATATCAATATTTCATATAACAAAAAATCGATATTTTGGACTACAAACATAGGATACTCTACTTAACTCATTACTATCAACAAATTGTGAATAAATTAGAAAAAAAAATAAAACCAGCACACCTGCCAAACATTTGCAGTAGAATTTGTATCCAGGTCCTTCAATACATTCTCCGCCATTAAAGCACCTAACTTCTTCGCTAGTATTGCAGACGGCTACGTCCAGCTCACAATGGTCTCCAGAAAAACCAGGGATGCAGTGGCAAACGTATTCGTTGGTCATATCAATACAAGTGCCATTGTTCAGGCAAGGATTAGACTCGCATTCGTTGAAATTAGTCTCACAATTGTCCCCTTAAAATATTGGTATTTTGATAATCAAATTTCGATAGAATATTAATTTTACGTATTCGGAGTTTTTTTAGCACATTTATATATTTTGTTTTTTATTGCGTTTTTATATTACAAATATAAAAATAAATAATAAAAAAAAAACTATTTACTAAAACGTAGGTATTAAATTAATTGATCATTCTTAGTAATAAAATTTCACTTTGTGAAACAATAACCTTTCCATACAAAAGTTTACACGCAATCGCTTTATTATCGCTTTCATAAATTAAAATAGATATACACAAAGGACTCACGGAGCAGACTTTACGAGTTTGTTCATACTATATTTTTTAAGGATTATTGCATGGAAATACCACTTGCTACTACATATTAAGTAGTAAGTACTTGTTGTTCTTTAATGAATATAATAAATGGAAGACGGCGTGCTTTGTTTTTTAAAGTTTTAACGTAGGTACTATTAGAATGTTGCAGCATATTTCAGCATATTTTCCAGGTTTTCCTGGTCTCCAAACATCGCTTGAAGGCAATGATCTTACGGAAGTTGAGTTCAAAGTACTAGATGAAAATCCTCACATAAATTATCCTGCCTTATGCGTCATATGTAAAATAAAAAAAATATGTAAAGGTAAAAGTTAGCAAAAGTATAAAGTCGACATATTCATTTTTATATACCTATAAATCCATCTGGGCACGAACAGTTGTATGCAGCTATACCGTCTATGCACGTGCCTCCGTTCTGACAAGGGCTAGACCAGCACTCGTCCCAGTTTGTTTGGCATTGCACTCCAGTGTAACCATCGATGCAATAACATGCATATGTACTGAAAACATATAATTTATTGAGCATTAACATTTTTTAATTATTTGGATATAATTTTGAGTAAGCTTTATGAGCTATAAATCTGTAAACGTGACAGGCTGTGGGCTCGGTCCGCACTCGAGAAAATTAAATATTTAATATTGCCATTAACTGGTAACGAAACAAAGCGCGGCGTTGAATTCCGCCACTCAACATGCTCTCGAGAATTCCACGAAAAGTGGGGAACGGAAATATCTTACTTACAGAGTGTTTTAACACTAGGGTTCCATCTGATTACCCTGCTATTGTCGGGATACATTGTGACCCGGGATACGTACTCTTAGTAGCAGGGAACGTCCTGCTTATTGTTTAGTGGTTGACTATAAAATATATCTTCTAATATCTGAATAATACCAAGTGTTAAATATTACCGTATAATATAAATTGTCAACCTTGTCTATAGATAAAAAGATGAAGGGATCAGACATGTTTTTTTTTTTTAGAAATTAATCAATTTGAAGCATTTAAAGTTGTAGCTGCCTACCTGCTGAGTGCGGATACAGCGTGCAGCTGAAGCTGATTTTAAAAGTTTTAAACAATAAGTAAGTGTTATGAGATACATACCTGTTAATATCATCGATGCAAATACCATGCAAACAAGGATCTGCAAGACAAGCAATGCCCGCTGATACTACTGGTACCGCAATTACAATCCACCAGACTATACACTGCGATTTAGTGGTTTCCAAAGACATTTCTTAAAGCTTTAATTATAAAATATTCTATGGCATAGTTTTTGAAGAAATAATATAACAATTTGGTCCTATAATCATATAGATTTTCTAATGTCCAGCAATTTAATGTACTTCGATCCTTAAACTACAGTGTCTACAGTACATTTTTGTCTAGAAATAACAAAAAACGCAACGTTAAAATAAATATTCATGTATAGTTACAAAAAAATATAATCAAAAAAATCAATATATTTTGATTTAATATATACGCCACTTTAAAACAAAATTTAGAATTCGACTATTCGACTTGTTTGAATAAGAATTAGGTCTCGCGTAGGTGTGGTTTATCCGTACATGTTGCTATAGTAACCACGAACACAATACTCACAAGCCGCGGTCAATGGTTGAATATTGATAAAATTTTAAATGTCGTCAATAAACAAATACCACACTTACAAAACCACTATACAATACTTATTGTTCTTTCATTTGTTTAATAATTATATATGTTTAAATATAACAATACGCAAAATAAAATACTAAATAGGTAACCACTAAAGGTAGGTTTTCCAAGGAAATGTAAAAGGTTAATTACTAGTTTACTATAACAGAAGAAACAGACATGTGGGTTAAGGAGTGTACGAACACTTAATATAAGAGCGAGGGACACTGCGATTTTCTATTTTACGCTTCAAAGTCCACGCAAACAAAAGTGCGGGTGACGACTGGTAAAATATAATTCCAATTAGAAATTGGAGGTAACAAGATTCGAACCGTTTGTGAAAATAACTCTACCCGTCCATATATAGTTTTTATATTCAATTTCAATAAATTTGCGTATTTAAATTTCTTATATTTAAAGAATTTTGGTTTCTTAATATTATCTATAGACAAAATCATCGTTTTCATAATATAATTAATACAAAAAAACAATTAATATATTTCTTTGTTTTAAAAAAAATTCAATTTTCCCGCGTAAAATAATTGTTTTTAATATTAACCAATAAACGCCAAACGGTAAAATCTTAAGCCAATCATGTATTAGCTCTATCTATTACGAAATGTATCTATATATCTATTATGAAATGTCACCTTTAAGCTTTTAACCGATGAAGGAATTACGTTCAAAAATATGGTATAAGTTAAGGCTTGCTTGCTTTTTTATTTATATTAAAGTAATAGGAATATATTTGTAATTTGAATCATCTTTTATAAATGTATATTTGAAATATATTTTTAGAGTAAAGTAAAGTATAGTCTAGATGTTTTTTACGTCATACAATATGTCGCACTCGCGTAGTTAGAATAGGTTTCCGAACGTTACCTTACTTCAAAGGCCTTCAAGATGTGAATAGTGGAAGGAGCTCAACATCGAACAATACCTTTAGTTTCAAATCAGAATTTTGCTTAGTTAGTCATATTTCGTGGCATATTTTCTATATTTACTTTGCTAAAAAAAGTATTACCAGACAAACTTCAATTTTAAACGCTAAATTATTACACTTTCATTTATACTAACAAAGAAATCTGTGCTAAAAATGGATCCGGGTATTCTTTGTTTCCACCATTGTGAACATAAAGTTTTTTGTACTATTATACCAGAAAACTGCCCTGTTTGTCAACAAAAATTAGACAGATATGACTATAATCTTTTACCATTTAGGTAAGTTTATTTATTCTAGTTAGAACATCCGTCTTGTTGGAATAATAGAGGAGAGAGTATGTTGCTAAGCGGCCTATATTTTACAGAGTACCATATCCTTTCGTTAAAGCTTCTCAACATCCACGGGCCATCATCATGAAGCCTACTCATGGTGATTTCCTCAAGTAAGTTCATTTTAATGATTTTATTAAAATACATGACCAATTTCTTAGGAAATGACTCGCATCCCTCATGGATAACCACACAAAAGAAATATAAAACATTGTTTTACAGTGACTATTATAATTCCAAAGATTTGCATATAGGAGTCACTAACTCTCAAGGATATGTATTGGAATTTAGTGAGGAAGGAATACGAGGTGTTGATCCTGTAACGAAAAAATGGAGTGATTGTGAAATAAGCTTAGATTGGGATCAATGTCTTCTATTAGAACAGTTTGATGAACTGTGGAATGAAATTTGGGATAGTGTGCTATTAAAGGTAATATTTTATATTTACATTATTATTTATTTCTATACATCTTATCAATTAATTTCATTTTCCACCATTGGAAAATTTTTAAGTTGGGGTTGAGTTCTACCTATAGAGAACAGTTTCTTGATACTAGATTTTCTATCTACTGTCCATAAAGTGTGAGAATAATAATTAATTTTATATCAAATAAGGAATAACATTTTGAAATAATTTTATTTCTAGGTAAGTCTAAGTCCACTGTGGGAAGCTGAAAGATATAATGAGGAGAGACACAATTGTTTCACCTTCGTACTGGCATTCTTAAGGGCACTTGACTGTGGGGAATTGTCTGAAAGGGCTCAAGACCCTAAACTATTCTGTAAACAGTATGTGGTGCCTCGAACTTCAGCTGCCGGAAAGTATATTTCTCTTTATAGACAGCTCAAGAGACAAAGTTATTTTATCCAACAGCAATGATAGGGTAATCATTTTTTTTATTATATGTATTTATTTATTTCGGTTCAGTATTAACTGTGATTTCTCATATTTAGATAAGGGATTCTGTTATTACAATGCATTTAATCTAAGCCAAATAAGAATCTATTTATGTTAATTTTCTTTTATATCTAATTTATTTAATATTAAACTCTTTCAATTAAATTTGATCAACAAATTGTTAAAAGAAGCTGTGTTATTTTTCTTTAAATATATGGACCAGGCCAATTTTATAAAATTATACAAAATTGGAATTAATCATTAAGAAAAAAAATAATATCCTCTCCTTCCATACACCTTCCAATCATTTTGGTTATCCCAGTATCATAGGAATACAGTAGAAACCTGATTAACTGAACTAATTCTACTTAAGCATTCGGATCAATTACTATCTGGACAATAAAGTGTATGAAAAAATGGTGAAAAAATACTGCCTTAAATCATGGTATAAAATATATTCATAACTATGTCTATTATTAGATTTTTTTAAATATTTTGTATATTAGTTTTATATTCTTCACTTTTTCAAAATTTGTCATTGAGCTCTGGTTAATTGGGTCTCCACTGTTTATTTAATTTATTAATAGATAGTTTTTAATGAAACTTTTAACCCAGTTTGTGTATATTTTAATATTATAAATTTTTGGAAACACAAGGTTTTGGTCAATATGATCAGTAGTAATTGGTGGATATAGTTTAACTTTGACCATGTCTCTATTTATAATACTAAAATATTAACAATCCATCTTGTTAAACAGTTTAATTTAATCATAATTAGTTTCATAAATCGCAGAGCCTTGATAGTTATATATATATTTATTTATATTAAATTAAAATAATAGTTATTAATAGTATATTTAAAAACATTTCTTTATATTTTATTTTAGCTATGTCTATATAAACCTACATATTATTATACCTATTCCCTTATAAAAGTGAAGTATACAATTTAATGTACTTTGTGTCTATTTAGAAATTTTTATGTAGTTGTCAATTAGTGTTTTCTAAACTTTTACATGTGTGGATATTTCCCAATCTTTATAAAAGCTCAAATCACTGTAATCATCTTCCATTACTATATGAAGGATATACATATAATATGGGCGACGAGTCTTGGCCTTTTTGAAGTTAACAGTAGACTGCTGCGTTGATTGGGTTTTAGGATTTTTTCTTGCTTTTGATTATTTTCTTCCCAAGTATACAATGCGCAAAAGTTTCGAAACCATAACTTCAAAGCGGTCACGCCACATCGGCCGTAATGTACTTGGTTGGTCTAGGAAACATTTTAATGTTTCTGTTTAAATAGAATGCTTCTGAAAGTGTTGATGAGCCAATTGTTGAATTTATCTCATAATGTCTAGATTTTACACTTAAAGATTCTTTACTAGTTATAGAATCTTAAAGTCACATTATTTCTGAACAATAGTATAGACTCGATTAACCGGACTTATTGCTGTGCTTAAGGATTCAGATAAACAAATATCCATATAATCCAATGTATGAGGAATTTAAAAAAAAACTTTTAAAATTATAAAACTATACTCGTTTATCATTCCGGATAATATCCATCCAAATAATTGAGGTTCGGATAATCGAATCTCCGCATAGCACATAACTAAGGGCTTGTATTTAACATAATATATACATTTCCTAATGAAGTATGAAATTTATATTGGTGTACCTAAGATTTTAGTATAGTGTCTTGTATGGCTAGCTAGGTATTATTAAACAAGTGAAGATAGCCACTGCCATCTTATAAACGAGAAGTGTTCAATAAAACGTAGTTAAGATCATCTATCAATGTATATAAAAATATTAGCATAGAAAAGGCCTAGATAGATAATAAAAGTGAATTTGGATAAATTGTAATTGTAAAGATTGTATCGTCCAGTTGCTTGCATTTTAGTTCTAATGTATGTTATAAAGTAAATCGTTTTAATTCTACGTCAATATTTTTATATACATTTATAATACGACTGAGATTTTACACCTACTCGGTAACAATTTTCTAAGTCCATTTTTGCTTATAGTTTTCTACTTCTTGATAAAATTAATAGTGTAAGTAAAAACTCCGTATACTTTGTGTGTATATTATTATTATTAAATCCATATATCGTCACTGGCAACCATTCTTGTTTTTTGAATACCTCGCTCTTTTGCACTCATTTCAATTTCATTCCATTTAATAATAAGGATAAAGTAACAAATAAGCCACTTAAAATATCGAATAACTGCCATAATTGAGACAGGGGTTTTTAACACTACTTAAGTAACTTGCTGGAATTGCTTTGTCTTCGAGGTAGTTGTACTTGATTTTTAAATTAGATTTATAACACGCGGCTAACGAGTTTTATTGTAATCACACACTTTGGTTATTCATATAAAGTATTCTGAAATTTACACTCATATTTGTAGCCGGGAAAAAATATATATTTCTTTTGCTAATCTGACTTGCCTTTAGTTAAATGTACGCGCTTGCCTACAAATATGAGTGTTTGTTCCTATGAAAATAAATGCGAATTTTTTGTATTGATCTCTAAGACAATTTTACTAGGTGCTACAATTTTATTAGAATAATTAATGTTATCAATTTTTCGGTACTTTATTGTTTTCTATGTTTTGGAAATAAAGAGCGTAAATTATTGAAAAATCTTTATTTTTAATTAAAATATTATAAATTACAATTCACAGCATCTTGAATAATAAAATAGATAGTACATTTTTTAGAAGTAAGTTATTGGAATGTTATACTTCTAATTAATTATAATTTATTATTGATATACTTTCACCGGGGCAGACTCCACGCCAACCCAGAATACTGCACCATTAAGAGCAATAGTGGCTCTGAAATAAAAAAAATATAGTGATAAAATTCCATGTTAATTATAAATATAATTATGTACCATAATGTTGAAGTCGTAGGAAAGAAAGAGTGCTAAATCACTTATGGGACATGGTATACGTATATTTAAAACATAAGTTAAAAAAGTAGAGGCCAGTCATGGCGTAGGGACAGAAAGTGTGACTGTAAAATCGACTGGTTGTGGGCTCGATCCCCATTCGAGGAAAAGAAATATTTATATTTCCATATCTACGCTCTGGTCTCGAGGCAAAGCACGGCGTTGTTTCTTGCCGGCTCATAGCAGAACTGATTTCTGTAGGACTTATGTAGCTTCCTGTAGGACTGACACTACTGACATTTGTATGTAACTTGACGATTCAAAAGTGCTTGTAATGATCTAATTGAATAAAGAATTATTATTTCGAATAAATAATAATAATTTCGATTTTGAGTATCATGACTAACTCTCTCTATACTCTGAGACGAAGGAAAAAGTGTGAAGCTGCAATATATCCTATATCGATTGATTATTGTCTATTAAAGTAATTTGTGAAGTAACATTTGTTTACCTGAATTTGATAATGTCATTGAGGTCAGCAGGAGGGGTCCAAACGAAAGAGACTGTTTGTTTGTCGTCCTTGTGCTCGTGTTTCTTATGGGTGATTGTGTCCTAAAAATTTAAATATTTTGTTTTAGAAAATCTAAATTATACGTTCTTCTTTTTATAATTCGGTAGGTATACCAGACAGGATTAATGCCAAAAGAAAACTGTTTGAATTAACCATGATCGTAAGTTGCGCATTTACGTCTTAGAAATATATTTATCAATTTTTAGGTTTTTCTATAAAAAGGTACTGTTTTATATTAGTAATATATGGTTCTGATTCTTTTTTAAATGAAAACAAGACAAACATGCATAGCCATATTTTATAGAGTTATCCTTATTTACTTAATTTGACCAGCCTTGTGGTTTACTCAGGTCCGTAGTGACCTAGACAATATTACACACCTAACATAAGTTCCCACATACTTAAGTCATAATTAACTTGTAACAAACAAAAAGGAAAAATTCTTGGAAGGTAAACAACCCAGTCATTTAATAATTTTCTTTAATAGGGTGAGTGACTGAAACATGTGCGTCACTTCAAATATGAATTGTATAGGTAGTTGTTTTCCTTTTTTTTATTTTTCTTTATTTGTTTAATATAGATAAATGGAATTATTAATTATGGTATTATTATACTCAAATATGACTCGTTATATTTTACTCTAATTCAATTTTTTTTTGGTTTCACGCTTTATCCCGCACATAGGATGATGCCTTTGGGTAGGAAGAGGGAACCTGGGAACCTAGTGTTAAGACACTCCGTCCCCAATAAGACACTTCCGTTACGTATTTTTTGCCGAACTCAGGAGGCATTGCGTGTTGAGTGGCAGAGCTCATCGCCAAGCTTTATCTTGTTACCAAGACGAGGAAATGAAAATATTAAATATTTCATATCCTCGAATAGGGATCAAACCCACAACTTGTCGCCTTTGCAGTCGTGCCCCTGCGCCACGACTGGCCACATTTTTATAAATTGTACCTACTATATAAATTGGGCACCTATAGGTTATAAGGTATTCAGAAAATAATAACTCGAACACAATAAAAGTAATATGACAATGTAATGTTCAATTTAAAGTCGAATATGGCGCAAATGAGCCAGGCTCAGCGTGTGGACTTCAATGGACGTAGATTGCAACACTCAAGGTTGTTAGTGCATAAGGTCGCGCTTAGTTGTGATTTATCATGGCATTAGAGTCTGTGCTATATCCAAATGTATTTTGAAATAATTATTAAAATTATCATTGTTTTATAATTTACTTATAATATAAGTAATACATAAAATATTATTATAAACAAATATATTATGTAGTAAAATAATATAAGAAAATTATTAGGAATTAATTAGACGTCATATTTTAATTGTCAACAATTGGGCGCGATCGCTGGAGGACAACCACAAGTAGAGAAAGAAATTAAGTCCCAAACATATTGGTATACTAATTTCCCAAATATGCATGACAAGGTTATTTAAATCCAATAAAAAAATAGAATCATAAAATTTGATATATTTATAAGGTTGACAAAATTCCAATATTTTTTTGATGGTCACGCAGTTGAGTAATTTATTAATTAAAAAATAAAATTTAGAATAGATAATTAATATTTATGGAATGAACCTTAAAATTCTGTAATAACTACCTTGAATAATGTAAGGCCTAACATAACAGTGTGTGATAGAAAATAAATACGGTAGGTATAACAACTTGAGGCCAGTCGTGACGCAGCGGCACAAGCGTCCAACTGTAAAAGCGACAGGTTGTGGATTCGATTCCCACTCGAGGAAATAAAATATTTTATGTTTCCATTTCCTAGCTCTGGGCTTGGAAACGAGGCAAAGCATCGCATTGCCTCTAGAATTCGTCGGAAAGTGGGGAACGGAAGAGTGTTCATGGGAACGGAGTGTATAAACACTAGATTCCCATCTGCGGAAAAGTATATCAACTTAATTGTATGTTTCTGCCAAACTAAAGAACGAAAAAAAGGAGTAGAACGTGAAGGTCTAACAACAAAGGATAAAATGAGCATAATAGCTTTTTTTATATACATATCTGCACTTTGACAGATACGACGACAACGTTACAAAACTGTAACAAGGAAGTTAAATAAATTTGTTTGAAATTTTATTTGGTTATTTAATTGGCTAGTAAATGTAACGTTAATGTAACAAAAAAAAATACGTATTTGATTATTGAGGAAATCTTAAATTTCTTATGGTTTCTACTTTTTAGCAACATTTAAGATTCAAATAAAGTATGTTTTCTCGGTATTAGGTATATAATATATAAGATACACATAGTATGTATAATAAATTTATAGATACATAGATAAATTAATCTAAAAAACAACTAATAATCTTAAAGGTTTTTTTAAATGTTCACGTAATAAAAATTATAGGATCGAAATGTTATAAAAAATATACTAACTGATATAAAAAAATTATTGAGGCCAATCGTGGCGCAGGGGCAAAAGGTGTAAAAAAAACTGGTTATGGGTTCGCTCACCATTCGAGAAAATGAAATATTTATTTAAATTTATATTTTCATTTCTCCCCTTTGGTGTCGAGGTACAGCGCGGCGTTGAGTTCCGCCGCTCATCACGCAATGCCTGTGCAATTGTGCGGAAAGTGGGGAACGGAGTGTCTTAACACTAGGTTCTCTTTGCCTACCCTGCTGTGTGCGGGACGCAACGTGACTTTTTTGACTAAAATATTTCTATTACTCAGCGCCATTTAACCTGCAACAGTCCCGTGTAACTAACGCCGGAAGCGCGGTGGCAATGGGCTTATTTCAAGATCATTCAGTAAATATTATCATTGTACAAGTCTCATGTCTTTAATTATATAAGTAATTATGGGAAGCACTGTAACCTCTTGCAAAATTAACAAATGACAAATGATGGTTTGTTGTAAATTGGCTTTATATGAAAAAAATATACAAATACAGTAAAAATTAGTTCTAAACTCTCTGAAAAAAATGCTTCGATTTTTTTATAGGCGGTGCGAAATACATACGAGTACTTATATCTAAATGAGAAAGGATTTATTAACCAATATTTGCGCGACCTTTTGTGCGATTTGTACATTATTTAAGCAGTGGTAAATAAATATGTGAAATTATAAATACCTAATATTTAAAACCGTAAATTATGTCACATAGGTTTTGATTTCTTTGATTTAAATTCATTTAATTAAGAACGATCTCAATGAAAGAATTTAAAAAAATTATAACATAATAAACTTACCCCATCAACTTTGCACTTCATTGTCCTGACAAGAGGATCGTTGGGTGACACTTTGCTGAAGACACCAACAATTTTGTCTCCCTTTTCCCCTGCACGCGCCTGGAGCATCAGACCGCGGATTGTGTCGGAAGAGTTTTTACCGGATATAGTGACTTCCATGGGACTGCCCGCCTTGACTTCCTGGTAATTATTTTATAAAGAATGTCTTAATATTAGTTATAATACTTTTTCTTTCTAATAACTTTATTTTATTCTATGACTATTTCAAATAACTATTATGCTTTTGTATCTAAATTATTTTTATATTTACCTATTATTATACAGTCCGTTATGTTAAATATAGGCTGAATGCTGAATTTGAAAGTGAAAGGAACGAATGATGATGTTTTTTTTATTGGTTTTATACCTATATTTTGAATTAGTTCTACTTACCACATAACTATGTCAATTGTTAGTTAATACATTTGATTGGTCTTCGTTCTTACCTTAGTGCTAGTAGTAATTATGTATGGAGCTGGGTGCTTTTGGGGCTCAACAGGGTGACGCGGGATCATATCTTGGCAAGCACTTTCAGGGGCCCCTGAAGAGTATGCCTGGGTGTAGGCCACCACGTAGAGTACCGTAATGAAGTAGCCGAACATCATGTTGAATAGTTTCTGAGATAATAAAATAATAATCGTTACTTGTTATTTTTCACGTAATTCCAGTTTATGGTTGACCATGATAATGTTCAAGAACATTCAAAATTTAGAATCAAAAACCAAATGTTTTAAACCATGTCAGGGCTCTTTCGGTTCTTCAGATCTTAAAGTATTCTGAGCGACTGGTTCTACATGGATGTTGAAATATCAATGTATTGACAGCGATTGCTCAAAAATGCGAAACAAAGAAACAAAATAACTGTAGAGATGTAAAACATATAATAATTAAATATCTATTAAAATCATCAAATATTAAAGTGGATAATTAAACGAGAAAATTATTCAAAATTATCTGTTTAATTAAAGTTTTTAAAACAAAGATCTGTTTAATGTATATTAAATATATTCAAAGCTTAAAGCTTCAAATATCGTCAACAAAACAATTACATGAAAAATATTGTATATATAATATTATAATTAATAAATGATTAATCATTTATAATTTATATATCAAAATACAATTTTAAATTAACGATATCTTTTACCTCTTAGTTCAACGAGACGCGAGGTGCACGTAGTATTTTGCGTGAATGGATCAGAACGCGGCGACCTCGCAACTTTTAAGCTATATAACGAGCCCCGCGCTTTGCAATGGAAGGGCGCTAACAAAGAATATTATAAACAGATCTGTCTATCCTATTACTAGGTAACTGTAACTCTACCAAGTACAAGTAGCTTGTTTCATCGCAAAAACTACTGTACGAAATTAGATGAAACTTTTCGGTAACATAGCTTATACATCAGAATAATAATTTATGGATTTATGTACAGATTTAGTATAATTAGGTTATAATAGATCAAACTTAGCGGATGAAGCCGCGTTTGACTCATTAGTATACCATAAATTGGATTTCTATTAGGTTCAATAAGATATTTTGAAATTAAAAACCAAATCATCCTGTGTAGTTGTATTTACTCTTGCTATAAAAAGTCTGTATATGATGGAAATGTAAGTATCACTTATAATAATTTTTAAAATGATATTTATATTGTTTTCTTGCAAGTACCGTCATGGGGCTAAACAAAAAAACTTGCGAGAAATATTTATACTTATAGTAATAAATTTTTATTAATTCTAAAATAGCCTGTCGCTTAATCTTTGACAAATACCTCTTAGGTACATTTTGTATCTTTGTATTATATTCCTGATTGTGAATAAATATGTCACAAAAATCTTTAATTTATAGTTGCATCTTCTACTGTTATACTATCATAAAACCTATTTGCAAGATAATATGCACGAAATTATGCGCTATGCACAGCGAGAGCTGTTAAAATTCAGATATATGGTATTTTTTTATTGTTTAATTTTTTCATTGATCCTATAAAATATCGCCACCATAACAATGGAGAAACATGTCTCACACTGAAAATAAATAAATAAAGAATTATATTTAACAATAATGGATACCTATAAAACCTCCTTATAATAAAATCGTACCTGATCGGTGTCTGTACATGTAAGATATAAAAGAAAACTTATTATATTGGGCATTTAACACTGAACCAGATATTATTCTTAATTCTTTTGTTTGTTTGTCTGCACGCCTATTTAAGAACCGATTAATTACCTTACCGCTTAACCGATTCAAAACAACGAAAATAATCCAGGCTTGTAAAAAAAAAATTGAATATTACAGGCGAAGTTGCGAGCGGGTCACTAGTACCAAGATGTGTGTATAAAATATTAAACGTAATTAAAAGTAAACGTAACGTAAATGAATATTAAATTAAATTATTTGTTAATCTATTTCTATTAAGTCCATATTTATAACAAACGTATTACCTATTAATTGGCTTGGCCGCTAGGATAGCTTCCGAGGAGCGCGGATTCATATTTATATTCACATTAAAATTTTCCAATTTTTTTTTTATTTGTATAAACTTTTGATAAATTAAATAGTTGTTTACCTAGTAATGAAATAATACTATTCAAAGATTAGTAGCAAATGACTTCATGAATTACCTACTATCCCCAAATTAGTTTCACGCCAATTTTACTTTCCTAATTAAGTAATAGCCAATAAAATATTCCCTTAAATATTTTTTACTTATTCTATCTTCCATCCATTGAATAGGGGAGGTACATATCCAATTAAAATACATCTTTTATTTTAGCTACTAGTTGCCAGCCGGGACCTCGTTCGCGTGTACTTTTACTTTAAAAAACCATCGAGATTTTTAATAATAATGTGTACTTTTTTTTGAATGCTTTAGCTCAGTCTACTCGCAAGAGAAGATGGGGATCTATCCGCTGCTTACGTTGTTAGAAAAGTGAGTCGTCGCGTCGACGGGTGACAGATCACCCGTTACTTCTTCTGCGTGAACTTTCAAAATGTCGATATAGTGCTTCATTTTAAGTCTTGCGTAGTGTCAACTGTAAAACGTAAAATAGGTACTGTATTGTTGATTCCGAAGGAGTTTTAGAAAATTCTCTTTAGTGTTTCCAAAAAAGAAGTTGAATGGCAAATTAGAACTTATAAGGCCACTTTACGATGGTTGCGGGTTTGATTCCCACTCGGGGGAATGAATTAATATTTATTAATATATATTTTCATTCCTTCGCTCTGGTAACAAGACGTAAGAAGAAACGTTGAGTTTCGCTACTCAAAACGTAGTAACGAAAGTGGAGAACGGAGTGTCTTAACACTAGATTACCCTGCTATTATTTGTATGATGGCTCATATTTTAGCTAATATTAATTACTGCGTATATTTAAAGTGAATTTGACCAACCAATCATCATAGAATAGGTTTTTATTAAAGTTATTGTTCACAGAACAATAGCGACATATTTTATTTTTCCCTTTAATATTTACATTAGGCTTTATTACAGCAAATGTGCCTACTACGTATGTACCTACATAATATGAATAAGCATTGTTTTCCAAGCTGACTATCCTGATAATGGGAAAAGGGAATAACCTGGTAGCTATGTAATTACTAGGTTATTTCCATTGCTAACATAAAATGTGTAATTGACGCGAATGATATGTAATAGGTTATAGGTGCATTGTCATCTACAAGACCTTTTGCTATCACTATGAGCTATCATGTGGTACAGATCGATTTGATGGCTACGAAAGCTGTACCTTTACGTATATATTTAAAAATTTTATGTTAAAAATATTTTTTTCCTAAACATATACTCATAGGTTTTGCCATAATCTGCCTAAGAGACCTTGTTATCATGAAAAACCATATTCACTCATTTTATATGAAATTAACTGCATACAAGTATAAGTTCGTAAATATATTTTTTTTAAAATACCTATAAATTTTGACTTTTCAGATTTTTTACTTTATTTTTATTGTAAGTTCAAACTTCATGCCAAATTTTATAGGACCTACCTATACCACGGGAACTATTATTAACCTATTTGCAAACATGGACCTATCTTTTAATTGTGTTGATTTTTCTGACCTCCTATAGACTATACACCATATTTGATATTAATCTTAGCTTGATTTATGCGATCTTGAGATAAATGGTCTTGACAGACGGACAACAAAGTAAACTTATAAAGGTTCCGTATTTGATTCTAGGTACGGAACCCTAATAACAAAAATGAACTTTGGCGATGAAAACAAAAATAAATGTTTTTTTTTATTAGCTATTCATTCTACTGATAATATCAAACATTAAAATGTTCAAATCACAGTCACAGACACCTTGGGTTCAGATTTGTGAGTAGGTACCTGACTGCAGATACTCACAAATCTGCCCCGAGGAATTAGCAATGGTAGGACGGCATCTGACCGTCCTACTACTCTAAACTCCTTGGTCCTCACAGGTCCTCTTCTCCCTTAATTTGTCCAATACATACAAATTAACCTTATGTTATATGTACTATTCTATATATTATTAATGTGACGCTGGTGATGGGTCTAAAACTATCTTAAATTGTAAATACAACTTATAACTGTTTTTTGGTTCTTCGATTCTCAATAAAAAAGTATAATTCATTAAGTAACCAAAGAATTGTGATGACTTTTAATTAATAAATATATATATGTGTTTATTGCTTATTTACTTAACGTGCCCATTATTTCTCCCTTTCCCTATATGGCAACCAATTGGTAATAAAATATATACTGATATAAGCGCAAAACTAGGTAGTAATTTTTGATTTAAAATAAGACATTTCGAAAGATCATTTCACATATTAGGCTATTAAAAACACCTTAATATCGAGTTCGGGCGACTTAATTTGCTTATGTTAATTGTTTTAATTATTTTTATGGATTAATTTGTTTTTTCTTAAAGCCTTCCTCAAGGAAAAATACCATGTCACCATTCAACAAGACTAAATTGTCGACATTTACTAGAAGTTGTTGAACATAAATTTATTATTCTTAAAGTGCTGGTTTTTCCCCGAAGAGGAAAACTGTTATATATTTCACTAAGCTTAATTTATTATTTTATTTTTAACGTAGATGCGGGTAATAAAGATAAAATTCATAATTCGAAAATAATTCAGTTGTAACTTGTGAAAGGCTATGAAACGTAGCCGGAGTCTCCCCATTATGTTTTCTAAATAAATTATTTTGTCCCTAAATGGAATAAGAAAAATGTAATGGAATGGAATAAAAAAATATATAGATATTGTTAATAAATTATGTGAGTACTGTACTGCACTAAGTATACAACGGTGTTGGACATCTAACAATATAAAGGCAAAATATATAGCGTGAATGAAAGAAAACGAAAAGCAATACCAACCAAGACATACAATAGAAAATTTTTATCAAGAAAAGACATAGGTATCACGGTATTTCATGGGAACTAGAAAGTAGTTAAACTTATATTAGGTTCACATCATACTTTTGACTCATTTAATTGTTCAATTAAAATTGCAATAATAAAAACATTAGGTATGTACCTACTTATGTTTGCTTATTACATTTTGCCAACTGAATCAACACCTTAAATAAATTCCACACTCAGTCAATTTTAGTATTATGCTAAGTGGATGTGATTCTTTTACAACATACTGATATACATTTAAGTAATTATTACGAAACTAAACCGTATTAGAAAAAGTAGCAGATTTCTTTTCTTCATTTTGGAGACTAGGCTATAGGCCACAGGGAAAATCTAATGACAACTTTCATAAATTCAAATTCAAAATTCAAATTCAAAATATTCTTTATTCAAATAGGCAATTATTATAAGCACTTTTGAATCTTCGAATGAACATATGAACAAAAAGCTACCACCGGTTCGGAAGGCAGTTCTGCTGAGAAGAGCCGGCAAGAAACTCAACAGTTGCTCTTTTCAAAATCAATGGTACAATCTATAAACATTAGCTGGCAGCAATCCTGCATTACGTTCAATAGACATTAATTCCATACATGCTTATCCTCCAAATATTCTTGAACAGTGTAGTTTTGGTAGTGGCAAACTAAGAATACACTGCGGAATTTTATTATATACACGTATACTCAGACCCATAAAGGATTTACTAACTTTTTGGCGGCGAAAACTTGGTGTAACAAGCTTATCTATATTTCTCGTTCCTATCGTATGACTGTCACTATTTTTGCTATGACAATGTATATTTTGTCGGACAAAGACATAGTAAAATATTCTCAAAATATTTTTTTTTTCTCCATACAACGTGACATTGGCAAAGTGATTAGTGCTCAACTGGCACGCTCGAAGCGCCATAAATTAAAAACTGAACTGACAATAAAATTTAAATAAAGGCACAAAGAAATAAAATATTTAATATATTCATTTCTTCGCTCTGTTGTCGTATTTATACCAGAGAATTTTAAATATCCCGCCGTCACCGATATAAAATCTGGCAATACTAGTGTTTAATGTAAATAGTGTTTGATGTAATAAATCTTAATACAATAACAGAAAACAACGAAAATAAATAAGTAGAAACCACCTAAAGAGATTAAGTGTTGGCGTTGTATATATGGAGGGTAAAAGTAAATGAAATATGAAAAAGTATTCGTCGAGAATCGAGACACAATAAATTCGATTGACGCCATATCACCATTACGGTAACTTTTAAAAGGGGCGCCATAATTTTACTCTCGCTAGTACGTGTTTTATCACATTTTTTTTAAGGTGTATACTATATACAAGTATGCAACATGACTTCGTAGTACACAAATAGTTTAAATAATTAACTAATTCAATCGCCAATAATATTTCACAAATATCTGGGGATATTTCAATTCTTTTACATTCATACCATACCCTTTGTCTACACCAGCACCATTCAGGAAGCCATCGAGAGGAACCTCCTCACAATAGGCGCCGTCGTAAGTGGAATTGCCTTCTGCATCCGGTTCTTGATCCAACAGCTAAGCAAAAACCTCTTATGATGTTGAGGACAAAGATTTCGCTATTAAACCTTTAACCCACTCTCGGCACAATGACAGTCGCATCAACATCCCATATGGCAGTAATCTCATAGGCTAAATCCAAATATTTATGTATAATTATTATTAATAAAAAAAATATAATCAAAATATTCTATATTATATTTAAAACTTTAAATATACCGTATATTTAAAGTTTTAAATATAATATAGAATATTTTGATTATATTTTTATATATATATATATATATATATATATATATATATATATATATAATAATCTATAGTTACCGTATATTTTACAAGATTCACATTTTTACAACTGGCAACTTATATAGTGACATTTTGACGTAATGTCAGTTTTTTCTAGTCTATGCTTGTATAGTATGGTGGTCGATTTACCAATATTTTTCATATATTGTTTGTTAAATTAGGCGGGAATTAAATTTGATCAATTTAAAAATAAAAATGAGCGTCGAAGAGGATGTAATGAAAATACAAAAGAAACTAACAAAGATGACATCAGATGATGGCACGGTAGGTGTGGTGATAGATATATTAAAACTACAATAAGTTATCCGGATACAAACGCTGTATAAATAAAAGCATTGTCTTTTTTTTTATTTCTGTTTATTTAGAATATTATAACTTATAATAACTGTATTGAAACGAGACATATCATTATATTTAGCCATATTAGATAAAAACTCGATAACAACATGGTTATTCGAATGCCGCAATTATAAGTTTTCATTTAAGAACTTTTCCTGTACTTTCATTTTAGGGTCAAGAAGAAGCATTGGAACTTTTGAAGGTTCTACAAACTATGGCCATTAATTTAGATGTCTTGACTAAAACCAGAATAGGTATGACTGTTAATGCACTACGAAAATCTAGTAAGGATGAGGAAGTAATTTCTCTTTGCAAAACTCTTATTAAAAACTGGAAAAAGTTTTTATCTACACCAGCAACACCCTCTAAGGATTCGGGTAATTCATCTAAGTCTAAGAAGGATTCAAGTAAAGATAAAGAAAAAAAAGATGACAAAGAAAAAGATAAAAAATTGCCTGCATCATTCCCACCTCAGTCAAACACTACCGATGCTGTCAGACTAAAATGTCGTGAATTATTAACTCAGGCATTGAAGATAGATGGTGAAAATCCAAATGCTTGTGCTTCTCCTGAAGAACTTGCTGAGGAATTAGAGGAATGTATTTATGGAGAGTTCAAAAATACAGATATGAGATATAAAAACAGGGTTCGCTCCAGAGTGGCCAATTTAAAAGATATCAAAAATCCTACTTTACGGACTAATTTCCTTAATGGAGTGATTGCTGCATCACGTCTTGCCAAAATGACCCCAGAAGAAATGGCAAGTGATGAAATGAAAAAATTGCGGGAGAAATTTATTAAAGAAGCTATTGATGATGCTCAACTTGCAACTGTTCAGGGTACTAAAACAGAGATGCTCAAATGTGGGAAATGCAAGAAAAAGAATTGTACATATAACCAACTTCAAACAAGAAGCTCTGATGAACCTATGACTACTTTCGTTCTCTGCAATGAATGCGGAAATCGCTGGAAGTTCTGTTAAGACTGCTTTTACTAAATTTAGAATAATGGTGTATCTTTAATGGTATGGTACACTGGTGTATCAAATAAATATTCTTCACTTTTAATATGAATTATGTTTTCCTATTTCATTGCATTGATTTATTGCTATTGACAATGAAATTGTGTGAAGTAGATAAGAAAAACTTAGTTTTAGTCTTAATAAATAAATTAACTTGCTTACAGATTATCCATTTTTTTTTATTTAATGAAATGCAAAAAAATCAAACTACAAAATATATATCACATTGTTATATTTTCTCTATTTACAACAGGAATGTACCCTTAAAGGGCTTTTTCTATAAAAACAGCATAACCTTAACTTACAAATTTGTTTAGATAATGTGCAAAAATATACTGGAATATGTATATAATATTGTAAAAAGTCAACCTTTTTAAATGTTAAAATTTTTCATGTTATTGTCTTGTTTCGAAGACTATATTGTTTCTGAATATTTATTCACTTTATATATGGTTATCTAGGCATGCAAAAAAGATGCTAGTAGCACAACTAAAAGCAAAAAATACTAAACTATAGACATAATACTAACATAGCAACATCTAACTGTGACTATATTTGTGAATATGTATAGTCACTCAACATGGGGGTCATCTAAGGTTTAAATTTTGTAATAGGATAACTATCATTAATTCAACATTTTATAAAGTCAGTACCTCTATCCTATTATCTACATTAGAAATGGAATTGAAAAATATACATGTTCCAAAATATTTCTTTTACTTGATATTTTAAGCTGCATAACTCAACATATATTTAAAAAATATTATATATAGCTATGTACATTCTATGAGGATGTAGTTTGGTAAAATTTTGTACTTTTTTCTGAAAACAAATATATAATTTTTACATTTTTTATGCCTCTGGTGTTTTAAAAATCAATATAGTTACCCTCTCGTTATTTATTAAAGTATGCAAGTTAAATAAAATATTTTTAATGTTTCTATTGTAAAAAATATTTTTTCTTCAAATCAATTATTCTTTAGTGTAAGCCTAATATTTAAAAAACACTTAAATTTAATTTACTTACTGGCCAAATAATATATTAATACAAAGAAGATACCTATGATATTAAAATGTTTGCCAGATCTTTCTAATCTAATATGGCAAGTTATACTTTGGTGAATATCAACAGATACATTTTTGCTCTCAATATAGAAAAACTCAAAAATTTTGCTTATAAAACTATATACATTACTATTGCTAAACTTATTTCTAATTAGAATTATTCGACACACAGTTCACCTGTTTTAATTTTAACAAATGTTTTATTTCCATTGCACAGTTTACTCTGGTTTAACATATCTAATTTTAAGTCTTGAGTTGGTTCACTTACATCTAACTTGGTGATCGTAAAAGTAACATTTTCGTTGGCCACGAAACATTCAGGGCTTAGATTTTTCTGATAACTAAAATGTGTTTTTAAATGTTCCCGAAGGAAATGTGATTGTACAACTACTAAATCACAGTACGAACATTTATGATTACCACTAGTTAATACATATGAATCATCATGCCGCCGGTAGTGGTTGTTCAGGGCATCTTGACGTTGATTAGTGTAGGGACAAAAAATGCATGTATGCATTTTCCGGTCTTTGGTAGGAGAAAGTTCGGATATATTACCCTCTTTTGCGTTTTTATTCATTGAGCGACGACGCTGCAATAACCTAAGAGTTTGTTGGTCACTTATAGAAAATTGTTGAAAATCGCTCCGCACCGGTCTTTTAGGCATAGTTTTGATTGCTAATTTAATATTATCACCGCTATCATCTGTTTTATTTACAGTGTTTTCGGATTCGTTTTCTGTGAAACCGTTAACACCTTTCTTCCTTTCGGCTTGCGCTTCATCGTTCATTTGGTGTTTTCTCATATGCTGTACATAATTGGCATAATATTTAACAGAGTAGTCACAAATTTCACATTTGTACCTTTGTTTCGATCCATGTAGAGATAAATGTATTTTATATTGTTCTCTCTTTTCAAATGCAGATGGGCATTTGTGACATTTATAACGTTTTTCTTTTTGCCGACCATTTTTGAGGTATGTAGGGTATATAAATTCTGGATTTCCATGCATCAAATAACCAAATTGCGGATCAGCTTGTAGGACAGGGGGAAAGTGATCGTTAGGTTTCACGAGTTTATCTTTATCCGTTAACACTCTTTTCTGGGCTTCAGTCTTCCTTTGAAACAAATCAGTGCCCGATAAGGGAATATTTTTATAATCCATATCTTCTCCCGATTCGTAATCACACCCGGAAGCTTTAGGTTCATTTTCATGTAAGAGCTCGTGTTTGGCCAGATTTCCTAGGTTTTTAACAGCATAACTACAGTTTTTACATTTATGGTCACCATCACTCCCATGTAACCCCACATGATAGCTTAAAGCAGAAGTTTTAAAAAACTTAGCTGGACATTCTTTGCAATAATACTGTTTAGGTGTGTGTTTTGTTTCCGATCTCCTTATTAAATCGCTATAATCATAATTTTTACCTGGGTTAGCGACGACCCAAGTCACGTCCGAAGTCAGCGGACAGTGAAAAAATTGTAATTTTGGATCTTTATACAAAGCGTGTACTTTGTGAACAAATTTAAGCATTTTTGTTTTTGTATTATATTCATCCGTATGTACAGAGTTGTGCGGAACTAATTCATTCTCCTGGGGCACGGAAAATTCACAGCTCTTACATTTATTCTGGAATGTTAAATCATGAAACTTATCGTGAACTTTTAGTTCACTGTCAGCAAAAAACCTTGCCGGACATTTTTGACAGAAATATAAAGTTTTGGTTTCTTTAATTTCATTTTGATTTTCTTCGTCTTTTAAAAATTCGTCCGTAGCATTCAATTTATCTTGATCGATAACTTTACGTAACTTAGCTATCTGCTCCTCGTCTGGAATATCACACTCTACTGGACAGTAAATACGTCCGTATATTTCTCCGTGAGTTTTGGAGTGTTCAGCTAATCTTCCTCTATTATCACAAGTAAATTTACATTCAAGACATTTATATATTGTAATGTCACTATTTTCAAATACTACACAGTGTATTTTTTCGTGGTTTGGAATTTTACATTTTTGGGAATTCACATATGAACAATATCGACACTTATACATTTTGTGAAATTCATTTTTCGCCGATACCCATACAAACGGAATTTCGTCAAGGTTTATGGAAAAATCACTTTGCGAATCTATTTGATTGGAATTACATGGTGTACTTTCGAAGTCAGTTTCCATATCGTTCTTCTTTGCAAATATTCCGTGAACACGCATATGCTGGTGAAGCAAATGCCTCTTCGATACACTGTAATTGCATTCTTGACATTTATATGGAGTGTCAGCCGGGAGACGATGAAATTGTTCGTGATACATAAACTGAGACTTGCTATTCGTCTCATACGGACATTCGGTGCATCGATGACGTTTCGTTGATGAAGAATTTAATGGAGTTTGTTGTGTCTGTTCCGGTAAAGGAGATTTGCACCCCATGGCCTTAGATATGTAATCCTCGGGATCAGTAATACCGTGCAAAATAAGATGCTGAATGAGTTCGTGTTCATCCTTTACAAAGAAGGGACAGAAATAGCATTTGAATATTGACTGTGGTGAAGGTTGATGTTGTTGTAAGTGTGCCAAAAGCATATTTTTGTCTGTTGCTTTAAATGGACATTTCGTGCAAGTGTCACTGTTAATTTCATTTGCTGATAGAGAAGAAGATTCAGGTTTTGGCTTGACTGTTGTTATCACCTTAATAACTCCATCGTGCTTCAGGCGACAATGTCTCTGAAAAGTATAACAGTAATATTTTTAATTATAAAACAATAATCTCTTAATTATAAACTCTTAATGTGTAAAATGTTAATACATTAAATGAGTATTTATCCTTTATGTTAATAACATTTTAGAAAGAGTTAAACATTATAGATAAGTTTATAAAGTGGTTTAAATCAATGACTACAACCATCAGCACTTGTATGCTAACCTGTATAACATGTTTCCAGTTGGACAACTGGTTGCAGTGCCCGCATCTATACGCCAAATCGGCTGGATCTGGCATGTTATCTGGCTTTTTGTGAATATTATTTGGAACCCTCATTTCCTCTCCATCATCTGGCTTAGAATGCTCACGGACATGTTCCAACAGTGCCTCTTTGGATGAATCTCTGTAAAGTTGAACAATTGTTGTTTAGAAAATGTTTATAACTATTAATTTATCCTTTAAATATATACACAAAATAAAAGATTGATTTTAAGTATAAAGCAAATTCAAATTAATTTTGAAAGAGAATCTCCGAAATAGTTGTTCATATATACTCACTTGTAATTGCATTTCTTACACTTCCACAGCGTCCTTTTTGGTTTTTTTGCATCAAATATTCTATCGTCATATTCAAATTTATTTTCGAGGCTCTGTGTTTGCAAGTTTAGAGGCATTTCAAAGGGCTGATTCACACCTTCGTTTAAATCATGAAATATCTCATCATCTAACACAGTATCTGCAGATATGCTTTGATCTATATAATGAAATTTATTCTCACCATTTTCATTTAAATTGGGCATTGCTAGGAATTTGTTATATTTACTGTAGTTACGGCGGCCGGTCTCATCGGTCATAATCACCTTAGCTTCGGCATGTTCAGGATCTCTAGCAGATTTTAACTTAATATGTTTTGTTATATCCCATCGCCAATTTGATTTATACTTACATAAAGAACACTCAAAAGGTTTTTTATTTAAGTGTCCAACTATATGAACGTGAAATCTTGAAGCTGTTGATGCCCAAAATAGGCAATAAGGGCATTTAAATACTTTTTTACCAAGTGCTTGACTAGGAGACAAATTCATGCTTTCAGCATCATTATCATCAACTATTTCAGAATCAAAGTTTCTATGTTGTTCTGGTAGTGTGGAATCATCGTTGATGCTAATGTCTAAAGGTGTATCAAATTTATTTGTATCGTGACTTATGTTATTCCATACAAAAACAACGTTTTCCATGGGATGCGGCTCTACTTCTTTTTCACAATTGATAGCGACAGCCTCACTGCTGTCTTGGTTGTGTACTTCAGGCGTTATTTCTTGTATGACATCTCTCTTCTTGCAAGATTGCATATGTATATATAAATCGGCACTTGATTTACACCTATGTCGACAATTTTGACACCGAGTCGACCCTAAACTGGAATGTAATGAGTTTGTTAATTGACGATTTGCAAGCGATGTACAATTCTTTTCATGAACTGAATGTTCAGATAAGCATTTACTCTCGAAACCACAATTTTTACAAATTAGTGATCCATCTTCTCCTGTTTCTGTTAGTAATCGTTCTTTGAGCCTATCAAAGAAGGACTCATTCTTTTTACGAACAGATGCGTCTTTTGAAGTGCTATTACTAACTGGAGTAAGACTGATATCTATAGGAAGATTATCAATTTTTTGAGCATTATTCACTTCAGGTGACTGTGCAGACTCTTTAAGTTTCTTAGAAGGAGGTTCACCACTGGTTTTACTTTGATTTGGCGTTGAAGCGTTTAAAGGTATTAATTGTGGGATAGGCCGTGGAATTTTTCTACTTTGCTTCTGGTTCTTAACATCTTCTGATAAGAAATTGACATCTGTTTCATTCGTTATTTGCATATTATCTTTTCTACCAAAGTCAGAAGTGGAAGCGTCGTTAGAGTCACTGTTGCAACTAATAGTTTCCTTTTCCATGTACTGTAGACCCATTTCCTGAAAAGACAGAAAAATATTGTTACTGTTAATGAAGAAAAAAGTATTCATATTCGGGTGAATACTTATTAGCAATTTATTATAAATACTAATTACCGATAATTTTTATTTATATTGGCAATAAAAAATAAATATAAAATAAAATTGTAAAGTATGGTATTATTATGGAGAAAATTATTTTTTTCTGCTATACTTATATAGAAATTTTAAAATTAAATGTTAGTAATTTAAACATAAAACAGTATTTATTATTAAGATAATTAATACATTTTATTTATATAAAATAAATGTGATGAAGTGAATTTTATCCAAATTTGCCAACGTTAATTTAGTTTGTTTGTCATTTGTTGAAAAATAAAGTCATGTCAATATAAAAAATTGCACGCGACAATTTTTCTACAAAATACTTAAGTGCTTTATTGAATTGGCAGAAACTTTGACTATCAATGTATGGATATTGTATTTAAAATGATAATGTTAGGTATTAGATTACGAAAGTAATTCAGATAAGAAAATAAATTATTATAAAGTGTGGTGCAAACGGGCGAAGCCGATAATTCAAACGTTATTTTTTTTTAATTATTTATTATAAATACATTTAAAAATGTATGTTTTGTTTTAGCTTTTGCTTGCTCGTTTAATCTTTTCAAGCTCGCGTTTTCGACAGCTCAAAAAAATAAAATCATATTACGTTTGTATTTAATACATAGGTATACTGGAGCAATCAATTCCCTAAATATATATATATATATATATATATATATATATATATATATATATANATATATAATCATAATAAGAAGAATGGTTTAGCCTCACGAATCTGATGCGGAGGTAGTTTTTATTAGAATATTGCTTATTACCTACAGCTAATAATATAAAATGAGAAAAATACATTAATATTAAATTAAACTTACATAAATAAAAAAATAACTAGCCTCAATTCTCTGATTAAACCTTATTATATTGGTAATTAAAATTAAATGTGATTAATATATAAAAATCAAACTTAAACACGTCAAGCAGTTTAAATAATAAAATAAAGTTAAGATCAAAAACGAGTAATGGCTGTAATTCGCAGATAAACATTCATTGGTATTCATGCACGTAATGCAAACGAAGCGCGAGCGACATGCATAGATGTAAGTAAGCATGATGCAAGGGCGCGCAAGGGGCGCCCCTACACGGCCTCCCGCTCACGGCAACACTCACCGATGCAGAGTGTGAGGATCGTGAGTCTCCGCTCCCTTCCTCCTCTTTCGAAATGAGCGCGTTGCTATCCGTCATATCAACGCCAGCCGTCACATCGCTGGCGCCCACCCGGTTCCGACGCCGGCTCAGACTCGATTGACCAACAGGAGGCGGGTGGTGATTCATCTCGTGTGCCGTCAAACTTTGTATAATATCTGCTGTGAAGTTACACATGTAGCAGTGGAAGGTTCTATTACCCCCGTGGTTTTTCATATGACGGTCTAAGTTCCATTTATACGGTGTCCTGAAGTCACACAAAGTGCACTTGATCATGGGCATCGAATGATATTTAATGTGTTTTGTAAATCTTCCTCTTATATGAGTTGTGTAGCTGCATTTACTGCAAGAAAAAAAGTTATTTTTTTCAGATAGCATCTCTGCAGATGCGGGTTCCGTGGAGTTTGTATTGCCACCGTCCAACGTTCGCTCCTCTGGCGCCTCCTCATTACCATCTTCTTCGTCCATCTGAACGTCGTCGTCGAACTCTTCTACTTCCTCGAGTAATTCTTCCATCTTTTCTAGCGGTTGTTCCACAGTGTTCGAAGTGGATGGTATATGTAATGATTCTTTAATTTCTTTTTCTAATGTAATGTCATGTACCATTTTTATATGTCTGGTTAGTTTTTGAAGATGCCGAGAAGCATAAACACAGTACGGACAATCGTAAATTTTCAATCGCTCAAAGTGGACGTCACGTGTGTGCACGAGATAAATGCGCGGGTTCTGCGTATAAAAGGTACAGTAGGCGCAGTTGTAGTTCCTCTTTATTTTACACTGCGGTAATTCAAATTCCTCCACAAGCAAGGAGACCTCCGGAGATGCGTCGCCGCACGAGAGCGGCGCGCGCGCGAGAGTCGCGACCTCGCCGAGCTGCGCGCGGTGCGGCGAGGACATCTGTTGTAGCATACTCCGCTGCAACAAAAAATGCTCGGTGTCGGTTAAACGTGCCGACCGCAGGGGGGGGAGGGGGGTCGCGGGGCGGCCTGCTGCGAGCGCCGTGTGCGGAGCGCGAGCGTCGCCGACTGAATGAGGGCGACTCCGCAGCCCGCCGGCGAGCAAGCGACCCGCGACCGACCAGCGCCCGTGGCGGCGGCGGCGGCCGGCGCGGCGGCGGGCGAGGGCGTGGGCGCGGGGCGGGTGCGGAGGGTCAGACTGCCGACGAGATCCTACGTGTTTCTCCTGCGGCACCGAGGCTGACGCAGCAGGCGACCTCCGCCGTGGTACATTTCTTACAACGTATTTCATATAGAAACGTAACCGTGATGGTGCTAGTTACATATTAAACTGCTTTGTTTGTAGCAATGATATTTATTCAATGAACGTCACGCGATTGATAGAGAGATAGAGTAAGAACTACTGAAGTGATATATTTCAATATTTCTTATGATGTCATGAGATCAAATACTAATGAGATAATGACTATTTATTTTTGTTAGTAAATAACCATAAAATACTTAATTTTCCCCTTTAATATTAGGCGAAGACTATATGTAGTAATAAACAATAATTACCGCAAAAAATCAAGACTTAGAAATTACTAGGACATAATACACTTATGTATATGTATGTATAGGCATGCATACATTTTTAATAAGAATAATAAAAAGGGCTTCGCCACTCGCTCACTAGTAAATAATTTCAATCAACAAAAAGAAATGGAATTAATTATATAATTGGTCGATGTAAAATATGTTTTTTTATTTAATTTATTACTTTACTTACAGTAATATTAATTACATTATAAAACAAAATGAATACTTAAAATATTCAATAAAGCAATAATAATAATAATAAACCAATTGGTAATTTAATTTTACTTTATCGAAAGAAAACTAAAAGAATGTAATGTGTAAATTAAAAATATATAGTATTCAGTATTCACCTATTCAAATGATCTCGTAGAACGGCCGATGTCCATCCACATTGTATTACAAGACAATTTTAAGGAGCGTAAGCAGGTATACCGGCGTATACGTGATCTATACTTCTGTAGCGACTATTGCTTTACATTCATATACGTCACTATGTATTTTAATACATGGAGATGAAAAAATTAATGCATGTTAGTGCTTTTTTTTTAATTATTTACAAAAGTATATTTAATTATGTTTTTTATTCATTCTTGTTATAAAAAATAGTTTGAATTTTGGACTATATATATCAAATTATAACTAACAGCGTTTAGTATCTTTTAAAAAGAGAAGATAAGATCTTTTAATAAGAGAGATATAAGTGAAGCAGTTCTGTGACAACATTAAATTACCATCAACGAACACGTAGGCACTACTATACAGTCCTAAGAACGACAGGGTGAAAATTTAAAAAAAAAATGAGTAAACGCCATGGAGTTAGTAGGTAGCAGGCACTTATGTAGTTGAAGCAGCTGGCGGACGTCCTGGCGGGGCGGGGGCGCCGGGGCGGGGGAGCCGCACGCAGACAACTCGACAAGTCGGAGGCAGGAAATGCCGGAGAAGGCATCCCAGCCCGAGCCGAGTACAATGAACGACGGCGCGCCACAAGGGGAGCCCTCGCAATCGATATGGCGTCGCTAAGGTCCGTTGGCCGCTGCGAACGGTTTGGAGCGCTGCAGAGGCGGATGCCCCCGGGCCCCGCACCCCGCACGCCCACCACACCTGCCGTGTATTTATAGAGCCGCAGCCGGCGCCCGGCGTCGCCCGGGTTGCAGGGTTGTCAGCTACCACTGGTAGTGTCTACTATATGTAGGTGTATATACGCTGCGTGCGTGCATGCTGCTGCGATGTGGGTGACGTCCGCCTGTTATGACAATGAATACAAAAATAGCAACCGCTCACTTAACAGCGCTATTTTATAATGTTAAGGACAAAGAGGAATGAGGCATGGTGCTGGTATTTTTTAAAGAAAATCGATACTATACTGTTAGTTACTTTGGAAGAGATTTTCCTTTAACGATATTGTCATTCGTCATTATAGACTAGAAGACAAAACGTTAAAACTCTTTATTTTAGATCTCTCTCTCTCTCTCTAAATGCAACGTATTTCATTGACATAATTAAATTGTCACTGCCTGTATGTCATACAAAAATATACATACATATTTGTACAACAATTTAATTAAACAAGAGCTAGGTCGCAGGTAGCTTAGGCACAATATCTCTTGATTCGTATAAATTACGAGAATAAAAAAAAAGCTATAATAGCTTCACAAAACTACATAATAATTTTTACATCTTCATTTAACCCAAATAAAAGTTGGGAATAAAAATGTCAATTCTGATCTAAGTATGTAAAATAAAATCAAGTATTCCTTTCACTCTCGTCTCTTTCAAGTTCGACTCCCCTATCGCGTCGTTTGGGTTTATGGAGGACAGACAGCACACTTTTGCTTTCGTTTGACATCGTATTATAATTTATACATGGGTGACAATTGCAAGACGTCCTCACGTTAACGATTTTGTATTCTAATTGTTTTTTTTTAAAATAATACTATTATTTATATTTTGTATTAATCTTTTTAAAATATTAATATATACTATAGTAGGAAAATCTATCAATCCTTGTCGGTTGCAGGTAAAAATAAATATGTGACCCACTAATAAAAATAGAGCGTCATATAAAGTAATATTACTTTTAATTCCATATTTTATTGATGTATTAATTAATATACACATGAATATATTAGTAATAAAAAAATATATTTAAATTTTATACATTTATAAAATATAATATAATAATTAATAATATTTATAAAAATGCCAGGAAATTGAAATGTAAGTATAATGAATATAAAGCGTGTCTTCCTTACATTATTGTCAACACGAATTCTAGTTTAAGTATACTATCAGTCCAATAACACCCTGGTCGAATAGTCACGTCGAATCTGCCAACGGGTTCCCGCGTGTATAATACCTAACGTACCTAACGTTGCTTCTTACGTAATTTAAAAATGTTTTTAAAGTTGTTATGTGAAAGATATTAGAAGAAAATAAAGATATTCAAGCTTTATAGGTATTATTTGGTCAACATTAATTTTCATTTTTATTGTCACTTTATTTTGTATGTAACACGCCGTTGTATTGCAAACTTAATGATCATTGCAGTTATCATAAAATACATAGTAGAGGCGAGACAGGTTGCGGGTTCGATTCCTACTGTAGGAAATGAAATAAGTATTATAAGTTTCATTCCTTCGTCCTTTTGTAGAGGCAAAGCTGGCTTTGATTTCTGCCATTCAACACGCAATGCCTCCAGAATTCGACGGAAAGTGGGAAGAGGAGAGTTTTCACCCTACGCTCCCTCTGCCTACCCTGCTATATGCGGGATACAGCGTGAAGCTGAAAAAAACATAGCTACAGGTAGTAGGGTCAGCGTTGTAATCTACGGGGCTAATTTACAAATCTCGTAATAAGAGCCTGATCTTAAGTTCCGAGTTGATTCTTGAGTTTTTATTCTTTTAAAAGAGCTAACAAAATATGCTCGAAGTCAGTATTTGAATCGGCACAGACATTCCGAGCATTACTGACCATTGGCGCAAACAGGCAAAACTAGCGTGTCAAAGCGTTCGCCCGTCTCGGCCTCGACTGTCTTACCACTTCTTGTGTAAACCAGTTCTGAAGCTCAACTAACCTGTCAACCTGATCGGATTCGGGGATAAACCATTCAAATAGCAAATAAACCAATTGAAATTTAATAAATAGTTAATTTTAATAATCATTATACTCTTTTTGAAGCTAATCGTGTCGCAGTGGCATATGCGTGTGACTGAAAACGCGACAGGTTGTAGACACTAGAGTAAAATGAAAAATTTTATATTTACATTTCTTCGCTCTGGTGTCGAGGGCAAAGCGCATTTTTTTTGTTTCCCGCTACACCTCACACACAGCAGGGTAGGCAGAGGGAACCTAGTGTTAAGACACTCCGTTCCCCACTTTCCGCCGAGTAATATTCTTAAACGTGTGCTCTATTCACTATGACATACCATAAATAACAAAGGAAATATATTTTATACGATCAATTGGCTAATAATATACTGTTGTTATATATGTAGCACTGTAGAGTGGTAAGCGACATTGCGGATTTTGCGACGCAAATAATTTGCGCGCCAATTGACCTTTCGTCGGGCGGTGTCGTCGGCGCGGCGCTGGGGCGCTGGGGCGTGCGGCGGTGCGGCGGCGGCGGGCGCGGTCGCAGTTCGCAGCTTCGCCAACACAATCTATATATAGCTCGACAACACTCTATGCGACGACCGAGCAGCCGCGAGGGGACGGCTACGTAGGCAGTTTCCTTTATCACCCGCCCGTCAGCCTCTAGGCTGGAAAATACGAGGGCCTAGCTACGACCACCGAGTGTGGAGATGAATTTGAGGGATGCCGACCCACTCCACCCTCTCGGGATCGATACTACACAGATGGTAGCCACGAGAACGTCTTACTTGTCTTGAGAGGTGACATGTGCCTACGTAGCGCCTTTTTCGATGCGCTCGAATGATACCCATACTGGTCGTCAATCCCGTGGTACGAGTATGTATAGATGTCCCCAAACGCTACTTAATTTTAGATTGGTATTGTTCGTAAAAAATGTTAGCGATATAATTTACGTTCCGTCCTAAACCGAGGCAGTGTTGATAAAAACTGTTATCAATATACCTAGTTATAATGTGGTGATGTTTCATTCTCGAGCATACCACCGGTCGGACGAGTAATTACCATAACCTTGAGGAAGGTGGCCGCCGAGCGACGCGCACGTAAAGGACAATGAAAGGAGTGCAGTCGTCAACAACTATCGCGGCAACGTCGCTCTCGAAAGGAATTCGTACCAACGTCGGTGGCGTGCAGCGTGCAGCGTGCTCGTTTAAAGATGGCTGCGATAAGGCGCGCTGACGCTCCTCGGGCGCGGCGCGCGTGTGTGCGTGCCGCCTGCCGCCGTCCCTGGCGCGGCCGCCCCCCCGCCGCGCCCGCCCGCACGTTCCGCAACATGTGCGTCGTCGGCTGTGCCCCGAGTCACAGCACTCGCGTCCCTCCCGCGCGACCACATATGTAGATAATAATGTGTTATCAAAGCAGCAGATAGCAGAGGTGCTGCTCGCTCGTTTAGGTGTCATGGACGCTAAGCTCTGACCGATCGACTCGTGCACGACCGTTGTCACGCCGACTTGTTTGTTAGGTACTTCTGAGATATATATAGTATGAGTCAATACTGGCGACGCTTAGAAAACAGCAAACAAACGTCTACAACATCGTTTAAAACATTTTATTTCACTGCAGCACATGGGGCAGTATGATGGGGTAGAGGTCTCCTATTGTCCAGTTATAAAAAATAAGGACTTGTGTCGAGGTAGAGCCCTGGTATAATAAGGTTCATATGTCATATGCAAATTAACACTATTTTACTAGTACATAATTTATAAATAATAAATTATGTACTAGTAAAATAGTGTTATGTAGAACTACGAGTGTTTTTGATAAGTTGCATAAAACACAGAAACCGTGTAAATAGGGAATTCCGTGTCGTTGAAGTAACGTTAACGCAGCAAATTATCAGGGTCGTCCGTCGACGCCGTCGTCGTAGGCTTGTGGTATAGCCATCGCTACCTACGCAGCTATATACGGATATATATGCACTGTCTTACTACATCTACAGCACCTACATCTATAGCGGCTCGTATATATGTACTGCGATACTCTGCCTGTGAGCTCCGTTCGTTGCCTTTTCACAACTCTTATAACATGGGGAAATACATTCGCTTGAAGTATTAAATATTATCAAATTTAAATATTATTGTTATGTAGATAAGAGACGCTCAAAACGAATACGGAATATCATAATTTTTGTCATTGGAGAGCAACGTATTTTCAGTATATTTTAAATGTATAGATAATTAAATTTAGCATTTTTTTTCTAACACTACTGGGCGTCGTTGGGTCTTGCCTACTTGGTCTAAAACGTCTGCCTGGTCGAAAACAAGTTTTGGTGTGCGCAGACACAACCAGCCGGCCGCCAGCTGCCACAGCGTCAGGTGTTGTGTGGCCTCCATAAACCTTACATACAACTATGTGTGCCACCTATCACAATCTATTGCAATGTTGATAATAAGCACCGGCAATGGTACTACTAAAGTGTCTACCTACTCATTATTATGTACAAGCTGCAGCAAATTTCAATGTGCAGCAAAAATCAAACAAAACAAAAATTTAAAAAAAACATTAAATCAGCTTCACGCTGTATCCCGCCACTCAGTAGGGAGAAGAAAAGGAACCTAGTGTTAAGACACTCCGTTCCCCACTTTCCGCCGAATATCAAACCAAACAGTACTCGTAGGTATATATTTCTTATGGCATTACTATTCCAAGGGACGAGTTTTACTTTTGGACTTATTGTGAACGAAATAAAAAAGTATTTGAACGTGTGATATAGAGTCGGTCGCGCTTAGGTCATATTTAGGCGTTGCTTGCGACTGGCAGCGGCGGCGCCTGCACAGTGAGGTCACGGCGACGCGAGTGCGACGCCCGACCACAGTTGGAACCACGCATACATTACATGACGCCCACAAAGCAGGCAGCCGTCTGCCCGACGCGCTATAGGCGCCTACAGAGTATAGCGAGCTGTTCGATATAGCAGTGGCAACGTGCGCCGCTCTTCATTGTTGGCTGGCCGAGATGGCTGGCGCGAGCACGGACGACCTCTTTTCGTTTCAGTGACGCGGATACGGGGGAGCGGTATTATTAAATTGAAAATGTCTACGTTCTATCCTGTTTACGCGGTAGTCGGTGCTAAATGAAAATTATATGTAACATTTCTTGACAATATACCATTTATTAAATATACTTTCATTTAATAAAACTGTAAATATATATTATGTACTTTCTTAATTGTTATTTATTGACAAATATATTCAAGTGGAACGTCGCCAGATCTTCACCATACCTTTACAGTGTAGCATGTGTAAACTAAATAAGTGGTGAAGAGAAAGGCGTACGCACGCGCGAACAGTAATAGGCTGTCCTATGTGGCTTCAGAATCCCCTGAGCAAGGCTATCATTGATAACGTTATCTTAACTAAATGACTGCAACGGCGACTTTGCGTAAAATATCTTAGGGACTTAGATTGGTAGGTGATTGCAAAAACGAAAACACAGGTAAATAATACTGCTTCATTACTATTAATTAATGTCTGATCTGAGAATCTCGTCAGAAAATCTCAATGTTTCATTATGATAATAAAAAAATATGCATTATTTTTTGTACTGTGGCTGTAATACTTGTGTTAATTATTTATCATTTACCCTTCTTGTATCTTTTGTATTTATTAAGTTAGTTAATTAGGCTTTCATTATGAGGGAGAGAGCTTACGTTTGTGTTTCGAAATTAAAATCAAAATTTCAGTTACCTTGTCAAAAGTAACATAGTAATTAGTATTTACATGCAACCATAACACTTTTTATTTCATCCAACTTTATGCAAATATATTAACGTGAAAATATTATTTTTCAATTCACGCAAAATTATAATTACTATAGAACACACACACAGTTTACAATATTTTAGGCATATAATAATTTAAAAACTCAAAAGTATATCTGTGACATAATCAACCATCCAATTGAGTCCGTCTCATATCTGTTGACCTAATTGCGTGTGAGAAGACAACGTTAAACAAGAGTCGCCTCCTCAGCGTCATATCTATAGGTAAAGACACATAACAGGAAAGTTACCCCTTGTCCTTCCTCACGAGACCTACGTTACGGTGGCAGCCGTCGGCTCATGTCAATACCATGATCCCCTTCTTGCGTATTACATTACATATATCTAGTCGAGTAACGTCCACATTCTTTGAATTTTCCCATATAATATTACAGTGTCTGTCTTACAAAAGAATAACTAAAAATACCTAATATATGCTTGAAACGAAAATATATTTATTTAGGCATATTATACATATGCTAAGATAAGTATATATCATTTCTACAGCATGTAGGTACACCGTATGTACTATAGAGAATCAAAATTGTTAATACGCTTTGAACATTGTAGAGATGAGACATATAAAAAATAAATAAAATTCCCTTAATTAACTACGTTTTTTTTATGTTTCTATTAATACATTTATTTTAATGTTAATTAAATATCTTTATATCACAGATTAATAAAAAATAATTATATGTGAGTTCGTAATTTTGAAATAAAATTGATAACCGTAATTATTATTACTTGTGTACATTATACATACATATGTAAAAATGTGAAAATTGAATAAATTGCACGATAGTTTTTAATTTATACGAAGTTTTCCATCTTTCAAAAAAAGCTGAACGTGCCTTTCGATAAGTGTTCTAAACTGCACTAAATCTCAAAGAATTCACTAACAGAACATTGTAAAGCGCGTGGTCGTATGTCCATCCACATCATACTTTGCATAAGCAACTATCGCATTACTTTTAAAATTGTATGACAATTAGTAAAAAAACAATAGAACTGTTTAAAATCATCAAATTGAAGCATTGTCTGCTCGTCTCCACCCGTGACGTTACGACCACGACCGCGAATCTATTTACGAAGGCAATTCGGTACCATTTTTTCTGCACGGAAATTTCCTATACGCGCTTGAATTTTATTCAGTAAACCTGAAAATTGTCTCGTTTACATACCAATGTCTTTGCTTGGTGTTCCTTTATTTGAAATCGCTTTATATTACTAACATGTGCTATATTATGTAACACACGCATGAGGTAGCTTAATTCAATTATCATTTTTAATTGACAATGAGTTACGTTGTTTTAAGAAAGAAAAACGTTGTATAAATTCACGGCAACTAAAAAACGTAAATAATCCTTAAGAGGCATTAAGCTAATCATCATGGCACCACAGTGACAGTATACGCGATGTTTGTGGGTTCAATTCCCATTCATCTACCCCAATTCATCTTAGGATTTTTTATTAAAAAACACGCAACACACTATATTTTTACTTAGATAGAATGACACTAAGGTCTTTATGTTCACCTTAATATTCCGACTTAATAATAGTTAAACCCTAATTAATGGAGCTGTTTTTGCTGCGATAGTAAGTGGATAATAATTTCTAGTCGCGGCGAAGGAGACCAAGAGCGTACTGTAAACGTACGGCGTTGAGTTCGGCCAAAACTAGAAATAAACGCTATCCATCTAGAACTAAAAAAGTGGGGAGCTGAGTGTCTTAACACTAGACTTCCTCTTCCTACCCTGCCACCGCATGTATGTTTACAGCGTGAAACTAAAAAAAATGTATGCGAGGAGGACAGGACTCTGTCATTTGTTGCAAAACGAGCAAGAGGACGCGGCTGCCAGCTGCAATGCAGCTGCCGCGCGCCGCCCGAGGTACGCCTCACAATCTCACCACAAGCTACACATGCGAATTATTCAACCATCTAATGCAGGTGACGCTTTGAAACCATCTTAGTTATTCAATACCCTAAGCTACTGGTGCAGTCAATGTTAAAGCCGTTTTACCTTAGACGAAATTAGAAAATCATACGAGTATAAGCAATAATTAATTATTAAGTCTATCCTTGAATTATGTTAGGTTTAGGTACTTATGTTCGTGTCAATTGTTGTCGTTATAAGATTTAATCACTAGCTAAGTAAAGCACGCTTCTGAATAGAAGTGGTCAAAACTAATGCCCGGGTGGAAAAAGAAATTAACACTTCTTGCTATATTATGACAACATACTTATATATATTATACACGTATAATGAAAATAATACACGTATAAATTGTTGATTGTAACAACACAGTGACTGTTTCGTTGATTGTATTATTTTCCTGCAAAATATACTGGAATAATGAGTATATTGAATTTATAGATAAAAAATTGGTCTAAGTCGCAGTGTTGCTATTTAGGAAAACAAAATATTTAAAGTTTTATTTTGATTGAGTATGAATATATCCTTAATTTTTTACAGTTACAATTACAGTCACCTTTAATGTATAATTTATTTTTTATTGTTTGATGATTTAACACGAATTCAGCATCATTTTATATTATGCACTTTAGTGTTATTTTTTTCTACTTTTCTCCTCTCTCCTCCTAAGCCAGAAGTCATGACTTAGATCTTATCTAAGAATAGATTTCTTTTTGTTGTAATCATTAGTGCCTAGTGTAATAAAATAAAAGCTCAGAATGTCTCGAATCATTACCACTGTCATTTTGAGCTTTTGTTAATTATATCTCACAAAAATGAAATTCATGAGACGCCATGTCAAGCAGTAACTAGGCAGCGACAATTTACGTAATCGGCTGGCTGACTTACGTCCTTGTGCGGATTTTCGTTCTTCCGCTAAGAAAAAAGGTTCCTGGATAGTTTACGATTTTTATGCAGTTCAGTATATTTAGACAAAAAACCCCTTTTTAGGTATCCGTATATCAAAAGTAAAAGTGAACTCATTTTAATTTTATAGGATTAATTGTTGCCCGTCAGTTCGTCTGTCAATACCATTTATCTCACAAGGTAGCGGGGAAGTATCAATCGCATTTTCTATGCAATTCCCCGTTTAATCGAAATGTATAGGGTACTTCCCGTGAACCTATAGTTACGATATTTAGCAAAAAGTTAAACTTTCTTGATATTTCACAGAAAATAGTAATTACAAACTTACATTTGCAGTTCATTCGGTGGACGAGTCTGACTCGCACTTGACTGGTTTTTATTTTTTCTATTACTTCAATGATTAAGTACAAGTAAAATGTGTGTAAATGTATGCATTAATAAATTCGCATGTATGCAATAATGACCGAACTCACAACCAGTCATTCGCTTTAACACTCACACACACTTGTGCCCCCTATCCTTGTGCCCCATATCAATAGGCAAGGAAAATAAAAAAAAAAATCAGCTTCACGCTGTATCCCGAATACAACAGGGTAGACAGAGGGTAGGTAGTGTTAAAGACACACCGTTCCACACTTTCTGCCGAATTCTGGAGGCAATGTGTGTTGAGTACAGTGACTGTAAAGAGTAACCAGTAATATTTTTTCACTTTTTAGGAGTACCAGGAATACGGAACAGATTTATCCACTTTATCAACATCTATATAAGAGCAAACACATATACGCTGGTATGTTATAGTATATCACTGAACTAAACCGTCTATATGAAGAATGAAATGCTGCAGTCTATAAGGTGTGTCAGGGGCGTACCTACCTCGGTATGGCATTGGCATTAGCACGAGAGCTTGTCTGCGCATTGACATGAAATCTTATCCATAAAGTTGAAACAAGGAAAGATTTAACAATTAGGTGTCTTAAATCATGTATCAATTGAATTGTATACGGTCTATCTATATATATATATATACACACACACGTGTTTTTAATCACATAATTTATTAAACATTGGTATCTGTTAACCCATTATTAAAAGCAACTTTTTAACTTAGCCCCAGACTTAAAAGCAGCAGATTTAGCAAATCCTAGTTGGAAGTCCGGGGTCGACCACTCCTGCGGACTACGGGGAACGCTACCACCCTCTTACTCACCCCCGTCTTTCACTCTCTTGGGCGTCGGGATCTCGATTCTACTTTGGATCCGTAAAACTGTTAAAGCCCAAAGCTCCACAAGCAGATATGCCCCTAATGCGGCCGTCTATTGGTGCGAGTTTAGGGTAAATTGAATATAACGAGGCCGTGAGCTCTTGTAGCGATGCGTCGAGGGTACACTAAGTAAGGATATAAAAACGCGCAATTTTAGAACGTGATATGAGCGTTATAAAGGCGAAGATGGCGTATCAAAAGGAATGTTAAAACGTACACGCACAACGCCGTGCTGTCGAAGACAACACCGGACGAGAGTTGGATCCCTTCATAACTTTATACGCACCATTTTACAAGTATGTTTGTATATAACTGGCGAATTTACTTGCTAAAGCATGTTAAAAAGTTTTTTTTATAGTAACGTGACATCTACTAACACTATAACAGTCTTATATATAACGTCTACAGTGTAAGAATACTCAACAGCTAACAAGCTTATATGGGTAAGTCACGTTTCCACTTACCACTCATCTCATCATTTGACATCTGAACGGCGTTGACGACTGTTATTACCTTCTTTTTATTATTATGGTATCATAGTTTAGCGTGATATGGAATTGGGATCTCTTCAACGCACATTACAATAAAGTATCTAATACATACGATAACACGTGTATGCAAAGGTAGAGTGATAGTTTTCGTTTTGTTACAATAGATTTCAAAAATCCTTTCAAATATCGCTTGTGAAGTACATAAATACGAAAGTTTATACATCAAGTAGTTTAAAAGGAATATACGTTATGGCAAAATGGTAAACAAAAGCGACGCAAGAGCAAAGCAAAGACATAGAGCAGCTCGAGTGTGAAGCGCCGCTGCGACTCTACGCCTATTGCGATAAGGCGCACATCACCGCGCGCTGGCTGACCTCACCGCACCGCCGACAAATAATAAATATGTAACACTGATAAAACCACAGAAGCGATGACCGCCAGAGACACCCATTTCGCATATAACCTAGGGTCATCGGGCGTCACCGGCGTCGGAGGAGCCGCCGTTTATTTTTGGCGACAGGACTGCGAGGCAAGAGCGGTCGCCTCTGCAACGGCCACCTACGCGCAAAGTAACGAGAGGTACATACCTGCGTGAGAGCGGAGGCGGCGGAGCGCTCGAACAACAGTCGTGTCGGGTGGCGCGCGGCGGACTGGCGGCAGGCGGGCAGCACCGAGTGCCGTCGCAGCAGCGGCCGCCCCGCCCCGCGCCCGCGCCCCTCGCGCCCACCGTCGCCGTCGGCACCGTCGCCACCGTCCCCACCGTCCCTGTCCACGCTACAAGCACACATCTATTATTACAATAACATACTTCAGCAATCCGTTTGTCGCCTTGTTCTGGCACAACACTAAAGAATATAAAATTCTTGCAAATAACTTATATCATTTAGAAAAATGCTTATCTACTTAGGAATGTAAGATGGCCATTCATTTTCTATGTGGTTGATATACATAGATGATTCTTATACCAACTGCTTAACATATCAAAGTACGCAAGAACGATGAGATGATTGCACACTGATTATTATTGTGATTCGGATGTTTCGTGGGTTTCGTTTTATTTTTGTTTTTAAGGTGGCACAGGTAATTTACTATGAAATATATAGTTATAAATATTCCTCACCGAAAAACGGCAAACACATATTACAGCTCGTAACAAGTGTTTAAATATCTTATGAAATCTAGGAATGTTTTATATTGAGAGTACTTAGTTTTCATACTTTATTTTAATTTTATTATATTTTAAAAAAATCAGCTACATGCTGTATCCCGCACACAGTAACTTAGGCAGAGGGAACCTAGTGTTAAGTTACCCCGTACCCCACTTTCCGCCGAATTTGGAAGCATTGCGTATTGAGTGGCGGAACTCAATGCAGCGCTTTTGCCTCGATACCAGAGCGAAGAAATAAAAATGTAAATTTAAATAAATATTTCATATCCTCGAAATGATATCGAACTCACAACCAGTCGCGTTTGGCCTCGGTTCAAACTAAATACATTTGAAAGCCAAAAACAGAAACTTTTTATTTATAAAAAAAATAATTCTAAAGTTTTTGATTTGTCCGGATACTGTGATAGAAATTAATGTATTGGTGAACGATTTACGTAGGTACTACCTAATGGAAAAAAAATCAATATAAAACTTACAATTTCTATTATTTTTAGATTACAATTATAAGTTGGAGACTTTATAAACCCATATTATTAAAGTTATTTATCTGAGATTATGAACATAGGTATAGGAGGGAGAGGTATTAATTTTGGCTACTTGATTGTATCTATTCAATAAATGAAAACCACCGAAGACAATATTTCTGGAGGATTCATCAGTTCGATCTTGATAAAATCGTTCTTAATTGCACAGACAAAACCTACAGTTAACTAGTAAAGATAGCCGAACTGTAACCAACATAAGTCAGTGCAGTGTCCGGGTCCGAACCCATTGAGTCTTTATGGAACCTACCATGCAGCTTTTCAACAAAGCCATTAGCCAGGCGATCAGAAGTAGTAAGTACTTCAAGTCTACGGTAGTTCTCTTGCATACTGTTATCCAACTGCTATTACATCCTTGTGCATATCCTCGTCTATTTTGAGAAAAAAACCTCTAAAACTGCATACCTCGTGGTTATAGACATTTCCAACAATCAAAAAGCGCAGACCTCCATAGTTACGAGCGTGTATGGTTTATTCGGCATGTCGCTGGCAATTTACGTATTTGGCGATCTAAAGAGTCTAATTAAGTCCTTGTCCATCTTACATTGCCAAAAGTAAAGTCTAGTAGCGGTATAATCAAATGGTAACGACGCACGCATATTGTTGCTACCAAAAGTTGCCAACAAAAGACTGCCATGTCTTTTTTCAGGCGACCGAGGAACTCTTTCATCAACTCTTTCATCAATTGCTTTATGATCCGCTCGCCAATATGCTTCAGCCCTATGCTTGCCATATAATATAGGAAGTGAGATATTACCTTACCTCTATAAAAAAAAGTTTAAAAATAATTATAAAGTTTGAAACAATAATTTTAAAAAATTAAGTTTTAAAATATATGTTTTTGGTAATCGAAAAATATGCACAAAATGCTTCAAACTTGTCAACAATAGAGCAAATCTCCAGTAATCGACATCGAAGCCTAAATATTGATTGAGACAGAATATATGAGCGCCAAATATAAAATATAATATTGAAATGAAATAAAAAAGAAATTAATTATTGTATTATAGTACAGTTGCTAATCATTTTATGAATATCTCGGAAATGGTTATCGTACTTATATTTCTAAAAACTTCCCATATGATTCTTGATACATTCACTTCTTAATACATTCAGCGCTCTCAACTCGAAAAAATATACCGACTATAGTAGTAAAAGATTTTCAAAAATACTTAGTTGATATCCATTTGGTGCTATTTTTTATATAGTGGCAGTGAAAGTGTAGCCTGAAGAATAATTATAGCAACGATGCAGCGAGTGTAGCTTCTATCAGTATTTGCAAAATTATTATTATCACTAATAATTTAAAAGATAAGTACATACACAAGTAATGAATTAGTAACTAGTATTTAATTAGTATTTCTTTGTAAACTTAATGATATAGATGTAGATGTCAAACGTTTTTATCATATTGTCACATGCCTCTTATTTAATTTGTCCGTCCGAAACTTTCAGTGTTCTTTCTTTCGTGACATTATTCATTTATAATGTATAGCAAAGTTATTTATAATATTTATTTTTCATTAAAGTTATGTATAGCAAATTGCAACAAGGCTATAGTTACATTTTTCTTGTCTTGGCCTAGCAGTTAGACCCTAACTCAATGCTGCCATCTATAACTCATGGGCGTAATCTACAATATTTTCTTATTTTTAATAATTATAATGTGCTCAATCAATAATAATAATAATAATAATGGAATGAACACCTACGTTCGTTCATGTTGCATCGAATTCCACTATTAAACTTATGTAAAATAAAATAAATTGAAATCATTATTTACATGACATTTAAAAAAAATGCTTAAAAATTAGTAATACTATCTTTTCGTTTTTACTTTAAATTTAAATGTATGAGCACCTAATTTATTAAAGTTTAAAAACACTCTTAGAGTGTATCAGTTCAATTATTAATATGTAGTATATGTAGGTAAATATTAATAAATAAAAAATATACCTACTTACCCGCCGAAAATTGACAGCTTTTATCGAATCCTGTTGAGTCCTAAATTTTACAGTTCTCTATTAATTTCAATAATTTGGACTGGCGGTTTTATTTTATAAGTTAAAATGAATATTAAAATAACGTCGTTTACCAATCCATTTTCATTTTTTTGTGTAAGCGAACAATATAGTGATATTATGAAATTAAATTTAAATGAATTTAATCAAAGTGTTACGGATAAAAGTTTATCACATAAAAGTACACTGTTAGATGTTCCACCAGGTCAGGTAAAATCTTAATTTCGTTAATCTTTAAAATTAAAATATTATTTTATTATATTAAATATGATTTTCTTGTAACTCGCATTATTTTTTTGCATGTTATTAGTATGTTGCAGTATTATGGAAAAATAAATGGGTCCGTGGTGTCGTTTCCACGGAATCACAGTTTTTAATTTGGCTCATAGATTATGGTATAGAATTACGACCAAATGAAAATTTGGTATTTATAAACCTTCCAATTGAATATAAATATCTACCAACGAAAATTTTTGAAGCCAGTATTCACGGTGTAGTTCCTTTAGATAAAGTAAGCAGTTTTTTCATTGTCAAGAATACATGATGAAATATTAATAATACAACAAGTATATTTTAATCATTAAAATTAACTAATATATTGTAATTAAAGGTATTAAGTGAAGATTGTCAAATTAAAAATGAAAGGAGCACTTCATGGACAGAAGGTTCCATTGATAAGTGTCATAAGATAATAAAAAAAGCTTCAAAAATATTTTTTAAGCCATTGGCTCTTCTGTCAACAACATATAATGATGTGGTAAGAAATAAAAGAAAAAATCACTAATATTAAATGACAAACAATAATTTATATAAGTATTTTAAAAATTTAAATTAGCTAGCTATTAAGCTAGCTAGGGATTTATATATTTTAAAATTTGTACATCTGACAGATACTTGGTGACTTATTTCTTGAACTAGAGGGAGAAGGTTTGGTGAATATTATTGAAGAGCTTGAAAAGTGGCCTGTATTCTTGGTGAAAGATAGCAAATATTATATTACAAGTAAGGATATATATCAAATTGAGTATTACATTCTAAGCAAAAGATAATAATATTTTGATACATATACAAGTTAATATATTTAACTGTTTCAATTTTTAAATCAAATCAATAAAATCAGCTTCATGCTGTATCCCACACACAGCAGGTTAGGCAAAGGGAACTAAGTGTTAAGACACTCCATCTTCCACTTTCTGCCGATTTCTAAAGGCATTGCGTGTTGAGTGGCAGAAGTCACCACTATGCTTTTCCTCGACACCACAACAAAGAAATGGAAATATAAACCTAAGTTTAACATTCCACTCCCTCGAATGAGGATCAAACCCACAACTGTCGCCTTACCGTGACACCCTTGTGCTGCAGCACCACAATGGCCTCAAAAATTTAAATATAAAGGATATATTTTACATATTTCCAGATTTTCCCAGCACATATGTGACTCATCATAAACATTACTTATGCTCAAGTAAACCTGAAATTCCAAAATCAAATGTCCCTAATATAAGTTTTGATATAAATTTAGAAGAATATTTATCAATTGTAAAATTATCTGCAGAAATAGTAAATGATGATGAGAATAAATCTGTAAGTGCGGAGAGCACTAATTCAGAAGACACTCAAGGGAATGATATAAGTGAATTTCAAATAACACCAACAGATGTTGAAAAATACTCTAAAAGCTACATGACTTTTAATGGTCAAAAGCAAAATATGCTGACTTTATTAATAAATAAAGCTAGGGATTTAAATATTTGTCGGAGGTACCATGATGGTGATCTCAAATCTTTAGGTAGAGGCTACTCATATAGATCTTCTTTTGTTTGAATTGATATCTTCATTTAAAAAAAGTTACTTATTAAAATATTTACAGTTAGAAGTGGTTCCTGATTATTTTTTACATTTACTTCAGAAGATTTATTGTTTTGTTTTAATATATATATATTTTGTTATATTATGATTTTACATTTAAGTTAAAATATTATTAAAGTATTTTTTTGATAAGTTCAGTAAAGGTGGCGTGAGATGGCGCTTGCTAATAATTTGAGGCCAAATTTGAAATAATTAACCACTGTAAGTTACTTAAATAAATAAATAGATATTTTTTTACTTTTATATTACATGTTCCATTGAAGGCTGTTTCACTTTTTCTCTATTTTATCTTTATTATTAATAAATAAATCTTTCCTTTATGCCAAGATTCATTGCAATGATTCTTGATTTTATTTTTGTGTTAATAAATAAAACAATAACAATGTTTTTTTATTTATTTATATACAAATAAAAATTCTTCCCTTAAGTCAATAAACTTAATTAAACTTATTTATACTTATGCTACTTTGTACAAACTACGAAGATTGTACAACAGAAGGGCAGTGAGTTTTGGGGAGATCGCTATACCTTGAAAATGTGGCAAGTTCTCATTATTGTGAGAGAGTATATAAGTAATGAACAATTACGATTAATTATTATAACTGAAAACATATTTCCAGTTAAAATATAATAATCCGTAACTATTACTTTTACATAGTGTGCTCTTTTAAATAATTATTATACATACATTAGTTGCTTTAGAGTTACATACAAAAGTTATCTACTCATGGGCAGCAAAGCTGTTATCTCGTATATTTATTATTACCAAATACCTTAGAATGGGTAGTTAAGTGTATAATAATACATATTGGAGTTTAGGTGATGTTAGAAGTGAACACGAACTTATTTAAATATGTTATCGAATTACAAGCGAAGGCCGGAATTGGTGCTCGCGACATAATTGAGGAGTTCCTCGGAGTCCTCGCATACTACGGGCTTTTCGTGGTAACAGGCTACGTCGTGCCATGCTATACCGTCATTGTATACGTTGTTTAAAACACTCAGACATGACTCGGTGGTTCCATTGATATCGAACTCGGCGTTGTCGGGCTGACGTTGCTTTTTGTGGCCGGTTTGAGACCAGGGGTTGTAACCCCAACCGGGGGAGATCTGGAAATATAAAAAAATATCATAAATGAAAACTAATATTAATTACAAACACAAATTACGCGAAGAGCCAGCGTTTTGAGAGACTATTTACAATTAAAATATTTCGTTCCCCTTTCTATTTGGACCAAGTTCCGTGTTTCCAATAATTTCACTGGCCGCATAATGCAATAAATATATGAAAATAAAAAATATATTTTTTTATCAATACCTGATTGGTTGGTGATATCTTTTCGCGATTAGCGGACCAGAACCAACCCAAAATATTTTTAGGCTCGAGGTCTCGACGCGACTCGCATCCCTTGAAGTCACAGAGACGACCCGAGGTCCAGATGTACGGGACATTATCTGTAATAATTAGTAACAAACGTTTTGAAAATAGTTATTTATACTTTTGTAAATTTAATCAATATCAAAATATGAAAAAGGGCAACTTTTTTATATTTTGGAGGTTTGATTCTTAAAATATATCTAGGTACCTATTAGATATTATTAGATGTATAGTGCGGTCGAAGAAAATAAATAACTGAAGCGAATACGCTTTCTGAACTTTTGTGCATTGTTTGTTCGGGAAGAAAATAATCATCCACGTCTCCTCAAATATAAGATAATCTAAGGATATAAACAATCAAGCCAGAGATAAATTCGCTCCCTATTTAGTTTAGGATAGCAATTGGAACAGGATCAGGATATCGATTTCAATAATACTAATGTAAGTCAGCAAATAAAAATATGATAAAAATCAAAGTATAGGTAAGTTTACTTACTTTGTTGTATTAGTTTGAAAATCAAATTGTTTTCTTCTTGTGTTTCCATTGAAACAAGATCCATGCAATATTCACGACAAATATTGCGTCCATCGAGCCAGTCGAATTTCCTATTAGCGAGCTCAGGAACGTGGCCGGTGTAGAAGTAATTATGTCCGCGATAAGAAAATTCTTTGGGTCCTGTAAATAAACAAAAAAAATAAATGGTATTGCTTTTTCTTATTTTACAAATTGAATCTTTCACAAAAGGCACTTGGCGTTATAAAGAATTCAAACAAGGCCATGTAAACATTTGGCCTCATGTAACATACGATTATATGTGAATAACAATTCACACGATTTGGTGCACTTATGTATATGTTTAGAGCGTTAATGAAAGACGACCCTCAGCCAGCCTCAGCCAGCGGCCACAGGTCATGTACCTACGAAATGTGATGCGTTCTACCAGGGTCGTGACTTTGACGCCTTAATGAAACTTTAAAAACGCAACAGTACCCTGGTGCTTGTATGTCGTAAAAGTGTATGGAACACGTCTTTACATAACCCTGCATCGACGACCTTTCCGTATTGTGCAACGAGAACGGACATCTAACATGTCGAGTGAGTTAACGACACCCAAATCATTTATTTTTTTATTGGTGTTGGTGAATGTAGCTCATTGAAATTTGATATCAGTGGTTTAAAATATTTATAACGAGTAATAGAAATTTCTTTACTATGAAGTTAAAAATATATTAGATTATAAAACAAACACTACTCTTTACTTACTTATTCCTTCTTTATGTTTATTCTGTGGCAGAAAAATGTTTATCTGCTACATAAGACTACATACTTATTTATCCATAAGAGAAATCGACATGCAAGTACCTACTACCTACAAACAACATCATGTAAAGCTTGATATGTTGCATCTGATACAAATGTCACCTGGGATTTTACTTAAGTTAGGTTTTAGCGTTTATTTGTAAGTAGATACTATAACAAATAATATAAATACTATTTGAATTTTCACGTATAGGTTATATAGTTATTAATAATTTATTAAAAATAAATGAAATTTGAATGTTAATGACCAGTAGCCGTCGCCAGATCAGACATTTGACATTGTTATTCGACCTAGTCGAGTAGATGCGTATGTCACGCGGATACAACTAGGCCAAGGAGTACGCATGAATACTCCTACTCTTTTGAGCTTCATAATAATTCGACCCTAATTGCTTACTTACATAGCTCCTCATCATTCGCTTAGGATTCCTTAGACTATGAGAGTACCAAACTTACAAAATTGTGAATTTAAAATAACTTTATAATATTTTTTTCTTTTACATTTTTATCGAGCAAAATGATTTTGTGTAATTATTTCTCGTGAGTCCTATTTTCAAGTATATTTCTGAAATGTCTACGCAACAATTATGTATTAAGTAGAAGTATTAATAGATAAGTACCATTAGATAATGACATCAATAAAATCCTTCTGTTGCGTAAATATTTTTAACGAGTAATTACAAAGTTGAATGTGCTAAGATTCGCACGACGGAGGTACCGGCAATTATAGTGAGAGACCTTGCGCGTTGACAGACAAACAGATGCGCGATTGTTTGTGATCGAGCTCCATACAATGGCAACTTAGCGAATACAACTTCACATTAATCATTCACGGATAATTGCGATTTAATATTTAACGTTAAATTTTCTATATATTATTGTAGTTATAATATTTAAGCAGAACGAGACTCAGCCTAGGTCTCTGTTTAAAAAAATACTGTAAATGGCAACTACCTAATAAAAAAGTTGTGAAAAATATTGTGAAAATAATAAATAAACTTAACTACATTTTTTTATTATTTGCTTAACTAGTGAAATTTATGTAAATTTATAGTTGTACAAATTTTTTATTATTTTATTCAGATAATAGCTTTTATATGTAGTTTAATGAAAGTTTATGAGTTATACTTTTTTAAAATATCATCTATCATCTTTGTAGAATGGTAGGTTCTACAAGATAATTATATATCGTTTTAACGATATTACTTAAGACGCTCGAAGCCGTGAGTTAAATTTTTATAATAGCTTTGTAGAATGAATGGAATAAATGTTAAGTACAATGCAATGGAGGCTGCGTTGCGACATCACTGTTTCGTTATTTTAGCTAGCTTTGTAATAAATCTTAGCATAAACGAAAATAGCTTGGTAGGTCTTATTATAATAACATTTAGTAGAAGTTCCATATATAAATAAATTTTAATATATCCATATCCAAATAATGCCTTACGATCGTACGAACTGCGATCTTATTTCATTATTTCTTTTTTCTTATCGTTCATAAAGTTTAATCAACAAGCTGCTGAAATAATCAATTTAAGCAATTTGTAAATCAATTACTTAATTAGATTAGTTTCATTTGTAACTATTTCAATTGCTTCCAATGAAGTTTAAAAATGTTTGTAATATTTTTAGAGAAACATATACGAGTAGGTATGTTTATTTTTTGTGTGTATACAGAAACGAATTTTTTTTAGGGCAAATATTTTTTATAAGCAATTTATCGTTATCGTTTCTAAAACTAAAATCGTTTCATTTAGTTAATTTATAACTTCAACTGGTTCTTATTTCGTAGTCTACGTTACATTTGACTCTTGTGACGTATAATTAGGCTAGTTAATTAATTTGTTGCTCTGCTGTATTTAATTATGTTTTAATTAACATCTGCCCAAATTTCATTACAACATGTAGATAGTTAATAGGTACATATCTTAGAATACATAATATCAAATTTAATATTATATAATTAGAAAATATTTATTTTATTACAAAGCATTTTGAAATTTAAGATTTTTGTAAATAAGGCTGCTGCGAGTATAATTGTTATTCAGGCGGCATTCTTAATTAAGCTATAGTGGATAACCTTACAATATAAACAGGCAAATTTGTTTCATGATTCATTCATTTTCTCCACACCGTGCGACTGTTATGCAACCTCACCTACAAGCCGCAATAGTAGGGTATTGGTAATGAGCTTCCCGTATCTGGCGGTGAGATTCATTCACACGTTATAAAACTAATGAAACATTTATAATACAGATAATACTAGTAATATTGCTTTATTACCATTGCATAAGTTACTTCATTTTATTATTATATAATTTTTATTTCATTGTGTTGTTTATCATTTAGTGATCTTTTAATGATTGTTAAATTGTACTTAATTTTTTTAAGTTGTAATATTGTCTCATTAGTTTTTTATTGTCGGCGTCGATTCATATCTATGCTTCATATCGATTCATAGCTAAGTAAGCTTCTATAACATTGTGATTTTTTATCTATGTGGATTGAAAACCATTGCATCGCGTATGGTTAAGCATGATTAATAAATAGTCAACGCCATGTATGATGATAGTAGGGCGACACCATTTTCCACTTTGGGCCTATTTGAAATTATTTAACAAAATACACATTCCTCCGAGTGCAAGTTGAATTTATGACAGTTAAGTCCTAATTTTGCTCCGATAATGTCAATAATAGACAAAAAAAATTAAATTAATAAGCTATTAATTAAATAACGTCAAATATAACAGAGTACATAATAAAATGATTCTATGACTGTACAAAGGAAGATCTTTGAAGAAGATCGAGGAATCCACCTCATAGACATTATTATTGTAATAAATGTCGAGAAATAAAAGAAGATTTTCGTAAATAAAACTTTTTTTGTGTTGTAATTTTTTTCATTCACACGATATGAATAGGAAAATCTATTTTCTGAAGCACGCGCGTCCTCGAGGCTACGCCCGTGGCCTTGATGGGGCATTGACCCGAGCTTTTACTTTCATGTAAGAAAGTAGGTAAAACGCTTTGTATGAATAAGTAAATAGGAAAACATCTTCAAGTTTCAATGTTTTTACTTATAAATTGCATTCATAATATAGTTAGCTATATGTGTTAGGAATGTATTGCAACATTTTATATTATACTAGTTGCCGCCCGCAACTTTTGTTGCGTGAACTTTATGATCATACGAACGTTAAGGCAATATTTTTATAGTTGGACATAGTTCATAATATAAATAATTCCAGTTTATAATATAAAATGTCGTTAAAATTATTTATATCATGAAATCAATATACCTATGTATAAATATGCAGTTTTGTTTCTTAAGGTTTTCGGTCTCGTACCATTATTACACTTAGTCCGGCCAAAAATACCGTTACACTTGAAAATAAACAAAATATTCCTTTTGAATTTGGAATCAGTTATTTTTATACGATTGCTCATTGTACTTTCTTAATATCACGTTAATACTGTGTAAAATATTTTGTGATATTAAAATGGAGTTGAGTGATAAAAAGTAGATAAAGTACGTATATCTATTACAATTTTTTAAATCCTCCATACTTTATTATTACTCAAATGTTTGTGTACCACATGCATTGAAACTCTGTTTGTGAAGATCTGGCCGTATATGAACAAAAAAGGCGATCAAAGCAGTAAGGGTGAAGAAATCCTGTCCGGAAGCAATAGATTGTATCTCGGGAAATGAAGATAGCACCAAGAACCAGAGTACAGCGTTGACATTATTCGATTTCAGTGATAGTTGGGTACGTATAAAAACATTTAAATTGTAAAATATTTATAAATGAAATTGTATTTTTTACTTCAAGTACAGATATTTTAAATAGGTACATATGACGTGAATGTTTAAATTATGTCAGGGTAGTTACTTACTGTTAGCGCATTTCTGCGGTATCGGTAGGGAAAGGAACCTTCCAGGTTTTTGAGCAGACGCCAACGCTGCTAGCGCCGCTGCGCACGCCACCACCAACCACGCCTGCATCTGCAAAAGGGAGATCATTTATACATTTTCAAAGTTACAAATTAATGTTTAAACTCCATTAAAAATCGAGTTTGTATGCCTGATCTTGTTCTGCTCTGGCTAACATAATTTATCCTTGTAAAAAGGACGATTCTTTATTAATATAAAACGATTATTACTGCAAATATTTTACGTTTATATTTGCTTAATTTTAAGACTGTGATATATTTAAAAATATATGTATTTAAATTTGTGTGGATTTTTAGTTATGGACTAATTTTAAATTCTTCTCTAATTTAAACATATAAATTCTCTAATTTCATACATTAACAATGAATAAAAAATATCCTTACTATTTCATTTAAAACGTCCAAAGGTTAAAACATATATGTACATATGCTATATGTATATATAAACGCATACAAGCCGCAATTTATTATAATGAATGTGCATCAGATGCCAAGAGTGGGTTACACATCACGTAAGCGGACAGAAATGTTGATAAATAAATTAATGTGTCACAGATGGAGGACGGCCGCAAGGAGTAACTTGCGTAACGGTGAAATATTGATTTTTACATTGGGAAATCTCGCAGCTCAAATACCACTAAGTTAGGTAAATAGATTTTTAATAATCTAGAATCTTTTTAATAATCTAATTCTAGAAGAAAGTCTGAAAAAAACTAAATGTTATGAGTTTATTTATAGGTCCCTATTATGTTTAGTCTGTTGAGAAATTTTATTTTTTTAATTTAACTCCATCGTACATTACGCACACGTTTGGCAAGATCAGTAACGAACTAATGACTTAATAATGGTTCATTACAAATTAATTTGAAAAAAATAAATAGTTAAATATTAAATTAATACATAATGGGTATATAAGTATAATATATCTAAATAACTCTACTCGATAGAAGACAATTTATTACAAATTCTCGGTACGCATATAAGATTAATTGTGTAATGTGACGACATTATTGATTTAGCTGCTCGTAATGGTATTCTCGTAGGCTTCAGCGAGGTGTCAGCTTATGGCCGGCGGGTCATCGATCAAGCCCCGCTGTCGCGCGTTGCATAACGCCGGACAGTCCGCAAAGTGGGCGCGCCCGAGACGACGCCGGAGCCTCCGGCGACAATACACATGTAAACGAAACACTTCGACCTAATTTATAAACAAGCGTTAACTGTGAACTGTGTCACAATACGTGCGGCAGACTGCAATAAAGCTAACATAACCCTTTTTTAGCTATATTCCTCTACGTTGTCAACATACAACTCTCATTATGTTCGAAGCTAAATGTCTCACGTGTTTGTTGATTGCTCAATCAAAACATATAAGTGATCGACTCTATTAAGAGCTATAAGTGGCGATGAGCTCAAACTCGCCGCGATGTAGGTATACGAATGTCAATAATCATGCTAATATAGACTCCATAGCATCAACATAAGAATAAAAGCAGCATGTATAAGTACCTACCCGGAAACAGGTGTTGTTAGGCGGAATGCAGAGGAGTCACCTAGTACGTGGAGTGAGCCTTGACACGTTTTATCGCTTTTAACTGATATAATTGCCGCATACGGATAATTGCGATTCTACTTCATCAATAAAGAATAGGGCAGACGCGATGGCGTATCGACATTCGTAATATCAGGGTTAGATTTAATTAATTTCCGTGTCTATATATGGGTATTATCTAGATCAAAAGTCTTACACGAACGACACAGCTTCCGCAGTAACATTGGAAGCAGTAGCAATGAAGTACTCTCATGTCGTCGTCCATCTTGCGATATAGGTACATTGAATATTCATGATCAAGACGTTCCTATGGTTACGGATTATCATCTATATTTATGTTATGTTACTTGTTAGCTAATAAGTTTATAGTTAATTGAATGTTAATTATTCAGGAATAATAAGATTTTGTAAAATAATGTAAATAAATACTGGCATATTTATGTATTATTATTTTACTGTTTACAAATATCGGAAAAGTTTATAATTTATCATTAATTGCGGTAACACCTATATAGATATCTACTGGATGCAACGCTGCTATCAAAAATGTTATATTGTTTAATTTTTTTTATACTTGTTATATAACTGAAATAACCATAAGCATATTATTTAATTTCTATCAAGTATAATTTTATAGTATTTTTGTTATCTAAAATTCATGAACATATAATACACATATTCAAAATCAAATAAACAAACGAATATATTGTACAACTCTTACTAAATCAATAGCCATTGTATGCCAGTTCGTGGTCTGCAGATGCCGAAAACGTATGTACGCTCAGTTTCGTTCACACGACTTCATCGAACATCCATCACGGCAGATTCAATGGTATTCTTAACATTTACCAATCGCGAATTCAGAACTCACCACAATGTGGCGGTTTTGCAAGCTCTCGAGGCCGGACCGGCAGTTCGCCAGACACGACTCTCGTCGCTTCGTGAGGCACTTTATGGAGCCAATTTAGTACCTGGCATCGAGCGCTCTAATCGCAGCCCGCCACGATCAGTTTTAATCTACATCTGTGACGGACGATTAAATTTGTTGTTAAACTACATGCCGAACGTGCGTATACCATTTTCAGATAACATATTATTCAATTGGAATCTAGAGCATAAAAATTCTAAGCTATCTTTTTATTTGCAACGTTTCCCTTGATGTTGGCAGAAATCCATAAAGTCATCATAGAAGGATTATTATATTTTTCGAGAATGGAAAATATAATATCACAACCACAAAATTGAACAAAGTCACGTCTGATATATAAATATTTTTTCCGGGGCTTTGGTTGCTGGTTATTTATAATTTTGGCGGACAAGTGCAGAAAAATTAACGTTTTACAACGTCATATTATAAGCATAATTTATATAATCTATATTATAAATATAAAACTTACTTGTTTATTAATAAAACCGCAATAAATCCGAAGCGTACTACGAAATATTTAAGCGTACATTTATGGATTTATACTATTTTATACTATTATCGTATTTTTATAGTTTCTTACATTACCTAAACTAAAGTTACATTATCTTATTTATAGTCGACATCCACAACTACTGTATCATTGTTATTACGTTTTTGGAAATTTGTCTAATAAAAATTCTAACCAAGTCCAGCTGTCATGCGTTGAGTACCTACGACGTTGTTTTCATAAACAGGTGAAATTTTTCTTGTCTCTTCTACGTACCTACGGTTTTGGAAAGTATATTTATAGGATAATTTACTTGCGTATTTTTCCTCTTTGCTGTATAAGTACATATTATTTTTATCTATTTTTATAGATATCACATGTAGATTTTTACATATATCTATTAGAGGACCCGTTAATGCGTCATTCTATAAATATAAAAGTGTACATATTTTGTCAAACGTATAGTATTGTTATATTTATTTTATTAATTAAATGTATCTTATATGAATTATTAAACATAATAGCATTCTGCACTCTTCTATATAAACTATAACTGAAATCACAATTTATATAGGCACTAGTACGAATAAAAATTATTTCATACTGGGTACATTATTTATAAATATTTGCGTCAATCAAAAGATGCATTAGAGCCACGAAAAACCTTCTACTGAATGAATTACCTTCGTGACATTTATTAAGAATCCAATAGATGAACTGAACCGACGAGATGTTGTAAATTATTACAACATAAACTAACAGTTGTGTGTACACATCTGACAGAAATATGTAATAAATATAAATTGTTTTTCTTATAGTAAAAATATCTAGCTATATTAACAAAGTTTATTCAAAAAAAATATTTTTCAAAACTCTTCTTGCTCTTGGCATTAATCCTGAGGGAATTAGCCAGACCTTGCCAGGGTCTGCCTTTTTGCTCAACCTATTTTTTTTTAATATAAATACATTTTATTTAAAAAATTTAATATAGAGACCTTTTTAGTACTATGCAGCAAATATGACTTACATAAAATTTTACTTGTAATAGTTGTAAAGAACTTTTAGAATTTTTTCGATATTCTAGCTCCATAAGTATTAACCTAACAACAATATATGCACATGATTATCTCATTCACTACGAATTCCTAATATTTATTACCTACCATTAACGTGTTGTTTGTGTGATCAAGAGAATCACATACATCCTCTCATATTTACGCATTAATTAGCAGCTTGATATATATCCATGTCCACGAGATGGAAGCCAAGTTCAATGTTGTATTTATTAAACCATTGAATTACGTAATAATAGTAATGTTTTCTAGTTATTTTATACACGATATTTTATTCATTATAAATCTTTGTTCTATATTTATAAAAAATATAAGGTATGTACATTGAGAATTATATGAACATATATAAGTAATATAAAAATATATAATAAGTACAGAAAAGTGAAGCTATTATAGTCTCTAACAAAAGTCTTTATCTATGTCTGTAAATCTCTACATCTAGCATTTTGCAATTGTGTATTTAAATCAAGCAGCTCTTTTAGTTTCGACTTTGAAATTTCAAAACAATCTTGTTTTAAATTTCCTAATTAAAATTGCGATAGTTTTGACTCCATATTTATGTAATGTGTGCATAATTAAATGGTTCACGGTCCTTTAAGCCTAGTGCCTAATTGCCTCATTACGAGACCACTTACATATGTACGTATGTATGTAGTTCTAGTCTTTTATTTTTTTAGCAATCATTAGACGATGAGATATTTGTTTCGTTAATACAGATGATATCCAATATACACAAAAAGATATAATTAAATAAGAATATCAATTGCATTTGCAGTGTTGTAAAACACTTAAAAAAATTGTTATTAACAATATTAACACAAAAAAAAACTCCATGACAATTATATAAAAAGAAAAAAAAACAATTAAATAATTTAAAAATACTTAAATAATTTGAAATGAACTGTTATTACAATATATTATTGCTTATTAAGAAACTTCAGCTTGATTGATCGTTTCTGTATAGAAGACATCAACGGGCTCAAGTTTTTTTTTTATTATAAATCAAGATACTCGTAAATATGTTATTCTCTGCTTATATCAATGATATTTTAAGCTTTTAAAGAAATATCAAATGTTTATTAGAATCTCATATCAAGATATTTTTTTATTATATTACCCATAATGTAAAGTCAAGAGTCATTTATGATTTACAGAGACTATTGCTATTTTACAGAGACGTCCATTGAAGTAATCTCTGGATATTTAATTTTATAATTTCATGGTGCTTGTACCGTACCACGAAACGCCGGACTGACAAATAAAAAATAATGTGCTAAGTTATAATATTCCGCGAGCGATTGGCCTTGAACCATTGCGCAACTTGCCATTTGTACCAGTGACCTCAAAATAAAGAGTTAGTAACGATATGAAAAATATTTCTTTTAGAAACGGTTGAACGGTTTCCGAGAGGCGCGGGTTCAAATCTCGCTACATACGTCTCTAAAAAAATATATTTCTTACCTCCTAAGTCTGGAAGGTAGGTATTAAAATGTTAGAGACGAAAAAAATATTTTGTGAATACTTTAGTATAGAATTTAAGAAATTAAATTATTGACGAATTTATATTCTTCCTTGTGGCTCACTAATAATAAATACATAAGTGAAATGGTTTAGTTTGTCGATTCAATTTTTTTTGTACGGTTCATTTTTTAATTCTTTAAGTATGTAATTACTTACTTCATGCTGCAAAGCTGGGTCAGCTAGGTTAGTTTTTGTAGGCTATTAACTTACGCCGTGGGACTATAAGACAATGGGAATATTAACCGCTAATTTATCGATTTAAAAAAATATTCACATGTGAATTCTTAGGTTTTACGCATTGTGATTTCATTTTATAATTTTTTCGAACTAAAAATTTTGAATAAATAAAGCTAGTAATAAACTTAATAGAAGTTGTTTCGTTCTCAAGTCAAGTTACGTTAAATAGTTAATATTTTTAAATTAATACATATAAGTTCGTCAAACTAAAACTCTACATATTTTTACCACTTTGGAAATAAATGGGTTTCTTATACAGTTTTGACATAGATCTGTTCGTACATAACGATGCGTCAAGAGACGAAGCCATTACACACAGAACGCCTGTCAGACTTCATAATAACCTACTGTACGCATACGACATACTAACTATCGACTTCAAAACTTTTACTTTTAAAATATCTTGTTTAAAAGAGAAAAAGAATTGTGTTATACGTATTTTTAATTTTCATCATTTTCTAGTGAAATTGGTATTATATTTTACCTTTATCGTTGTCTAGGGAAATCATTACTTGAACGACAGAATCAAATGCTGCGTCATGAGCCTTATGTCTAAAGTTAGTAAATAAGTTTTTCCAATCTACATAATATTTCGCTACATTTGATAATCTATTATCATCACATAAAAATAAAATATTTCGTTAATGCCGAAAAAATGTCATAGGTGAGGTTAATAATAATTATATTGAATTTAAATTTAATAAATAATATTGAGATAAATAAACAATACGCATAAAACAACATAATATGCTATTTTTATATAGCCTACGAGATTTTTTTTTTCATGGCATGTTATGTACTTATCGTAGTAACGTAACTACGTTAAAGTACAATATTCTATATATTTTAATACGTCAATTATAGAAATCATAATCGATCTATTTTTATAGGAATATTGACTTTAGTAGGTAATATTTTTAGTGGGTACGTGTCAAACAATTGGTATTTCTTATCATGTTTAAGTAAATTCCTCTCGATGTTTATCGTTAAATTTGATTTGAAGAATAAAAATATTTTTGCATCTATAATACTTACTTTTTTGTATAAACTTTTAGGAAACCTAAAATTTTTTATGATAATAAAAATAATATGAACTCGTAAAAAAAATAGCTTGTATCACGGTTACAAAATTGAAAATTTTGTCATAAAAACTTTTTTGTACCTACTAATTTTAATAGATTGAATATACCTTTCAGATTACTTATATGTTACAAAATTTTTACTCAGAAATCGGCTAACCTAACAATAAATTTGAATATAAAATAGCTATTATTTTTATAAGGCTTTATTGCGCTGACCTAAAGGGCATATTTAATCTTAACAATTGCACTTACGTCATGTATAATAATATAAAAACTAAAGATCATGTACAAAATATAAATGGTAAACCTTTATTTTTAATAATCTTTGCATTTAATACACACGGTCTCAAAAAAGTAGTTAAGCTTAAATATTATCTTAATTATATTTCTGGTTATTATATAGGTCTGGTCTTATTATTTACGGAATAAATATTTTAAAGTAAGCGTTATTTACATTTTGTTATTTCAAAGTCAACATCTTTAAAAGGAGCTGTGACCTTTAGCAAAATTATGAAACTTTTGACTTTGATATACTTCATTTATTATATTTTTATATTATATTTTTTTCCTTTTGCAAAGAAAATAAATTAACAATAATTTTTTTTTAGGTAAGAATAATTAGTAATGAACTTAATAAGAAGTTAATAAAATATAATTAATACAGTTATGCTTAATAAATACTTCACACTTAAATATACTTAAAAAAAATAGAGAATCATTTTTCTGTTATAAAGTCTTAGTGCTGCGAATGAAGGTTGACACAAATATAAAAGTAAAATTAGAAGAAAATAAGCTTAGTTTTTATGATTACGAAACAAAATTCAATTCATATACATCCAAGAACGTAAAACTAATATTTCATGTATTTACAACGAAATACGCAAACAGTTTAAAAATTTGGTCATCCCTAATTATCCTGAATATTAAAATATAGCTTACCTTATGAATGAATAAATATACAGCAAGAAAAAGCACAAAGTCACTGATGTAATAGCGCGCGGCAGGTTTGGGCGAATGTTTATATAGTCAATGTAGCGGGGATGCGGCGCACGCGCATGGAGGGAAGGCTTCACTTGCTTCCAATACAATATGAACTTTAAGCATCGTACTAGAAAAGGGCTCTTCTATTTTTATTTTGTAAATTAAATGATATACTAATATAAAATGTCTCTTTAACGCTATAAATATAACGCAGTATTATTATGAAAAATAATAGATTTTAGATATAATAGATTTAAAATTATTTGATAGATTTAGAATTTTTTAATTGAGCAAATTTAATTAAAACGAAATATGACATTTTTTGTTTACAAAAAAATAAACAAATAAAAATCTGTCATGTATTTAATAAATATCTAAGAACGTCTATTATTTCCTCTTATCTCAATTTTTTGGGTATTACCAGAAAATTTACAAAGAATGTTATAAACACGCTGCCATCCTATGTTAGTATGCTCTAACAAAATAGGAGTGCAGCGTGTCTAATTCTTTGGCTTTTTTATTTAAGTGCTTTCTAGTTAATATTTATTTATTTATAAGTAACAAGTACCTATTTTTATATATACAACATATACCTATGGTTTTAACAACTCTAGTTGCCTTACACGAATTAATAAAGAGAAGCAAAGATAAATTAGGCTTGTGAAGTTAAAATAACTTATATGAAGAATCACTGTCGTAAGTTTTTTTAACTTATCCTTTTCTCTATCTTGTAAAAAAATATATCAGTACTCAGACGGCCTTTTTTTATATAATATAGAAACAGAAAGAAACCTGCACCAGCAATAAAGTTTTTCCTATATCCATCCCTTGCAGTCGAATCTTAAAAGATTCGAATGGAAATAATAATAGTTTAATTAAATTTAACTTTTTGTTAATAGATTTTAAGAAAATCGACGATTAATATTTTACCATTTAGCTTACAAGGTATACGTAAGTATTTTGTTTGCAATGATTACCAATTTTTTTCTTTCCTGGATCGTTCGACAATTATTGCTTAAAGTTTAAAAATATATATTTGCTATAAACATAAATTGCTTATTCTTTAAGTGTGGATCAAAAAAATAAATAAGGACAAAAGTTAAGTTGTTGCTAATTTTAACTGACTTTTAAAGGTTTAAACGCAAAATTAATACTTATCATGACATAATACAAAAACTTGGCCAAAAACGTAATATAAAATTTTATATTACACTGTAAAAATTTTATTTCTGAAAAGTAATGTTTAGTAAAAGTAAAAAAATAAATTTGATTCTTTATATAAAAATATTATACAGCAAACATTTAGGTATATTGTAAATGCTACGACATGATCTTACTGTAGATATGATAAAGGTAATTATAAAAATTCCTTCTCTATTTTTTATTTTTCTTATTACTTAGTATAGACGAGTTTGTATTAAATATATTATATTATTAACGGTAATAGGTAAACGTATTTGCAATATGAGGACGCATCGTTTATGTTTTTCACGAGAGAATGTCTCAGGGATAACAACGTTTATATCGTATATTATGCATTAAATGAGAGCAACCATCAAAAGCGTTATTATAGTACATAATATATAAATAATATTCAAATAATATTCACTAGAGGTCTGTAGAGAACCTGTAGAGGAGCAATATATGCGTTGCCTTAGTATACGTATTAAAAAATATTATACAATTGTATTTTGACAAACTCTATTATATGGCGATAGTATTTATTTTATTATTTTAAAGTACGTATTACTAATACATTGAGGCTTAAGCGTTTGACTGTAGGCGCGATAGGTCTGTGGATCCGAATTCCACTCGAGGAATTGAAATATATAATACATCATTAAATAAATATTGAAATGTTAATCTACATATTTAATCAGAGGACTTTTGAAACGTTATCGTGATATTAAGATTTAACTAAAGTTTAATTGAATGAACCAGAAAAAATATTATCAATTTTATTACGTGGATACGTGCCACTCCACTTCTGTGCGGCTTCGTAGAAATTTCCCTCCACGCTGCACCGAACTGTGGAACGGTCTATTCGCGGCAGTGTTTCCAGGTCGGTACGATATGGGTACCTTCGCGTCTATCTCCACCTTAAAGGCCGGCAACGCACCTGTAGCTCCTCTGGTGTTGCACGGGGTCGTGGGCGGCGGTGATCACCATCAGGTGACCCGAACGCTCGTTTGCCTTGTCCTTTTACCATAAAAAAAAAATTAAAAAAGGTTTTAAAATATAGATTAAATAAACAAAATATAATAAAAGTATTTGTTTATTTTTTTACTTAAAATGAAATGGTCTCAAAGTCTCAAACCCATAAACAATACATATAACCTTTTAACATTAAAAAGCCACACGTAGTTCTGTAATCATCGTAATAGGTAGTAACGTGGCTAGCACCGACACCTACAGCGAGTCGCAGGAAACACACACGGATCTAAAAGGCGGATCTCCGCGTCATCTCATCGTCTAATGGGAGATGCGTAAAAAATATAAAGCACAAGCTATTTTGTAAAACAATATGGATTTTTATTTGACGTTATTAAATAATTAAAATTTATAAATGATATATTTCGTAAACTAGATATCAGTAACAGGTTCTACCTCCTATGAAATTATTTTTTCATATTTATATTTTTATCTATTTAAGGTTTGTTTATAAGTAAAGAAATATATTTAGCTAGATATTTGTTTCTTAGCATTGTAACAATGATACAATACATTACTATCGCAAATCAAAACTTGGCGGTGGAATTCACACCAGAACATAGGCTGGTCGTTTATTAACTTGCAAACATACATTGTTACAACTTGCATATATCTATTCGAAGGATTGTATGCTAATATCGACTTGCAGGACGGACAGCTAAAAAGGATTCGGTGACCTTACGCATAAAATTACGCAATAAAATATTATGTGGAAAAATAGTCTATGAGAGGACATTTATATATTTAAATAAGATCACATAACTTTTCTAAAGGTATGAGCCTTATAGGTGAGGCCATTAATAATAATACAAATTTCAGTGTAAATATTCTGTTGTCTAACAATGACCTCATAAGCGATCGTTTTAATCATTCGTGCACCTCCCTTTAAGTAAGAGATCATAGTGAGAACATATTTTTAGAAACAATATAATATTTAAAAAAAATGATATTCCTACAGATAAATAATGTAACAGAAGTTTATTAACGTTAAAACTTTTTATTATAAACTTTTAAATTTATTTGCAAAACAATTGTCTTAAATTGGACTATTTGGTTGTCAATGCTATTATTTATAACATTCGATGAACCTAGGATTCCCAATCTAATGGATAAAAATCTACGTATTATATATTCAAAATGTATAATGTATACCCTACAAAATATAGAAGGTACCTAAGTTAGCTATATTAAGTTTTTCGAGAATAGCTTGATAATCCACATCGCATTGCTTTACTTCTTCCTCTACAATGATCCACATACTAAATAAAATGTTTCTATTAATTTATGAAGGACTATATTATTATGTATATAAACTATCAATTATTACCAGCATTATTAATAGTTTAATTATATATCTTTGTATAAACATGTAAAGGTTAAATGTCTGGTTTAATTGATATAACACACATTCTTTGAATATCGAAAACTTTTTTTCAGCTGAGGAGTATCAGCTACTGCTTGTACCAACTGTTAGTATTTGTTTCGTCTGCCTCGTAACCATTACCAAAGATTTCTTTGTGGTCTTCATGAGAAAACTATTGTTCACAAAATGTTAAATTGTGTTAATTGAAACAATAGGTTTATATTCGGTAATAACAAAGCAAATTATTGTTTATCAAATTGTTAATATTTAACCCGTACAAAGTACGTAAGTACAAATAATAAGCTCCAATACGTTTCACGATTGAAGATAGATTCTGAGTCTAAATTGTAATTGGAAAATTTGGGATTATTTTTTCAGGCCAATAGGGGCACACGTGTATGACTGCGACAGATTGTGGGTTCGATACCCACTCGAAGAAATGAAATATTTAATGTTTTCATTTCTTCGCTTCGCAAAGGGCGGCGTTGAGTTACACCACTAAACACGCAATGTGGGGAGCAGAGTGTCTTAATACTAGGCTCCAACATGATATTATACTACCAAGAAATAACACCAAAACAACGAACAATACTTAATATTAATAATAAAACGTAAGTAAAATTTCGAAATATAATATGATATTTTAATGCACGTTCTGTAGATACCAAGCAGGATTGCTTACATCTGACGACATAAGGCTAACTAATCATGAAATTTGCATAGCGTCACATGACTTTTGGTTCACCTTCATTGATACGGACCCATCGCATTGTTTATATGAACAATATAAAAAAGTAATTCACTCTATTATTTATTATTGTTTTATTGCCATTCCTGAACTCATTATTCTTGATATAATAACAAAAAACGAAACTAAATTTTTGAATATTGTTTCCTTTATATTCGCATACATATGTCTTCTACCTATGTTCTTATATAACATTTCATATTGTTTATAAAATTATTATTTTTTTATGATAATAGTAATTGTAATAAATGATAAATTATCGCCATGTTTAATATAAATATGTACCTAACAAATAATTACAAAACAGTTCTTTTGCTTCCATGCGTTTATAGCATTTTGCCTAGAATGAGCGTGATTATGCTTCATCAATGTGTATGATGCGACGTAACAAGCTTTACATACCAAATAAATACATAAAGTAAACAGTAAATATAAAGGTCTATAGATAATTCTAGTAGTCGAGTAGAAATAACAAAGTATAAAACCTACATAGAATAAAATATATATACCTACCAACCTGATAAATACACCAGCATTTTATAATAGAAAAAACACGGCTAAGGAACATCAAGGAATGGACGGGAATTAAAACCGCCGTAGATTCGATTCATTTGGCTAGGGACAGGACTAAGTATGCGAAGTTGGTAGTCAACCTTCACTAGTTGGAGAGGCACATTAAGAAGAAGAAGAAGAAAAATAAAAAAGTCGGAAATGGTTAGCAAAAAATCTAATAGATAATTCCTGTGAAAAATAAAACAAAATTATTTATTTAGGCACAAGGGTGTGACTGTAACGCGACGGTTGTGGATTCGATCCCCACTCGAGGATTTTTTTTTCGAACATGGGGATAATGCTGTTAGCCCTATTGGCTTTTACAGCGACACCGGTTGGGTAGGGAAGAGGGTACTCTGTCCTTGAAGAAATGCAAGCACTAAGTGGCTGCCTGTGAGAAAGTCGACGACTGTAAGGGCGCCCCCTGCGGGACTCGAACCTCGGCTTGCGGCCGTCGAGCGGACTGGGATTTCACCTATGCTAAGCAAACCAGCCGCGACATGAAGTCGCGACTGGGGACAAATTAGACTACTCTAAGGGAGCTAACGACCGAGCCGTTGAATAAGCTGGACTTCGTCGTCGATTCCTTCGACGACGGTGTTTGTGTCGTGTGTGAGTAGTGTGTTTTTACCTACATACGGGGCATTCGCTATAGTAATGGCGTCATCGGGGTCTAAAAGGACGCTGCGCGGGCGTCTACGTCTAGGGAGCGCGTTAGGGATGTAATCACACGATTAACGATGAGGGGATTCGCGTGCGAGCCTGCGCGCTCAAAGTAGCGTTTCGCTAAGCGTTTGCAGTGTTCGTGAATCGATTCCAGTTCAAAGTCTCTATGTAGGCCGACGTTACGCACGTACCAGGGGGAACCTGATGCGATACGTGAGAATTTATTTTGTACCTTTTGCATGGGATCTAGCTTAGTGTGCGCGAACGCTACACAAGCATAAGAGAGGACGGGTCTTATACAAGTTTTGTATAGTGTCAGCTTATTTCTAAGTGACATTTTACTACGCTTGTTTATGAGATAGTATAATCTATTAAGAATGAATTTAGCTTTATTGCAAGCTTTCGTGACGTGGGGTTTGAAGGAGAGTCTAGAGTCTAATGTGACACCTAGATATTTGACCTCTTTTTCCCAGGGAATGGCTTTATCTAATAGATAGATGGTAGAGATTTGCTCTGAACGAGCGCGAGGGAAGAGTATCGCTTTACTCTTTTCTGGATTAACCTCGATTCTCCATTGGCGGAACCACACACCAAGTGCGCGGGCCGCTTTCTGAAGTCGATCGGCTATTATGCGTGTGTTACGCGAAGAAGTGTATAGGGCGGTATCATCGGCGTACGTAGCCAAGTGTACATCCCTGGTACGAGTTATGTCTCTTGTGTACAGCGCGTATAACATAGGAGAGAGGGTTGAACCCTGGGGGACGCCTGCGCGGAGGAAGCGGGGGGAGGAGAGCGTTCCTTCTACTTTATAGCGGAAGCATCTATTTGACAGAAAATCCTGCAGGATGCGCACGAGACAGTCTGGCAAGCCAGAGCGCTGAAAGCTTGAAAATCCAGCCGTTATGTTAGACCTTGTCAAAGGCTTTCGCTACGTCAAGAAATGGCGGCAGTATGTCTGCGGTAGGAAATTTTTACTTTGTATTGAGCTATGTGCTCTACCACGATCATACAAAAGATATCTAATTGCTGAGTGTGAGCGAAGGCACTCATTGACTCACGTTGACGTTTGACACCATTAGCGTTAAAAGTCGCTATAGACAGGGCTCTGGGCTTAATACGCGCGAGTTGCGAGTCAGCGGGTAATGGAGTGAATCTATTGATGACCGCCATTGGAAAAATTATTGAGCTATGGAGCCCGCGATGGCGTCCAGGAGATTGGTGTGCTCGATTATCGCTTGGGCGCGGTCGTCTGGACTATTCGTATTCCTCAATTTATTCGCGAAAATTTTGATTTCGTTGAAATCAAGAGATCTAACTAAATTTAGCACTTGTGCGAAATCGCTACCATTGGCGAGGGCGGCGCGGGAGGGCGCAGGGGTGGAGTTGGGAGCCACCACCTTGACGGTCGGCGGCTTGACCGGCGCCGCAGCGCGGGCGACTACCGGGGGTGGCGCGGGTTTAAACCACGCGTTCTCCTTAAGCTGGGGGGCGGGCACGTATTTAGGAGCCGGCTCTTCTATTCGATTATGGGGATTAGCCCCCCTGTTTTTGCCTCCGCGCCTGGTGCGTCTGCGCGGCGCGCGGGAGCATCCGCGATAGTTCGCGGGATGACCCTGCGTCTCACATAGTACACAGCTGGGAGGGACGGCGGGATCGGGAGCCTTGCGGGGACAATCCAATGGTCGTCTAGGCACTTAACGCGCCTAGGCCGCGCGAAACAATTTTTGTCCGAATGGCCGTATAGTTGGCAGCGATGACACTGCCCTATGAGACCCCTCGAATGTGGGGGTTCGACCCTGATGCCGGTGAGAGAGCACACCGACTTCAGGTTGAAAATTTCCTTTCCCTCTTTAGTGAGGTCCAGGACGACAAGGACTATATCAAATTTCACTTTAGTGCGAGAATTGTAAAGCCGATGCGCTTGGCGCACGGGGAAATCCTTATTTTGGAGATCGGAGAAAACAAGCTCTACGTCTAATTCTTTCGGAATGCCCTTTAGAACTACGCGCAATTGGCGCTCATCCGCTAGGGCGTACGAGTGGTATCATATTTGATATTCCCTAAGGAATGAGGCTAGTTGTCGGTGCTCCGACGAAGTGGCTACTTGTATTTTGATTCCTACCTGCGTTAGGCTCGCGGTGGAATAGGAGATATTTTGGCTGTTAAGCCAAATAAGGCATTTGTACTATTCCTGCATGTAAATGGGCGGCGGAGGCTTGACAGGGGGGGCGCGGGGGGGTCTCGGGCTCTTCCCGCTCGGCCGCAGTTGCGGGGGCAAGGGAGAGGAGGACCGGCGACACGGTGCCATTCGCACGGGTGTTTTTGCTCTTGGGCTTATTTGCCTTCTTGGGCGGCGGGGGGGCCTTGGCCTTACGTTTGGCCGAACGAGATGCGACGGTCTCGAAACCGTCGTCTGAGTCATCGGAGGAGGAACAGTTGTTCACCTCCATTTCGTTACCGGACGGTTGCGGTGAACGGGGGGCGCGGGGGACGCGGAGAAGTTCCCTCAGCGGGGCGACTTCGGAGTCGCTCGGCCCGTCCGAGAGCATCGGCTCTACTTGGTCAACATCGGCACTTGGGCCGTCGTCGGGCGGGCTCGGGCTCGCGTTGATTTCCGATTCACTCGAGGAAGTGAAATATTTATTTACGTTTATATTTCCATTTCTTCGCTCTGGTATCGGGACAAATCGCGGAGTTGAGTTCCGCCACTCAACACGCAATGCTTCCAAAAATTCAGCTGAAAGTGGTAGACGGAGTGTCTTAACACTGTATGCGGGATACAGCGTGAAGTTGATTTAACTTCAATTTTATAAATTGAAGTTTAAGTAACTTTGTTAGAATAATCAAAGAAGGACATTAAAACAGCAGACATTCCATAGTCCAGTCAACTGTGTATATTTTTGTTAGATCAACATATTATATGTAGGTGTAGAGGCACGAGGACTATGGTCACTCGTCGTCGGTATAGGTCCTCAATGTGTGTGTTTCTATGGCAAAGTCATCACGTTCGGGTAAACTCTAAGTCATCAAATATTTTATAGCACAATCTGGAATGTACTCATACGAATTGACTAGCCACGATTCTTTTGGGACATTGAGTAGGGGAGACCGGGGCTGAGTGTGCCGATTTTCACAAATCTATACCAAGAACGTATATTTTATACGCTAATATATCTGTAAATTGTATGCTAAATTGCTAAGTATATGTATAAGCGTTTAACATAAATTAAAATACCTTAGGATTTGTAAGACATTAATTTAAATAATAATATATTAATTTTACTACTTCTATAAATTGAAATTTTTAAACCAACTCAAAGGATTTATAAGACAAATTCTATATCCGACAGCTATATTTTTTAATGTAAGGACCCCTGCACTGCCACTCGATCTGTTTTGCTTGCGCAATTAAATTAGCCCCCACGTACCGAACTGCTGAACTATGTTTTCGATAGATTTTTCGTCGGCACAATTTACCCACGGCACTTTCAGCCCCGCTATCCTATTATTATTGTATCGACCTTAGCCTGTTTGCAACTTGCACCTGAAAGCAGAAATATTCAAATCACTCATTCTTCTCACAAAATGATATACCACGATTTTAGTCTTGCGGTTTTCAAAGGTCGGAACAATATTCTAATAAGCCTCTTATAAAATTATATAAAAAACAAACAAAAACCAAATTCACTTCTATATCTATTTGCAGTAACTTAAATAAAAAAAAAAGTGGAAAATAATATTTGATTACTTATTGTTTATTAATATTTTATTATGAATGTTACTATTAAAAGAAAATTGAGAAATAATAAAGGAAATTATTGATATATAGGATAAGGGCACTAGTAACCGGTGCAATTATATACATCTTTACTATTTAAAACTACCATGTACAAAGTATCTAATATCAGTATAGTGGTGAAGTCTATTTATGGTCATTTTTGTTTTTTTCTCAGTTTTAGTTTAAAATTGTACTGAAATAGATATTAATAATAATAATAATAATAAAACTCTTTATTGTACTCCCAAAAAAAAAAAACAATTGAAGAATACAAGTAAAAGAATATGGTACAATAAGCGACCTTATCGCTGAAATAGCGATTTCTTCCAGGTAACCTTGAGGCGTTGGAAATCGCAAAAAAATAAACAAATTGTGAGTAGGGTGTGATAGAATAGAGATAACAAACAACAACTACAAACAACTATATAAAAAAATAAATAAATAAACCTATACAAAGATAGATACATATACTCGTATACATAAATAAATACATACATACATATATATAAATACATACATACTTACATACATTCATAAATATACACTTATAAATTATGTTAACATATGGATACATACTTAGTATAGAAACAAGGGAAAAAACATAAAATAAAAATAAATAAATAATAATAATAATAAAAAAAATGTGATGTTAATACTCTACCGTGGATAGCATAACTCTCTATATATCTATCTTATCTCTATTATCTATCTTACAGTTATTTAAATTCATCAATGTAAGTTGAACAATCTTAAATATCCTCTTTTTCTAATTATATTTTTTGTTTTATCTTTTTGTAGCTCAAAGCTACAAAAAGACTATTATTAGTTTAGTAATGTCATGATGACAAGAAGCAAATATATTATTTTCATAATAAATTATGCCACACAAAAGTATAAGTTTCTCTCGATTTTCTATCACGAGGCCCTTGGTACCAATAGAAGCACCTATATTAAAGTTTATATCTCAACACATAACCTTATCAAGATCGAGCAATTTCAGTAATTTTTAAAATATGTTAATTAGTTTGCCTGTATAATCTACGAATGTAAATATGCAGGTACGTGAGTACAGGCATGTTGCTTTAAGTTGAACATTCGGCGACCTCTAAATTTTGCACTCTAAATATCATTACAAAAAGAAACAGATCGACGTCGCTATCACTGACGAGCCAGGGAATGGAATGTTGCGTAAAATTAAAAAGCTCGGGGCAATGGCTGAAATAAAACAGATATTAGATTAAAGGTCATTCAAACGGACCGTTATCGTGACTTAGCGTCTATTCAAATTATGGACACATGAGCGCAGATGATGCATTTAATTCATAGGTACCTATAATATATATAGTAGCTAAAGTAACGACTCTGGTGGAGGTCACTGATCCAATTTTTATATTTATTGATGCGAACATCGAGACCTCCATGAAACTGTTTATTAATTATAATCAGGGTCTTGGTTCATGCGTTGCTGAATAACTGATGTAGCTGCGTAAGTAGGTACCTACGCGTGCATTGGCAGCTCGCGGCCTTTCTGTTATCACGTGGTTAACCATCGAGATAAGCCTTGCCGGCTCCTAATTTGTGCAATCGACGCCACTCGACAATGCTGCATGGAATACTTTCAGTGTCATATTTTTTTATTTAGAGAGATAATAATACAATCCACATATTTAAAAAATCTTGGATATACATTACAGTTTAAATATTACAATATTACTGAAATATTTGCTAGCACTGAGGAAATATAAATCAACTTCACTTTGTATCCCGCACACAGCAGGGAAGGCAGATGGAGCATAGTGTTAAGACACCATTTTATATATAGAATTATAAATTAATATCTTTAAAAAAAATATGTTATTATGTTTTTTTTTTATTAACGGCACAATCGATCTTTGCTTTTTTTTAATAAGTGCTTAAATCATATGCAATTTGTAAGTAGATAAATTCATGTAGCTCACTAATAAATTTGACTTTGGATGAACCGCAATTTCCAAACATTGCAGCTATTGCTGTTATAGTACTGTTGTTAAGGATTTGTCAAAAATGGCAACTGACGGCCTGCTCTCCCCAAAATATAAGGAAGATAACGAAATTTAAATTTATGAAAATAGTACTTAAACTTTTGTATATTCTAAGAAAGGTGTCTGACATTTGTTACCAGGATACAGATCCTTGATAGAAATAACAGCAATTTATGTGATCACGACTGCTTCGACCTCGCCAAATATTTCTATTATATCTAGTAAGTAGTTATTAACTTTTGATTCTTCTGTTATATACATTTAGTGCTTGACATGAAATTAACATAACCAAATATAAATCACACTCCCAAAAGATGATATTATGTTATTGGAGTAGGTACTTATGTAGGTTTTATAAATGCATTTACTTTGTATATTTTTTTAGGTTCACGCTGTATCCCTCATATAGCTGGGTAGGCAGAGGGAACCTGGACAAAACAAATTATATTTTGTCATTTTGACTTATAAAATAATTTGTTGAATGAAAATATATTCCTATTCGACCAAATGAAATATTTAAAATTTCCATTTCTTAGCTCTGGTGCAGAGGCAAAGCACGGCTTTGATTTCCGCCCCTCAACACGCAACGCCTCCAGAATCCGACGAAAAATAGAGACCAAAGTGTTAAACCTAAAAAAAATCCGTTTTCTTTTAACAACGCAAGCAAGTTGACTGAAGAAATTGACAAGAAATGGATGATTTGATACGAAAATTAGACAGGTTACCGTCTCATTAAAAATACCGGCCTGTATTTATGGAACACTTCTGTGTTCATAATTTTTTTAAACTCTGTTAAAAAACTTTTACTATTGTCATCATTTTAACATAAAACTTCTCATGAACCTATAAGTACTTACCTACATATAATTTTATTACTAAAGTAACGTAAGACAATAAAATTAAAAAATGAATTGGGTGCTACAGTTAATCAGAAGTTAAGCAACGATATAATACATAATATATGTACTTGACAACACTAATAAACCTCCGAAGTATTATTACCATATCCTTAGACATGGATGAAGTTGCGACATTCTTACTTCTACTGCGAACAATCATTTTCATTAATAAAGATTATTTAATTTAAAATGTTGTATATTTTTCCATTAACCTTATTTAGAATCGATTTACTATAAATGACTTTAAAGTTTAATGTCGGATAAGAATAAATTAAGATCCATTTGAATGGCGGATGGTAGCTTTAGTTTTGCGTGGGTGTTAAATTATATGATTTTCATGCAAGATATTTAGAAGAATTTAAAATTAGGCTATAAAATGTGTTCACCTAATATAACATAATAGACAAAAGGGACCATTTATTCACCATTTTTCATATTTTATTACACTGTTTTAAACAAAGCTGTTTGCTAAGGTGTCATTTTCTCATTAGCCGACAACGAGACACAAAGGAGGGTAATGTGTTTATCATTTCTCATACTAGACTTTGACGACTTTGACTACGTAAGTACTTAATTGTAAATAATATGAACTTAAGTTATGTATGCAAAAAAAACAATGCTGCACAGGTTTAGACGTTTGATGCCATTATTAACATAATTTTTGTTGCACAAGATTTGGAAAGGCTTGAAAACAAAATTCTGTAACTTTGTTTGTGGTGTAATTACAGCTCGACGGCCCAATATCTCCAAATTATGTGATTTGACAATCAATACACATAGTACTGAAACCGTAAGTAAAGTTTTTTAGAAGACACCATGATTACTATTAATTTACATACAAATAAGCGTTGTAAATTTAGTATCTAAAGACTCTCATGTATGTATATACAGTGGATTATCGTGTATTTCCACAGTGTAGTGCATTTTTTATAGTACAGTCGGTTAAAGTTGGGTGTAGTAAATATTTTAAATTTAATGTTTGGCAAAAACACGACATTTTATTGAAAAATGATGCAGGTATGTTTCAATCTTAAACTGTAATTCACAGAAGGGTTACTCATTATTACATTGCAGAAAAAAAATGAAGAAAGAGTAATATTTGTAGTCTTAGGACTTGAAAAATCATCACAGGGTGTCGGTTTTTCCGATATTTTTTAAAATCAATATAATATGAAACATACATGACAAAGATTTTTTTTTATATTTTTCTCGTAACTATCACCTGTTTTCGTCTTATCGTTGACTCCTGGGACATCCTGTATATATGGCAAATCTAATTATGTTTTTTTTAATCCATATAAATAAAAAAGGTTCAAATGATAGCCTATTTGTTAAAAAATATATTTGTATTGTAAAAAATGTACATACATATTATGTTCTTTATACAAAAGTAAAAATAATAGCAACATATTGTTGAACATAAATATTCTTTATAGTACTTAAAACATTATTTAAGGTAGTATCATTTATGACCTATACATTAATAATTAATATTATTATCACTTACGTCAAGCAAGTATTAGGTACTAAGTCCGTAGAGGTGACACTGTGCCACTGCACAGTGTCTGGTTAAAGACGCGACGGTTGTGGGTTCGTTTTCCATTCGAGGAAGTGATTATTTACACAAGGCAACGAACGGGGTTGTTCTGTTACTTCACACGCAATGTCTCGAAAATTGGGCGAGGTGTCAGGAACACAAGCGAGGTGTCTTAATACTAAGTTCCCTCTCCAAAACTCTCAATTTATCGCATGTAAATAAAATTTATTCATTCCCCTGAGTGAGCCCACCATCATTATGTTTACAGTTAAACACTACTTTTGTGCCACGTTGGTCTTAGATTAAGATTAATGCCAGTTTCAAAAGCAACTTATCCCGCACACAGCAGGATAGGCAGAGGGAACCTGGTGTTAAGACACTCCGTTCCTCACTTTCTGCCGAATTCTGGAGGCGTTGTGTGTTGAGTGGCATAACTCAACGCCGCATATAATTTATTTACAAAGAAATAAATAAAATAAACTTTTTCAATCATTATACTTAAATCTTAACTTGATAATTTTAGTAATAAAAAAGTTACTCTAAAATTTATTGAATAATCTATATTATATTATAACTATAATCTATAATCTATAAATAAATTATATTATAGCATAACAATCGCGGTTTAAAATGACTAAATAACAAAAATGGTTAATTCACAAATTAAATTGTCACAATATGAGGTAAATTTACGTTTTCGACGTTTCAGATTTTTGTTCATTTCGTTTAACGGGGTTCACTTTACAAGTTATCTTGTAGGACTCCACCATTTTGACAGAATCCCGTACTAAAATTGTCGATCGAATTGTGAAGGAGTGTGCGAAACACACGGACAAGTCACACAGAGTTGTTTGAAAACTTAAGTATAGTCTGTAATGAGTCTTATCTGTCCTATTTTTTAGTTTCATTTCAACACGTCCAGGGAGCTTAGTGCCTTTATGGACACATCCGATGAACTCAAAGTCATCTAATGTCACATCCTTGTTATTTTCATCCCGGACACAAACATGCCAATTCTGAGGCGCTCCAGAGGTAAATTTGACATTTTTCGTCTCACCCTCTAAACTGACATTAAAGTAAATTATAAGGTTACCACATTTCCGGTTCACAAATAGATCATTCTTGTATAGAATAAGATTTTCTGGTTCCGTAAATTTGGGGTCCGGGAGGCGCACTCTGAACTCTTGGCATACATTCTTGGCTAAGTTAAGAATTTTGATGCTATGATTGTTAGTGTCTGCTATGTAAAGATATTTGCTATCTGAACTGACAGATAGACCGGACGGCTCATTAAATTTGGTTGGATCAGTCGTTTCTATCATAGAAGGGTTCAGTGTGGTCACTTTTTGAGGTCCGACATCTACTTTCTTGATTTTGTGATTGTAGGTATCAGCAACATATAATGTTTTGTTTGAATCACAATATGCAACTGCTAAGGGATGCTGTAGTTTAGCTTCAAAACCAACGTCGTCAACGTCACCGAAAGCGAAAAGGTTCTGAAAATTAATTAACAATAAATTAACATTTTGTTTTTGTTCACACGTAAGTACCTAGTATGAATTTTATTTTAGCAATACATATTGTATATTTAATTTTTCCGTGGATATTACAGTCACGTCAGGAATAACTATAGGTGTGGGTTCAAATGGGCAAAGTGGAAAATTGAAGCATGATATAATAGGCAAAAAGTAACAAAAAAGTAAGAAAAACGTTATAATATATTCAAAATTCAAATTAAAAATATTCTTTATTCAAATGGGCAATTATTATAAGCACTTTTGAATCGTCGAATGAACATATGAACAAAATGCTACCACCGGTTCGGAAGGCAGTTCTGCTGAGAAGAGCCGACAAGAAACTCAACAGTTGCTCTTTTCAAAATCAATGGTACAATCTATTACATTAGCTGGCAGCTATCCTGCATTACATTCAATCGACATTAATTCCATACATGCTTATCCTCTAAATATTGTTGAATAGTGTAATACGCTTTACTTGTTAAAAATTTTTTTACAGATATTTTAAATTTTTGTAGTGGCAAACTAAGAATACACTGCGGAATTTTATTATATACACGCATACTCAGACCCATAAAGGATTTATTAACTTTTTGGGGGCGAAAACTTGGTGTAACAAGCTTATCTTTATTTCTCGTTCCAATCGTATGACTGTCACTATTTTTGCTATGACGGATATGATATGTAAGTGAAACAATTTTACCATTGGGTTGCGATCTCCCCCACACAGTGCTGACACTTGTCCAGTGGACATCGCCAGTCGCCTTATAGATGAACTCTCAGAATCCGCTATAAATATTTCAGGATTGATGCCTACACAAATAAAACATTTCGTTATATATGAATAAAATTTTCAGATATTTATGGTGTTGAGTTCCGCCACTCAATGCCATAAGAAAATGTGCTTTATAAGAGACTTGGTCTTTAAAAAAAAATAATGTAAATTAGTTATCATCTTTAATTCACACAAATGCATGCATCAACATAACATGTGTTTGGGCTTATAAAATCAAAGAAACATTTTTGGAACGCTATTTGAATGGAGAATAGTCTTCAGGACACTGTATGTGTTCTCTCTGTCTACGGAATAAAGTGTGAAGTTAAAAAAATGTCATATATGCAGTTAGCTCACCATTTCGTAAAGCAAGGCCGGAAGGCTGCGCGAAGGCAGCAGTGTTGGGGTAGGCGCTGTTGCGCGCCGCCTCCGCGCCCGAGCCCGCCACGCACGCGCACGTACCTGACGTATCAGATAACATATAGTTCACACAAGTGCCGGTCACGGTTCGTTTTCGGTCCGATCTCAGTCCTTTAAAATATTCTTATAATACGTGACAAAATATGCTTATATGCGTGATTGAACTGTAACTGGATTGAAACACACACTCACATAAGAAAAAACTATAGAGAGATTCCCGACTTAATGTCAAATCTAGAAGTGTGAAATGTTTAACAATAAAACATAAATGTAATTATGCTTAATTACAAGGAGGGTATAGGACCAAGGTCCGTAATGAATGGATAATTTTAAAATCCCTATAGCAGACCTATTGGGCGCTTAAAAATATTTCATTATATATATATATATATATATATATATATATATATATATACGAGTATATATTGAAATCTTATAAATATAAATATATATATATATATATATATATATATATATATATATATATATTTATAAGAACTGAACATATCTCCTCGAGAAATAGTAAAAAAATTCGACAGTAGTAAAAAAATTATTCTTCTCGTGCCTCTAATAACACGGAATAATATAAAAAGTACATGATTATAAATAAATTAATATGCTAACACATCAACATAACTATACAATAAGAAAACAATATGACATAAATATCAACATTATAGTGTTAGTTTCCTAGTACTTTTTGTTAAATTCAAATTAAATTTCTAAGAAACAATGTATGTAGAAGGAAAATTTTGTAGCAATTAATTGTCATGAGTTATTATATGTTATAGCTATTGTTATTTATACTAAAAAAAATAAAAATCACGACTAATATACATAAATTACACATAACGTTAAATACCGATTAAGCAGTCAAAAAATATTAAAATTTCTACAAAAAAAAAGTATTTTAATGTATAAAATTAAATAAATCAAAAACTAAATCAGTATCACGCTGTATTCCACACAGCAGGATAGGCACATGAAACCTAGTGTTAAGGCACTCCGTTCTCCACTTTCCGCCGGAAAATTAAATAAAAATAAAATGGCGGAAAATTAAATAAATATCTCATTTCCTCGAATGGGGATCGAACCCACAACCAGTCGATTGTCCCTCTGCACCATGACTGGCTCCATATATAAAATAAAATATAATATTTGTAAATTATAAGCTTATTTATAAATATTAGATATTATATTTAATTACGAGGCCGACTGCAAATTCGGCGGATATAGGTTCAATTCCAACTTGGGGGAAATTAATTGTTTTTATTCCTTCTCTCTGGAAACAAGACAAAAACGCGGCGTCGAGTTTCGCTACTCAACATAACGCGAGAACGGAGTATATTAACATTAAGTACCTTCTTTTTTCACTTCGTTATACGCGGCATACAGTGTAAAGCCAAAAACCATTATACTTTACCTTCTGAAAAAGATTTATATTTCCACCAAATAGTGTTATCCAGGAAAAGTGCCCAGATCTGATGAGAGCCGGCGCAAGCGATCAGCAGCACACGACGTTTATGATCGTTCTTATCTTTATCTAAAAAAAAGAATAGCAACACTTTCGAAAAATTATTAAAAAAAAATTATTATCGTATCTGCCAACATATTTATTTTATATGTAGCATGCGAAAAGTATATGTAAAGTTCACGAAGATGGAGTTACGGTTAGTTGGTTTACGAATCAAGGTATCGATGTATACCTTTATTCTCCTTATCATCCTTGTCGTCCGGCGTGCTGGCGGGCGCGCCGGGGGGCGGCGGCGGGACCGCGCGCACCGACATGTCCATGTCCGGCGTCGTGTACAGCAAGATGTCCCATGGAGACGATAATGCTTGTAAGCCGAGACATTTCCCACCTGAATCAAATAATTAATTCATTCAATTTTCAATTTAAAGTAATAATAATAATTATTATTATTGTTTTTTTTTTAATTCTAAGAGTACTGCTACAATAAGCACAAACGGAAGTGCCACCTACTAATTAAATTTTAAAACTATCCAGAAAGCCAATGAAGAATAACCACTAAATTTAAATTCTAGCTCATCGTATTGTCTTTTAAAAATAAAAAATACGTGTGATAGAATTATTTTTATACGTCTATTAGTTTTTGAGATATTTTCCCTTAAAGTAAGCACGCGACGCGAGATTCCGTCGGGCCGTAACCGACCCGCGTGACGACACTGGTCTGACAGAATTAGGTCGCTTAGTTCGTCTGCGTTTACGCGCAGTTCGCGCTCTTCTGTAGCTGGCGTTTCACTACGAATTTATTTACGTTTAATAAATAATATATAGGTATATTTTTTAAATCTTTTTTTTTCACATACATAATGTAATAGCGAGCATTGTATTTTAAGATATTGAAGTTTTGATATTACTTTGTCAAATAACAGTTCTATCCTGCTCGGTTTCATGGCGTGTTGTACCAAAATCTTTAGCTTTGATTATTTTTATTGTAGCATCGATACCAGAAAGCTTGAATTTTTTCCAACAACACTTGGTTTGGCTTGGGCGTTACCACAAACTTAATCAGTACTTTAATGGAGAAACTACTCAGCACTTTGATGGAGGCATACAGGAAAAAAAGGAGAGCTCTACATTAGATTTGCGGCCTTTTTAGATTTGCAGAAGGCCTTTAAGTTTGTGCCTCGTCAATGTATTTGGATGGCATTGCGATCCAAAGGGATCCCTGAGGCCTATATTGAGATTATCAGAGATATGTACCACGATCCCGCTTTGCGATTCGCGATGGTTAGGACTGCTGTTGGCGACACCAAACCCTTAGATTACAGTAGGGGGTTCACCAAGGCTCGGCTCTTAGTTCGTTCTTATTTAATCTAGTAGTAGGTAGTCACGGCTCACATCCAGGACCAGCCTCCATGGCTGATGACATTGCATGTTGATGCAAGTTCCTTGCTATGTTTGTCCTGTCCCTGGAGTTAGACCTCCGAACGCCCAAGGATGCGGTGTTTAGATGTCGTGATGCAGGACATGAGTGCCAATGGTCGAACTACTCAGGACGTTACAGATGGTGTAAAGTGGAGTAGGTTAAGCAGGAAGGCAGACCATGGCCTACGCCGGGATTAATGCCAAGAGAAAGAAGACTTGGTTGCAGTTGTTGAAGACTCGTCGCTGCGACGATGTAACCCATTATAAATGCCATGGTATGTTTACAATCACCTCTGCTGGCGGCACAATCTTCGCAGATTACGTATAAACTTATTAGTTTTTTTCATTGCATTCTAAACTGAAATAATATGATTTAATACGTGCGTGGTGTTGGCAATACATACATAACCTACTCTTTTAACTTATACGTACGCAATAGCATCATGACCATAACTCTCTCTTGCCGATCTACAATAATCACAATAAAAATATTCTTCAGATATACATTTATAAAAATATTAAAAATCTACATAAAAAAAAAAAAAATAGGGGGGTTATGTTGTTCGCGTCCGCAGGTATAACCTGTTGGTTATACCTGCGGATGTTTCTTATACCGTTAAAATCTACCACCCTGCACGTGCCCCCTGGGTGGTGCCAAAAGAACAACAACGCCGAGTCACAGGCGGCGGAGAAATAACCTGTTCATGGGTTGTCACAAGCCTGGAGGAGCTAAATGGTCTCCGAAAGTGTGAATGCTGTACCTTTGGAAAGTACTTCAATTAAATTCCAAACCCCCTTTTACAAATGAAATGTCAGAAAATAATGGATGCGATTATGTATGCGATCCGGCTAACCCCCGGCGCTCGCAGGTACCCGGGCCTGCGGGTGTGAAGTTTACTACCGAAGACTACACAGGAGTGGGCGACCAGGCCCCTGTGTCAGTGAATACTACTGGCAGCGGCAACAAAAAACTTGTACAACAATCCTTCCACCCTAGCATGTTTCTACCAAGACACAGATCTGCATCTTTGGGAAGTCCTGCAGAGGATAGTGAATCTAAATCACAAGAAACCAATGACCCCCAGTCAAGCACAAGACCAAGCAAAGCCAACCCTCCATCTTGGCAGAGAACACCAAATAACAGGAATCCCAAGAGAAAGAAATTGTCAGAATCACCATCTCCAGACCATATCCAAACATCGAACCAGTTTACTGGACTAGCTATTGATCTTGATGAGGAGAATACTGATACAAAGGTAAGAAAGCCGAACAAACCTCCTCCAATAGTGCTCTATGGTGTTGAGGACGTTAATAAACTGACCGAACTTCTAGAAATAGTGGCAGAAAGAAATCAGTTTACCTACAAAATAGTTAACAGAAACCCCCAACCGTCATGTTTATAAGCGCTTGTGCCTGGCGCCACGACCGCCTTGGTACAAATGATAAATATATAACCTTGATCGCCGACAATAGCTTGTGTACCAGTCCCCGCCAATATTTCAACACTGCCTTCATCCAAGTGTATGGCGCGCAACGAATGATTGTTTGTATCACACACTACTAAGACTGATTTCGACAGCCAGCAGAGCCCTTGTGGAGAATTGAAGCGAGCTTCGTTTAATTCTGAAATAAAAAAAATAAAAAATCTTTAACTTTACTTTAACTAGTCCTATACACTGTACAGTACGTTTTACGAGTTTGCCCTGAAGTTAAGTTTTCTGAACATTTGCGCATTGATCACTGGGGAAGAAAATAATTAAAAGTAAGAAATATTCTAAATTCAAGTCAATGCAGATATATTCAGCCAACTTCAAGGCGGCTATGACTCGTTGGTCTTACTGAATATTCGTTTAATGGCTAATACTAGTCTACTTATAGCATTTGTTAAAAATAAAAAAAAAAAAAAAAAAATTAAGAGAGAAGTTGAAGAATGAGCCCTATAAAATCACACGACTGTCGGGTTGCGTGAATGTTTTTATTTAAAAGCACAATTATTGACTAAATAAAGAAAAATATTAAGACAAAAAAAAATTAAAAAGTAGTAAGACCCGAACCCATGACTCTCGGATACCATCCAAGAATTCTATATGAAATAATAGCAACAAAAAATGTGTTCTAACAAGCTTGCAAGAATTTCGACATAGATCTTTAAGAGGCACTTCTACGAATTTCAAAAGGCGCGGGTTCGTGTTCCACTGCACTGAAATTGGTATATGTTTCTAAGCGTTTTTCTTTCTTTACTATATGAATAGCATATTAAAAATAACATTATAGTTAAATAATAGTATTACATACTGCCGTCTTTAAGTCCAGGTTCCGGTCCGCCAATAATTCGTAATATAATACCAGCGCAGTCGGTCAACAGAACACGATGATTTCCCGTATCTGAGATAGCCAAAAATGGCTCTTCACCTCGTCCACGATAAAATGGGTTCAGTGCTAACTACAGGAAGAAAACAAGAAAAGTACATACATGTGAAAAATAAATAAATGATCCTTGTATCAATTGATTCAGTTTAACCTAGTGAGAGTGACTAACAAGGTGATAATAAAACTAAAATTCACAGCAAAAAAACAGATGTGAGATTATCAAAATTCGACAAACTATAATTTAATAGTTATCCCAATTTATTTATACGTTCCCTTCATAATTTTTCGAAGAAAGCAGCAATGATAACCTAGTGCGTGCAGTATGACAAACTGTGAAGGTTGCATACAAAATTAATTACTTTTTCAACAATTTTTTTTTTTCAACAACTTTGAAATCTTTGCATATTAAAGAGAACTTATAAATAAATAAAAAAAAATTGTACTTGTAGAAACTTAATTAACATATTTCAATGATTTTATTGAAGCATTAACTAATCACAAACCTTACTAGGAAAATAAAGTGCGTCTGTATCCTTTGCCTTTACATGTGAGTTGAGTGCTATGGGTATAGCTGTATTAGAGAGCCGCAATGCAAAATGTCGTAATGTGTTTCCAATAAAAGAAACAAGTTCATCTCTATGACCTTCTCCAGTTATAACAAATAAAGGCTTATTACCTGGACCTGAAAATAAGTATTTTATTATGACATTATGTTTTTAAAAATACATTATCATTAAGGCAATAAAATATACAATATATATAAAGTATTTTTTATTCAAAACTTCTTTTTATTTCCTTTTGCTTCATGTCTTATCCCACAAAGTAGGCAGAGGGGACTGTTGCATTTACAGCTTTTTTTCCATACACCATGACAACTTCAAAATCTTAATTGTTAATAATAAAAGTATTTAATTTCTTTTCCTTGAATGGGGATTGCCAATGTGTTTACAGTTACAGCCTTATAAATACATTTACACCATAGCATACATAATATATATATGTATATTAAAAAGTTATTGTGCCAAAGTAATAACAAAAATTATAGTTATATGTATAATATAAACAAACAAATCACAACAATTAAATCATAGATAGGAAGAGCAAGAAAAGCATAGGAAACTGAACTTGGGGGTATGTATCAAGTGGTGTGTATTTAAAGACAATAATATGTAGGAATAATTGCTGTTTAGGTAATATCTCACCTAAAATAAGAAGAGTGGGCCAACATCTTATACCTAGTGCTTCCCACATACAACTATTCAAGTCATTAACAACAGGGTGGTGTATATTGTACCTTTGAACCGCTGCTTCTATATTAGTAGATACTTTTTCATTAGTAAATTTTGCACAATGAACTCCAATCTATAATAACATTTAATGTAAAACAATATATTATATTTAATTAAAATAGTTGTACTTCATACATAATTTTTTAAATTGTTGCAATATAAAATAAATAATATAAGCTAAAAGAGGGCTTTGTGGCCCAGTGGGAGGTGGTTATCCAGTATCTGAATGTAATTGGTTGTGGCGTTGATCCTCCTTCAGTAGAAATAATTATTCCAATTTTCTTAAACAAGGTATGTGCAGCATTGAGCTCAAATTATATTAACGCTAGGATAGATTTGACTCTAGCCCAGTCCAGCCTACTCTTCTTTGGCAATCCTTCTATAGACTGGGACAATGTAATAAAAATAAGAAAATAGCTAAAACTAATATAAAACATATAATTTACATACCACAACAAGTCCATTATCAGATTTATGTAGTTTTTCAATATGATCTAAATCAGGTAAAATATGGTAGCAGTTTATACAGCAGTATGTCCAAAAGTCTAAAACAACGACTTTCTCCATACAATGCTGACTTAAGCATATTGGTTCACTTACATTCACCCAATCTAGATCTAAAATGTAAATGAGTCACAGATTATTTGTTAGTTTGCGTTACAAATTTAAAATTTTAAGTAATAAAATCAATTATACTTCTTTTAAAATCTTCAACAGGTGGTACTATTGGCCACACTTTTTTAATATGATTTATTATGAGAGAATCCCGTTCAGCTTCACTATTTGCTGATGCCATTGCCTCAGTTAAATCCATACAAGCTTGAGCCACATAATCTAGTTGACTAGACTCCATAATTTTAAAAATAAGATCAGCGCCAACTAATGGTTATGAATATTCTTTAGGTTATTAGTGTTCTTATATATTGAAAAGAAAATCCTACTTCAAATATACTATTTTATATCATAGCTGTTTCTTTGCTTAAAAATTTATAATATTTCAAAAACTCGACTTTAAATGACAATTGACAAATAAGAATGACAGACCAGCACCACAGTGAAACAGTAAATACGATGATTCTGCTCAACCACAGACGGTACACGAGTGTTCACGCAAGAGCCAAGAGACAGTTCAATAAACCTTGGTTTTTATTACAGGAGACATTTACCCAAGTTCTTGGCCCACGGGTTTCTGCAATCTACCGTGCCGTACGGTACTTTTACTATTGTCCAATAAAATTAACCTATTAATATATATCTAATAATATATCTATTATTAATATATTTTATCTGTATGTCATTCATGTCGTTTAGAATAATAAGTGACATGTTTACAAAACATAACAACGTATTCTATCTATGTACCTACGTATTGAATTGTTTCTGGATATCGTTTCTTTGTCAGCTGTTTCATGTTTGATAGTTCGTATTTTTAGAAATAAGTAGAAAATATACATAAAGTAATAAAAATTATGTTCAAACATGGATGCCATGTTTGATATTTGTTATCTTACGCCTGACAGCAATAACACGGAACCCGACGATATTCCTAAAACAAAAGAAAATGTTTGGATATTGGGAAAAAAGTACAGTGCAATTCAAGGTAACAAATCTTTAGCTAATTTATGTTAGCGTTGAGTATAAAATGAGATTTATATTCTATATTCTCTTTTTAGATTTAGATCGTATAAGACGAGATATAAGTTCCATAATTTGGTGTACATATAGAAAAGGATTTGTATCTATAGGAGATGAAGGGTTAACATCAGATAAAGGATGGGGTTGTATGTTACGGTGTGGCCAAATGGTATTAGGTGTGGCATTAGTTAGGATTCATTTATCTTCGGACTGGATATGGACACCAGAAACAAGGTATTCTATGCTTTCCTATATGTATTGGTTGTCAATATATACATTTTGAGATTATGGACCACAGGTACAGTGTAAGACTGTGAATGTGATAGTTGTGAGCTTGGTCTAAACTTTTTCGATAGTGATTTTGTTCAACAATGCTCTGACAAGACAAAATATGATGTTGAGATTGCTGAGGGATACTGCTTAGCGAAGTTGTGAATTTAGTGGCAAAACGGATAACTTTAACGGATGTCGTGATACAAGTTATTTTCCTTATGTAGGTAGAATACCTAACCTATGGAAAATAGCTTGTATCTGTTTTTGGTGTACAAAAAATTTTAAAATTTATATGAAAATTTTAAACATTATAAAGACCTATGTTTTTAGTAATACCTTTAAATATTGTATTTTTAGAGATCCAACATATTTAAAAATAGTTCAAAGGTTTGAAGAGAGGAAACAAGCCCCATATTCAATACATCAAGTAGCACTTATGGGTGCAAGTGAAGGAAAAGATGTGGGTCAATGGTTTGGACCAAATACAATTGCTCAAGTTCTAAAGTAAGGAAATGCTATTAATATCTGACAACTAACTTTAAGTCATATGACCATCTAAATTAGAAAGGAAATACCAATTATTTATTCTTAAATAGCCTGTGACATAATAAATGTATTGTATACATTATAAATTTCAGGAAATTAGTTATTTTTGACAAGTGGAGTTCGCTATTTATTCATGTAGCATTAGACAACACTGTTGTCAAAGAAGATATATGTGAGTATAATAATTGTGCAATCTGATGTAATTTAAGAAGATTTTCATAGTATTTAATAAATTAAAGAAGTAATTTATCTTATTTATATGGATATATTATCTTATATTATCTTGTTTATATAGATTTGAGATTTACCCAATAACCAATGTGATAGAAATGGAATTAATTAAAAAATATATATAATATTTAATAGAAAGCCTAATCTTAAAAAATGACTGACGTCAGTCAGTGCTGCAATCATTTCTGATGAATTCCTTGAATGTGATTATTGTGAAAAGGCTGTCTCTTTTTGTAATGCCGTCCGCACAGTGAAGTTATGGAACATTTAGGAGTTTCTACATTTCTCTCTTCACTATAGTTTCTAAATATATTTTCCATTTATTCTGATATCAGTGTATGGTTAATTGGGTTTATAGTGTATTTATTTCATATATGATAATTTTATAATAAATTGTGTAGTCAGATATGTCTTAGCTGCATAATATGGTATTATTATTTTTGAATAGCATCCATACCTATATTATAAATTCGAAAGTAACTCTGTCTGTCTGTCTGTCTTTTACGCAATCAGGCCCAAACCGCTAATTTAATTGTGATAAAATACTCATATAGAGATACTTGAGGGTACCGGGATGAACATAGGATACTTTTTTTTCCCTCATATTTGTAATATTTTCGATATATACCAATATATTAAAATAATTAATTTGACATGCAATTTATTCCGCCATGTTAATAACAATGGTCGCTACGCGTTGCTAAGCAACGGCTTGCAAAGTTTGTTGTTTTAAGAAAACGTCACCCAAAGTGAGTTTGCTTAATGCAGACATGGCGCGCGCCGATATAGATTTGTATACATTAACAAAAATTAGATGATTTCTATAATTTGATATTCATCCTTATGAAAATAAATATAATAGTCACTTTTAGCATTTCATCTAGATGGAAATTATAGTTTACTGTATAACATTCTAATAAATAATTAAGGAGATGTCACTGATTCCAAATGACTTAGCCTACGAGTTGTGTAGTATGACCGACGCGAACGGGCAGATGACTTTGTTGATTTTGTAATTTTTTATATATTTTCGAATTAATATTATTTTTTATGTAATTACTTGCTGCTTATAATTAATTAATCTTAGTTCGGTTATGTATACCGATGTTATACACTTAAAATATCGTAATTTTAATCATTTGGGATTTTATTTAATATTGTTCGCAAAAATTAATAATTATTTAATATAGAAAAATGTTTAGTACGCGCGCACGACAAACTTTAGGTACTTTTTCTAATGTTAAGAATTTCCTTTAGTTACTTTTACTTCTTTTGTTTGTTCATTTCGGTTACTCAGACATTTTTTCTAATAATAAATCTCCACTTATTATTATTTTTTAACTTATTTTAATTATTTAGGCTTATATTTTCGCGGGCGTAGCCGCGTCCGGGCTCACTAGTTTATTAAATAAATATTTAAAATAATGTTGTTCTTTTGGCAGTAAAACAATGCATTATTAACAATGACAGAGGGGATTCATCTCTCACACAAGAAAATGATATAGTTGCAGATTGGATGCCTCTTTTACTCATAGTACCCCTCAGGCTTGGTCTGAGCGAAATAAATCCGATTTATATTGATGGCCTTAAAGTATGTTGAATATAATTTAATACAAAATTAACAAGTGTAATTCAAATTTTTGCTTTGTATCATATCCGGAATAAACTTAGTAGGAAAGGCAAGGGAAACCTAGTATTAATAATATAATCTATGAATGAAAACGGCATCTCAAGATCTATCTCAAAGTTGAGAGTGATTTATAAATACTTATAAATTCGGCGGAAAATGGGCAACCGAATGTTATAATACTAGGTTCCCTCTGTCTACCCTGCTGTGTGCGGGATACAGCGTGAAGCTGATTTTAATTTAATTTTACAGATATGTTTTCAATCATCCCAATCGATTGGTGTAATAGGTGGGAAACCAAATCAAGCACTTTATCTCATTGGATGCGTAGAGGACGAAGTTATATATTTAGATCCACACACTACGCAACGTTCGGGTTTAGTAGAAGTAAGTTCTTTATCCAGTACTTAAAAATATTGTAGTTACTCAGCGTGCAATCCCTAGAAAATTCGGCGGAAAGTGGGAAACAGAGTGTGTTAACACTACGTTCCCTCTGCCTACCCTCAGTATACGCGGGATAAGCTATATATAAATAATACTAAGTAAATCATTTCAGAATAAATTAACTGATGAACAAAAAGAAATGGACTGTACTTATCATTGTAAATTTGCATCTAGAATACCAATGTTAGCTATGGATCCCTCTGTAGCAGTGGTAAGTGTAACTACTGTGAATTTATTTTATTGTTTCTAGGGTTCCGTACAGTGTAAGAAAAAACGGAATCCCTATATGTTCACTTTGTTGTCGGTTGTTCTGTTTGATAGCTACTTATTTGAATTTTTGAAAATGGAACTTTGATTTTTTAGTGTTTCTTGTGTAGAACAAGAAATGACTTTAATGAGTTGTGCGAGACCATAGAAAATAAGTTAATGCAAGAGAGCCAGCCTTTATTTGAAATATGTGAAAAACGTCCAGCTCACTGGGGACCATGTAATAATGATATTGATCTACAAAATACCTCTCTTTTTACAGGTAATAAAAAAAAACATTTTATGTTTTAAATTGACATTTAAAAACTTATATTTAATAATTATTTTTATTTCAGAATTTGAAGAAGTTGACAGACAATTTGATGACTCTGATAATGAATTTGAGATACTTTAGTTCTGAATACAAAATGATGTTAAGTTTTTTTATAATTGTTTGTGTTATCACAAAGTAATATAGCGAAAAGAATATTTAGGTTACACTTGCATATTTAATTTTTTTGATATTTTCAAAGTAAACTCTTGTGTAAAATAGACCAGTTTTACTCAATAATGTATGGTAAAAAGCTCTCGTGCCTAGAAATATAATATGCTTATTCCAGCACTCCATAAGCAGCTATATTTTACAGTGCCTTGAATTTTTATAAAAAGTGCAATGTTAGAATAAGCTTCTGGATTTTTAAATGGAACATATGTAAAAAAAACATTTTTATTCATTCTAATAGGTACATTTTTGTTGCATTCCCATGTCATATTGTCATAATCTAGTCAGGCAACAATTGATCATTTTAAAAAAAATAGCAACAGCCAGCTAGCCGTGTAATAAGTCAGGCTGTTAATATTTACTTTTTATTGGTAATTTACATTATATCATACTACTTGCCACAAAGTTATATAAATGAAGTTGTATATTATTTTTATTATGTATAGAATTATAGGTATTCTTAAATATTTAATATTTACCTGCTTATGAAATTTTTGCTTTGTACACATAGCTTAGTATAGATTGGATCATAATGGAGCTTTAGTTATCTGTGTTAATCTAGGTTTTATATTTTTTTTATTACGCTGTATTCCGCACTCAACTGGAAGGACAGAGGCATCCTAGTGTTCACTATATTCCTCATTTTTTAAGACACTATGTTCACCACTTTCTACTGTATTCTGGAGGCATTGCGTGTTGAGTGGCGGAACTCAACGTCGCGCTTTACCTTCGACACCAGAATGAAGAAATGAAAATATAAATTTAAATATATCATTCCCTCGAGGTTGAGGATCATCAGAACTCACAACCAGTCGCGTTTACATGCACACTGTGCCCCTGGGGCACAAAGATCAGAATTAATTTCTGTGTCTTAAGTAAGGAAAATTGAATAAGAATTTTATTTTTAAACTTATGATCATTAGGCATGGCATAGGTCCAGTTGTATATAATATTAAAATAAAGTCCAGAAACACAACACAAAGTAATTTATTTTTACCTGTATTTCTTTACAACACAGAGTGGAGACTTCATAACTTACATTTTTATAAAGTTACCTAGACATTTATGCACGACAATTTGAGCATATACAGGTACAAAAATAAAGGGGAAATTATTTAATACGCGCGGCTGCGCCCGTGTATTAAACCAATATATTATTTTGAGATGTTATTCTTAGTTTACCGTTACACATTTAGTAACTCATAATTTATATGTTAACGATTTCAATTGATTTTGTCATATTAAATTGAAACTTATATAGAAAAACTTATAAAGGTATCGCGGGGAAAAATTCCGGAATAAAAAGTAAACTAGAAAAATCCGTCCGATTGTTTCGGAGATTGGTGCGGACAAAGGCAGACACAAAAAAAAAGATTGTTTTAGTATCGTGTAAATAACTATGTGCACTTGATAAAAATCGATTATTTTAAAATCACAGAAAGACTCTTCAATTTTATTTATTTATATAGATAAAAGCTTTTAATAACTAATTAAGAAGTATTTACCAAGTTCCTAAACCACTTAGATAATAATTATTACAAAAAACACAATATATATAAAAACTTCTGCCTTGACTAATTTCGAGTCGATTAGGCCGTTTGTGCATTAATGACGTGGGGGTAATGCAATCCAATTAACATGTAAATAAATTTGTACCTGCTTATGCTAATCTGGTTATTTATTTTATAAAACATGATAGTATCTATTAAATGATATGGAGTTGTAAGTTTTTAAAACAATAGCACAATTGGTCCTAAATTGGACAAAAGGCTTTATGCACAAGAAAACAAAGTCTAAAAATAATTAATAAAACCAAGTATCAATCAATAAAAAACATTATTTTGCAGAAAAACAGGTAACTTCACTTAGGTATACAAAAATATATGTTACCATACATTATTTGGTACTTAATACTATCACAACTAAAATAGTCTTACTAAGGATATTGCACTAATATAATAAGTTTACAATGTAATAGTGAAAATATCAATGACTAGCACAAATTATAAAATTTCTTTCCAAATATCTCTATGTAAAGCTTAGGGAAAATGCAAAATATTAGTACAATAAAATTTGGAAATAATAAGTGTATTTAAGTATTTAATACATTCGAGGCTCAGTAATGAATAACATAAAAATTAATATTATTATACTTAAATCATAAATATTTTATGTACTATAACTACAACATTCATTAGACATCTTTTTTTAAATGATTATTATGCCATTCTATGAGTTTATATTGAAAATGCAACACAGTATTAAAAAAATATATAACAAATAATATTGTAGTTTATGTTATAATATAATATATATAAAAGGACTTGTCCTCACTGACTGAGGTAAGACGCACGGACAGCCGTAACCGCTGATGGTACAAATGTGAAATTTGATGATTTGACAGATGTTTACTTTCGTAATCTGGACATCCGCTAAGGGATTTTGAAAATTTTTTACCTTAAAGGGGTGAAATACAGGTTGAAAGTTTGTATGGAAAAAAATTAAATCAGCACCGATTTTTATAAAATTTGAAATTTAGACTCTTAGAAAAATTTCATTAAACAAGTGTTTCATGGTTTTCTAGCATTCACCCCTAAATAGGCAAGCGAAGCTGCGCGCGTCCGCTAGTAATATATACATGTCTAATTCATGACAATGATGGTCTATGTATAAACAGACATGTCAAATAAGATAGTTTGTAGAAGAATAAAGGTTCATCTTGCTCTTCAAATATTTGAATAAAATTTGAAACATAAGTGTATAGTATATAATTATTTTTTTAAAATATTTTTAATAATAAGATAAAACTTTATTCCTTTCTCCTGTAAACCTTCTCTTTTGATGCCTGTTTATACTCAGAGACCATCAACACATCTTATGGTCTGCAATTCCATTTATGTGGTGAGACAATGAGTATGACAAACAGAATTGTGAGCACATGCACCTGTTATGAAATCCAAAATAAACATCATAAACAAGCCAAGATATCTGAATTATTAATACAAGATACACATATGTTTTATTTCTAGTTCTAATTATTTCATATCCACAATATTTTTTCATTACATATTAAATCACCATGTAATAATAAAATTATAATGTTATTTTTCAAATAACATTCACAACCACTCATTTTACATATTAAATTTTATATAATAAAATATATTTCATTGGTATATATAGTCTAGGAAATTTAAATGGTAAATACATAAATAATATAAAATATTTGTTTTTTTATATTAGTCCAACTTTTTATTAAAAATTACTCATAAAATTGGACATGACTTGTACATTGTAATGTAATTTAACATAGGACTGCTTATTTATGTAACATGTTATTATATGTAGCTTTTTGATACAAAAACAACTATTTATTAGTTAGTACTTTTTCAACTAAAGAAAAAATAATGAAATTGAAATATGTTTGTTTAATTTTATTTTTCATATTAAAAAGAAACATATGTACTTATTATTTTTAAAGAAAAAAGAAATCTATGCATATAAAATTCACATGACAAATTTTACTACAAAACTCAAGCTTCAAAATCTCTACTAATCAATCACCAGTTAGCAACAATGTCAAATTATTATTTTTCTATAATAACTTGTTAGGTTTTTGTACATAATTTTATTTTTTTTATAAATAAATAAATATATATTTTTATTGACTTGATATTGGATACCTGTTATTTAAAAAATTGATGACAAGAACTGTTATGTTATCAACTGACCCTCTATAATATGCCTGAAGAGTTAAACTTTTAGCCCCAAAATCAGGTTCATCCAATCGTTCCTTTATAAATTTTATTGCTTCTTCATTTGAAAAGGTGTCCCATAGACCATCAGATGCTAGGACTAAGAACATGGGTTTGTGATCATTCAGATTAAAGGTCAAAATGTCAGGATCAGCTATAACAAATTTCTTATCTTTTAGTGGATAATCACCCATGGCTCGGGATGTAGCTAATATGCCAGCTACTCTCCATACTCCATTGAAAGCTATATATCCACCAGCTGCTTCTATTCGTTTTTGTTCTCGGACCTATGGAAACAAATAAGTTTGTTTTATATTTGTAAACAATTTTTAGTTTTCGATTTTAGTAATTTAAATTTGTTTTAGGTTGTTCAAAGTAAATTTAAGAATTTTGGTTTTATTATTATTTCTAGTAAACAAGAAGCAATACCTGCTGTGGTTTATGATCAAATGATACTGGAATTGCATTTCCTCGACTGTCACACATGACCCCTCTTGAATCACCAACATTAGCTACAATTAAGTTGTTATCTTCTAAAACAGCAATCAAAGCTGTTGTTCCTGCAACATTCATAGACCGTTTGGCAGCTTCGACAAGTAGCCTGTCAGCTGCTAATACTTCATCGGTTAATAATTTGCCAAAATTTATCTTGCCTTTATCTACATAGCTTGATAGAGGGACAGCAACATTTTTTACTGGCTTTACTGATCTCACTTCTCTTGTAATTATTGGTCTTGCCTTAGACAGTTGAGCTAGTAAATCTGGATCAGTTATTTCCTTTTTAGATGTATCATCAGCAGTGCTAGCCGATTTTTTAAAGCTAGTTTTTCTTTCAACAGGTACATTACTTTCATCCTTTTTAGGTTCGTCTATTGAAGGAATGTCTTGCTGAGGTGTTACAATTGGTTTTCCATCTTTAAAAGCATGCAATTCCACAACTTTATTATATAAATTTTGTATAAGATGATCCTTAGCATAGTTGGCAGCAAATTCTCCACCGTGTCCGTCAAATATAGCAAATAAGGATATGCCAGAGTTGTTTATATTTTCGTTAATAATAAATTTGTCCTCCATATGCATTCTTCTCCCTTTAATTGCGTAAGCCGCACTTAGGGACCCCTTTAATTCCCAGCTTTGTTTATCAGCGTCAGAACCTTCCAATAGTTTCATACGTTGAACGGCCCCTATAGGACTCACTGCCTGTGATAATCTGCTGAGTAGTGTTCTGCTCCATAGTCCGATAGTTTGAAGATACATCAAGAATATAATAATACCAAGAGTGAATATTAAAACTTCTGATCGCAGTAAATAAAATCGTACCATATTCCATAAATAGCTTACTGGAGTGTCAAACGCAACACTGCTAGTTAATCTTGACAAAATTTTCATAAATGACACGTAGGTTTGATGTAAAACTTTGTCTTCTAATTCGTCTTCCATGTCCTTATGAAACAAATTGACACCAATAAAAAAGACTCAATAAAAGTACAAGTTTATATCTTTATAGGAAACTATAAAGTTAAAGTCTGTCAGACTGGAATAAATATAAAATAAGTATAAAGATTATACATATACCACAGACAAAAAATACGGAAACTCACAGATTCAATAGACTACTCAGGGCTTGTCAACATATACATGATTAATAGTTATTCTTATTGATATTTCGACCAATTTCGGTAAAGGGCATACCAGGGCATACCATCTCATCTAGATGACTTCATTATGATACTCTAGATTGGGTCTTATAACACTCTGGGTGGAAATGTACCCACTGAGGTCTTAATTTTTTTAAAGAAATAAAAGATTATATACTTATATATATTTAATTATAAATAAAAAATCAGAAAGATAAGATACCAATCGTAGTGTGCAATCTTGTATAGATTCACGTAACTTGATTTTGTCAACTTTTATAAGTTACTTTCTATTGATCATAATACAATCATAAAATTGATACGTTACCCTCGGTAGACGCATCCAATTCGTACTTGGCAGTGTTTTTTAAATATATAAACACAAAGGTAAGTCGGGATTAATAAAAAAAAAATATTCTTAAAAATGTATTAAAACAGCTAATTCAGTTTACAAATCAGATCAAGATAAGTATAAAATACTTGGTTAATATTAATTTGTGCATAGGTATATTTTAAACTACTTTATGTGTGTACATATTTATGGCTTGTTTACATGCAATCTGTGTAACAAAATTGATACGTAAATAAAAATATAATACAAAACAATTTTAATAATGAAATAAAGATTAAGTACGATATAAAATATTAATATAATAATATTAAGAGAATTTAAAAATAAATATTACGAAAAAAATTATATTTCTATTCTTTAATTTCCAAATTAAATATTTTCTCAAATTGTAATTAGCGGTTTATTATTTCTCAATCATTTATTCAGAGTCATTTATAAAATGTTGGATGACCAACAAAAATTTTTTTTTTACATATTTAATCAATAGATTAAGTCATAATAACAATTAATTGATAGAAAAGTTTGCTTAAAGTCAAAAGACTAAACTACAAAAAATTTGTTATATAAAAAATTATGTTACAATATTTTGGAATGAGAAGAGTATTGTTTATACTGAAAATATATTAATTTTACATTAAGAAACACATGTTACAACATAAAATAATATTAACAAAATAAATCAATCGATATAAACCTCTAGATAACAAAATAAATGAAACATTACATTATATCTATTGAGTGGCTGTCCATTTAATTCGTAATTAAAAAGAATAATAAGAAATGTATTGATATTTAATCAACCGTGGCGCAATGTCTAATTGCGAGTGATAGTGGGTTCGATCTTCAGAAGTTTTAATTGTTAAAATTAATATAAAACACTTATGAAAATATAATTATACCTAATTATATAACATAATGGAACATCGTCCTTTGTTAAAATTAGTATTCACAGCATTGCCAAATTAAAAAATATCTAAACCCGGGCAAAATGTATTTGTAATAATGCTTACTAGATTTAGTATGTTATTATATTATTCAGGTTAATGTATTAAGGAATTATAAAAGTACTTTAAGCTATAATACTTTTAAAATGAGGATATTAATAGTATATCAGGATTACAGTAAAATGATTTTATTTTCTAAATGTGTTTCACAATAATATTATATTGGTATTAGTAGTAATTTTTGATTAAACAACATAAAGTATAATAAATTATCTTTATAGTTTGGAATTGAATCGAGGAACAATTGTTCAAATGTACTGGATTTCTTTCTGAATTTGAATTTTCAAATATATTATTATATATTTTTCCTCAATTCAAATATTTTTGACTATATTAATATACCATAGTAATACCAAAAGTAAACAATAAAAAGATAAAGAGAAAATGTTTCAATAATTACATTTTATTAAAATGTATGTATAAAATGCTATACATACTGTGATATTGATTAATTATAAAATATTTAATAAAAAGCATATTGAAATATATAAGTCAATTTTTTATTTTATTACTTTTAATAAAATTTTTAGCAGCTACACTCAGAGGCTTTAATCAGATACAAAATCGAGCAATTCAATATTAATTTAATAAAGTATTTGTAATCTCTGAGAATGGCTGTAAATTTTATATGTAAAATATGTATGATGATTGTCTTATGTAATGGTACTGATTGGCAGTTTTATATGTAGAAAGGTAGATGTAACATTATAAATTCAACTACAAGTATATGTTTAATTCTGTAAAAAGGATGGAGACATTGTAATTGACTTTTATAATTAAATTTTAGTTGCGGTGTCCATGTTATAATTACTAAAAGTAAGTTGCCAACTTCATTTTATATAGTCAGTGTTAGAATCTATTAATATTAAATTTTATTGTCATATTTAGTCATTCGTAATAAATAGTCATTTTTAAAAAAATGGAATTTGCATTATATTCTTATTATTTTATATATAATAAATTAATTAAAAATTCAGTAACGAAGTTAGCAACTTCATGTTAGGTCATAGTACAATTGTTTGGCATTTCTAGGAACAAAGTATAGATTGATCTTCTTTAAAATATTTTTTTATTACCTCTGTCAAAATATCTCTTAAGTTGACTTGTTTATTTTATTACTTTGTTGTCTTATTAACATTCTTTTTTATATTTTTTGTGAGATCTAATCTCCACGTTGTGGTATTCCGCTTTTCATAATATTTTTCGTTATGTGTAAAGTTGCATTCTGTTTTAAATTGAAGTATATAGAAGTGGTTAAGATCAATAACAGAGTTGCTTTGAATTAACTACTTAAAATTTTAAAAACCTATAAATTTTTTATATATATATATTTTTATATACTGAGATTATATATTTTTTATACATTGAGATAAATATCGAAATTTATTTGGTGACATTAATGTAGTAATAATCCTATTCTACATATTTATGAAAAAACGAAAAACGAGTCTTTCATGAATTTAATATTTTAAATACTTTTACTAAAAGAGTTGAAGAGAGAGGAAAGAGTATCATATACTTCTTAATATATTGTTTAAAATAGGTAAGATTCATTACATTAACAGTACAATAGCTGTTGTTATTCAAACAAATGTATTTGACTAACGATAGCTCACAATCTATGAACCACTTAATTATATTATAAATTACGGTGAATAATTGAGATTATTATAAAAAATTGTCATTTTGTTGAAAAAAGACTAGATACATTACTGTGGACACAACATATTTCTTGTCCAGCAATTAAATTACGGTTTATTTTATAAATAGAAATTGATTGAAAAAACCAGATTACTAGAATCATTTCGAAATTGGTATCGGTAGAGAGAGGAGCTGAAACAGTGGAAGTGAGTGTTAATACGCATTTAAAGAGTCCTCGTATACCGATATTCGGATCGTAAGCTCCAGGCACTGCTCTGAGCTTCTCTCTCTGGAATGGCACCCTCCTACCCGCACGGTTATTCACGGAATCCTAAGTAATTTCTTCTCATAATGTTCTAAGCATTGCTAGATTCTAATTCGACGCCAGTGACTGTAGTGCTGAGGTTTCCGTTCACCAGTATGTCTTGGAGTGGTTGACCTAACATGGTGGAGAGAGAGTCACTTAGCTTGTAGTAGTTTGACTCTAAAGCCTCTTGGTACGTGATCTGATCGGAGCTAATCAATTTTGCGTTCAGCTGAAGAGCTGCGTGACAGATCGTTAGGAACTCTCTGGAAAATAAACATTTATATTTAACGTTGTTCCAACACTAAGGATAGAAAAATATATATTTTGAAATCCTAGAAACCACTCTGTTTAGTTCGTAAGTGACCCCACTTGTTCATAATTTTCAAACGATAAAAAATATTTCTTATTTTAAAAATCTAAAAATATTATCAAACAGTTATGTTAATCTATATATATAAAAGGACTTGTCCTCACTGACTGAGGTAAGACGCACGCACAGCCGTAACCGCTGATGGTAGAAACTTGAAATTTGGACAGATGTTTACTTTTGTAATCTGGACATCCACTAAGAAAGGATTTTGAAAAATTTCAACCCTAAAGGGGCAAAATAGGGGTTGAAAGTTTGTATGAAAATAAATTTAAATCACCACCGATTTTTATAAAATTTGAAATTTAGATTTTTAAAAGTATTTAATTGAATACGTATTTCATCGTTTTCTAGAATTCTCCCTCTAAGGGTGCAAATAAGGGGTCGAAAATTTGTATGGAAAAATCTTTAAATGGCCACCGATTTTTATAAAATTTGAAATTGAGACTTTTATATATATTATTAATCATGTGTTTCGTGGTTTATTATAATTTACCCCTAAGGGTCCAATAAGCAGGCGAAGTTGCGCGCGCCCACTAGTCAAATATATAATTGAAATAATACTTTTATCAATATGTATACTTTTGTAAAATTAATTAATATGACTTTGACCTTAGTCATCCTGTGTAGTCGGATACTTTAGACGAGAAATGTGAACTAGTTTGGTTTTTTTGACACTGGCAAAACGAATGCTGAATCATGATTGGTTTAAAATGACATTATGTTTTAACTTTATTGCAAACATTATTCATAAAAATTAACATTTCAAAAGATGCATGCATGTAATACAAAGAAGAAACAAAAACACGTTTGGAACGAGCCACCTTATTATTACTTTGTTTATTTTATGTTGTCAGTAAATACATTGAATGGCAAATTATGAAAATATTAAGACATGAATTGAGCGATGGATACGAGTTCGATTCCAACTATAACTTGTTGCTATCATCTGTGCGTGAAATTGATAGTAATTATACTATTTAGAAAACTAAAATAAATTAAAAATATGTTTCAGAAATTTGATGTTTTGGATATAAATGTACGGTACGGGAACCGAGCGTCTTAACACTAGGTTCGCTCTGCCTACCCACTGTGTGCGGGATACAGCGTGAAGCTGGAAAAAAAATGTATATTATTATCGTATCTGCAGATCAAATGAATTTCGACATTAAGCTCGTGATGTTAAACACCGTTTATTGCCGACATTTATTTTAATTTTTTGTTGGCAACACAAAGCAAATATTAGAATATATTTCAAATCAAATATGTTTTTATTTTTAATTTAAAATTGGTAATTAACTTATAAGAAAAATAATGTGGTTTATGTTGTTGGAAATCTGATTACGTGTGAAAGTAATAAAATACATAAAAGTGCATACTTAAAAATAGCCTTCAGTTTTTCGACCATATCATCTGAATACATCGGGGCAAGAGTTGGGTCCAAAAAGGCGTTAGCATAGGCAAGCGGACCAGCATTCACTTGCACGCATATACTTCCTTGTAATCTGAAATTTGTGGAAAAAAATATAATGTTTAGGTTTTTGTGAGGCCGTCGTGGTGGAATGGGGCAGAATACACTCAAATAGTGTAAACATGACGGTTATCGGTAATTATGAATAGGGTAATGGTACACTTAAAATATTTTTCTATAATATTTAAATAAGTGGACGATAAATTTTCATTTTAGATAAACTACCTGAGTTGTAACTTTTTAATGTCCGGTGCTTTTGCGTTAACTATCTCCGCTAGTTCTGCTACCTGACTTTCCATTTCCGAAACGGCTACTTCTATGGGACTTTTCTCCTCCACTTGAGTGTCTATGACTGGCACTCGACGTTTCACGTATGGGAACCAGTTTTCGGCTGAAATACAAGTAATATTATTTAAATACGTAGAATGTAGATCCATGCACAGTACCTACATTATTTTTTTTGCATTAAATTCTCAACAACATTTTTAAGAAGTCTATCAAATTCCAACAAAAATAAAAGAACACAGAAAGTTACACTTACCGGTAAGATGCGTAAGACGTAACCTCTGATGATGAACAGGACCGCGAGCTGCTCCATCTCTAGTAAACGGCGTTTCAAATACAAAACGTCTGACGTTATGGACTCTTTCAAAGGCACCCTCGCCGCCGGAGTGGGCTGCTGCCATCCCTTCCGGAGACGCCCGCACCCATGTCACTTGGATATACGCCAACTTACTGTCCAACTCCTCACGGTTTACCTATGTACACGGCAAACAAATGTAAATATATTAACATAATATGATAAGCAATAAGGAAGGAAAAATTAATACAAGCTTACGTATATTTAAATTAAACAATCGTAATAAAATCTAAGTCTTGTTTTAAATTATCTTTGTAGATGTCTTCATTTATGTTTTAAAAACAGGTCCATAAAAAAAATTGCTTAGTGTAATTCTGATTAAGCATAAAATCCCAATGCGGCAATAGCAAATATAAATAAAGAATCAATAACCAGTTTTATGTCTAAGTAATTTTCAAGGAAATACTCACCGGAGCCGAATCCATTATCATTTTGACGCAATCGGCACCGAATTTTTGTTCATAAAAGTTCTGAAGTTTCTCCGAGATTTCGCTAAGTGATGTCAGTTTCGGTTCTTTGTAAATAAACTCAATGCCCTCTTCATCTTCACCAAAATGAGCTTTTCCAAAGAATGCCACGCGATAAAATCTTCCCAAAAGACGTTTTCCTGAATTGGTAACTTCGATGACTTTAGCGTAAGCTTTAGTGAGATGTTGGTAACAAGTGAGGAGTGCTTGATAGTCTTTCCTCCGCTCGTATATCGGAATCACAAGGCGGTACAGTGGGCCCAGCAACTCATAGCGTTCGGCTTTGTCGACATATTCTGTACATAACATTAATTGTTCTAGTAGAGCTTGTTCATTGTAGTGAACGTCGGCCATTCCTGAAATGAAAATGTCAAAATTTAAATAGGATATAATGCAATTAAAGCTAGTTACAACAATATGAGATATGAAACAATGATTATATACGAATCAATGTAATGGCCAATAAGTACCTTTACTAAAATACTTGTATAATATTGTAAAGTATTGTTGTAGTTATAAAACATAAATACATATGATATTTATTAAATAAACATATTTAAACTTGATTTGCTATTTGTGAAATAATTATATTATTATAAACATATCTAATGAATCCAAGATCCGGATTGAGCGAACCAAACTATCAGGTTTCCTGCATCTATTATAGTTTTATGATGTCTTCTGTACCATCATTATTTTATATAAAAAAAGTTAAGTTGGATACTACTACAAACATAGTAGTGCTAAAAATAATTAAAGAATCGATTCAAAAACCAATCAATTACCTATATGTTACACATTGAATACGTTTTATCCACAAATACGTGGGCAACTCGTATCTTAAGAATCAATATATTGATTTTTAAAGACAGTTCCCTAAATAAGAGTTAATTAATTAATTACATTTTAATTTTAAAAAGATTATTGTCGTCGTCATCGTTTACTTACACTTACAAAATTAAGCACAAGTGCTTGGAAGCTTGAATGAATCATTATACTCAAATATTAGTCAATTCTAACAATATCATGCTTTATAGGTACATAACTACTTAAGAGGCCTCCTTTTTTGAAGTCAGTTGAAAATATACAATATCAGTATTGTTATTTGTTATACGTGTATTCAATATTATTTCATAAAAATATAGTAAATTCATATGGAAATAATAAAGCTGAAGATTTTGTTACTTTGTTTGATACTAGAGTGTCTGAATCAACTCGAACTACTTGGATATCAAAAATTTGCCTGTAAGATAGTACATAACATAAAAAATTAAGTAACAATATAAGCTCCAACAGTAAAAATGGATAGTAAACGAAAAATATACAGCAAGGATTATAACGCAATGAAGTTAAGCCTAAAAATTATTTATATATAAGGTAAGTGACGGTAACTTCGTGCTAGTACATCGTTTCGTGAGTTTTGCTTCTGGCAAAAATAATAAGCAATTTAAGTATTATTTACGTAAACTATATATTGGTATATAATCTTTATACTTTCAACTGTCTAAAAACTAAGTAACAATATTTTAATTACCAGTAACAATATTTTAATTACCAATCAATATTTTTATTGAGCGTATAGTGACATTTTAAACGCAAAGTTGGCTACGAACTGCAGTGTAACGTGTCTGCGATGCTTACCACCGTAAGACTAGCGTAAGAATTTCTTAAGGTTGTAGAAAGACAAAGGTAAGTTATTCGAATAAAACATTGAATATATGCTTTTTATATTCTATAAAAAAACATTTTATTGAAAAAAAAATAGATGGAAGCATAAAATTCTTTTAAAATTACAATAAATCGATTCACGAAATAGCAGTCATTTTATTTAACAAGTGTCCGCTTTTTTGTGTTACTACCGAATTAGGGAGATCTTAGATCCTTTTTTTATAAATTTATATTTATGTTATAATTGAGATAATTTAAATTTAAAGCTTAAAATCAGTTACTGTATTTATTAAAGTTTCTCGTGATCGAAATTCGGTATATGTTTTGTTCACTTAAATTTCTATATTACTATTTTAAAGGTAACCTGAATTGATAATTTTAAGCTAAATTCGTATAGGTACTGCCAATGCAATTTTGTTTTTTAAACAACCTTTATAATTTATTTTTGTGTATTTTATCGAATATACATGGTAGTTAATGATTACTTTACATAATGTAAAAAATACTGAATAAACAGAAGTGCGGAAGTTACTAAAATCAGTAACACGAAACAAGATCCCCTACATTTCATTATTTTCTCTAACTTCGTGACAAAATAATCTACGTAAAATCAACACATTGACTTCTCTGTCTTTGTTTATCTTAGTCTTGTGTTATAAGTCTAAATTAATATTTTTATTTTTTCGGGAATATACTAAACTGGTTGCGAAAATAAAAGCCATTAGCCAAATTACCTAAAATACAGTTCTATAAACTGGCATAGTTAGCTTCAAAAACTTAAACTTGAATTTTGAGTTTTTTTATAAAAAAAGTATATAAAAGTTAAAAAATGTAGTTTTTTTTAAAAAACTGAGCTTTTATAATTTGTAAATTATAAAAGTTGAGGCTACCCGTGGCGCAGGGGTACAAAGTGTGACTGTAAAACCGACTGGTTGTGGGTTCGATCCCCACTCTAGGAGATGAAAATAGAAAATATTTATTTAAATTTATATTTCACGCAAAGCGCGGCGCTGAGTTCTGCCACTTAACATGCAATGACTCCGAAATTCCGCAGAAATCGGGGAACGGAGTGTCTTAAAAACACTACCCTTTGCCTTTGCCTACCCTGCTGTGTGCGGGATACAGCGTGAAGATGATTAAATTTGATTTTTTTTTATAAAAGTTTTAATGTTGTTAAGCTGATCTAACCTATTTTTTTTTATTTACAAATTCTTTACAATCAAAACCTGTAAAGGTGTTTATTTTTTTTAATATATAACCTTACTCGCGGGGTAAAAACGTGTGAAAAAAAATAGGGGCCACAAACTCACGAAGTTAGAAACAGAGCTAAATTTTATCACGAAGTAGGGTTCAAACTAGAGGTCCACAAATAAGTTGATATAAAAATTATGGTTAAGTTAAACCGCATATTTAACACATTAAATTACTGCCAAAACAACCACTTTGATCACACTAAAACTTGCAAATTCATATAACCCTTAATAATGTATTTACAATAGTTTAAAGTTATAAGAGCCTTAAACTGCCGAAACCCGGACATTTACCTTAATTACAAAACATTACCTATTTCATTTCACTATAACGACATCAAATAATTATGCGACCCTTTTTACTTCTAAGTATTAAAAAATATAATAAAATATTATGAACTATTATATACATATGTATGTATATAGACGAGAGAATTGATGTTTTATTCGTAGTATCAACTGAGCTGTTCTAAGTGCCAGTATCTTGCAGATTTTTTTATTCACGTTAATTAATATTAGTCTTAAAAATTAAAATGTTCGTTTTTTTCATTGCATTTGTGACAGTGATTTCAGTGTTTACTTTTGAGACTCGATTGACATATGCACTGCCTGCAAGTCTTTATAATAATAATAATAAGGTAGCTGATGTTGAATCTATTAACGATATTGAAGATGGCAACGAATTATTAATTTCTTTTGCGGTAAGTTTATATCAAAAGTCTCCTAAAGCTCTTACTTTCTTGCGTTTTTTTATTGTATATTTATTTATTTTGCAATTATATGATTGGAAATTCAAAATATTATCAAGGTTTTTAGACATGGTGACAGGACACCAGACCCGGGTGAATTAGAAAAGTATCCAGCGGCACATTATAACGATAGCGTATTTCACCCGTTTGGCAAGAGAGCCTTAACACTCGTAAGTATTTTTTTTGTCGTAAGCTGATAAGTTCGCTTAGAAAAATATGAGGCCAGTCATGGCATTGTAAACGCGACTGGTTTTGGATTTGGTTCTCACTCGAGGAAATAAAACATTCCATTGATTCGGCGGGTGGGGAACGGGAACTTCTTAATAAGAAACAGGAGTGTCATATCACTAGGTTCCCTCAGGTTATCCTGCTATGTGCGGGCTACAATGTAAAGATAAAAAAGGGGTAGTTGTGTTATGATTTTTTTTATCTTAAATTAAATTTACAGAAAGGGAAGCAACGTGCTTATAAATTGGGCCAATACTTAAGAAAACGCTACAACGACTCACTCTCGCAATTATATCTACCCAATGAGATTAATGTACGGACTACAGACTTTGCACGAACTAAGATGACTGCATTAGCGGCCCTGGCTGCGATGTATCCACCATTAACAGAACAGAAGTGGCATGCAGAGTTAGATTGGCAACCAATACCATATAATACAAGAGACATTATGAATGACGATGTAAATATGCCAGTATTTATTAGATTATTATTCATTATAAAAGAGTTATTTAATATTTTTATGTTTTCAGCTCACACATTTCGCTAATTGTCGAAGATATGATGAAATAAAAGATAGCGTTTATGAACTTCCCGAAATACTCGACTTAATCAATTCGTATCAATCTCTATTTCAATTATTAACTGAAAAAACAGAGACAAATATAACTAATCCAGAAAAAGTTTTTTTCTTAGACAACTTGTTCCAGGCTTTGGTATGTTTATGTAATTGATTCCATTTCCTTAAAACAAAGCTTATATTTTCTAAAAATAGAATTTAGCTTATCGTTATTGATAAATTTAGGTACTACTAATCTACTATTGTTCACTTTTATTTTAGGAGAATGTTGGTGTAAAAAATGATGAATGGGTAGAATCTGTGTTACCTCAAATAAAAGAAATGACAAAAATAGAATATTATTGTAAATTTTATAATAATGACCTCGTCAAGTTATCAACAGGTAACTAAAGACAAAGAATTATGTATGACAGTAAACCATCAGTTTTACCGATATACAATTCTTGTAGTCTTTTATACATCATTTTGTATAAATGTTAAAAATCTACTTACAAATACAAAATTAAATACTACCTTTGTAGTATGTTTTACTGTGTAGTAAAGGAAACTAGTAAATGTAAACTAGGAAAAAAGTAAATGTCGGTCTTAGGTCTAAGATCTTATTAATTAAACGAACGACAGGTTTTTACTTTCAATTTCGTTTATATTTTATTGACTTAACCTTGGTAAGCATGACAATTATATAAAAAGTTCTATGCCAGTAAAACCTGTCATTTTCGGAAGCCATGTTGTTCACTCAGATGATTCTAGTAATATTAATCGTGTTAATAAACTTTCATATTATCACGTTTTTATTAAAAATATATATCTTTAATAAATTTAAATGTATAAATATTATTTTAATTTTCAGGTGTCCTATTAGAGGAAATAGTAAACATTATGAAAATGGTAGTTGCTGGTGATAGGGATCAGGCCAAGTTACGTTTATATTCAGCACATGAAGTCAACGTAGCAGCTCTGTTGGGTGCTTTAAAAAGTTTTAATCCACATCAACCCAAGTATTGCTCGAGTATTGCTTTAGAACTGAGACGAAATATGAAAACCGGGGTATATGGAGTAATGGTAATCATTGTATAATACCATATATTTTTTGTTGTTTTTAATTGTTTTAAAATATAGCAAATTAAATATATATAAGCACATTTTATGATTAAAAATTTTAATTATGGGTGTACTAATCAATTTACAGAAATTGAAAGAATATAGACTGTAGTAGCATGGATAACGTTTCGACTAGGGTTCACATAACTGATAAAATTAAGAGCTTCGAGATTTCTTAATAAATGTAAGATAATAATATAATTTATATAAAGAAAGATGACAAGTGACTCTTGACGAAATCTCGCTATTCTTTCTTAAGTTAACTTTATCAATTTAATTAAATTATTAATAACAAGGTATATGGTGTCAATTTTAGTCAAGGTCAGATATATAAAATAAATGTTATTAGACCAAGCAAAATTAATTTAATGTCCGTTTAATAATATAAGCGTAATAAAAACGAACATGCTGCAATGTGATTTTTAAGATTAATATTTATTTAATTTAACGTTAATTTTTAACAGGCTGTATACGCAGCAGACGCAGGAGAGCCTGGTGAAATCCTACCTATTGGTGTTTGTGATGGAAAACTCATATGTGATTATGACAACTTCGTTGATTCCATTCAAGACGTACTCTTGTCTCGGAGTCAATACAAGGAACAGTGTTTAAGCAAACTTTAAAATAGTAATTTAAATTAAACGATATATCATCTGTGATTTTATTGTTTTCTTTACTTTAGTAACAAGTTTTAAAATATTTTTAATATTTCCAAGAATTCAGTTCCATTAATTACAGGTTTTTCGAAAAAGAAGTACTGTTTTTAATGACTCTGTAGAAATACATAATTACGACGCTTAGTAAAATATTTTATAAGTTACTTCAATTTTAAGTCGTTTTTATACATTAAGTATAAAATTAATTTTCAAAATTGGAATAGTCAAAAAAATAACAGAATAGCAGAGTATCTCACTGTAACAAAATATTAAAACAAAAAGTGATCCCATGAGGGTTCCGTTTTTACCTTTTGAGGTACGGAACCATAATAAAAAAATAGTTTTAGTTTCTTCCCGTTCCTCAGAAAGTCCCTCATTAAACCTAGTTTCTTTCGTGTGACTGAACATACGACTGTTGAAAATTATAGGGCAACGAACTTATCTTATACATTTTAAAATTATTATTATTATTTGTGGTTCGATTTCTGTAAATACTGCAATTGATCGAGCGACGCGATTATTTCGCTGTATATAAACGTACGATTCAGCCCTATATAGACGTTTTTAATGCTTAAGTCTATATAACTGGAATAGATGGTCTTAGTATGGCAGTCGAAATCTGAACGCGGACGCGCGTAGATAATGCTGATAAGAGTCGTTTGTTAGCTATACCTGACACAGTATGAGGCCGGTGTGTATTCTGGCTCTCTTGGTAGTGACTGTAAGTGGTGAAGAGCCTCCCGCAGTGGGCCTCGCATCAGAGCCCAACAGCAAGGTCGATTTGGTTGACAATGGCTTGGATACGGAGTTAATTCTTTCCTTTGTGGTATGTCAATCAATATAAATAAATGTTTTTTGAAAGTGTTTATTATTTATTCAAATATTTATTCCAGTTTTTTTTAAATACGACACACTGGATATATTAATAAATAATGAAGTAGTTAATAAATAAATGAGAATTATTTAATAAGTCAACCTAGCACAGTTTAGCATTAGTAATTTATTTGTAGGTATTTCGCCATGGAGATAGAACACCAGATCAAGAAGAATTAGAAAAATTTCCTGCTGATCATAACAATGAAAACATATTTTTTCCTTATGGAAAAAAGGCTCTGACGAACGTAAGTTTAAGTTATTACATGTTTTCATATATGTACATACAAATCTTATTAATAAATAAATTCATACACTTTTTTTCAACAGAAAGGAAAACAGCGAGGTTTCTTAGTGGGCACATATTTAAGAGATCGTTATAACAAACTATTATCAAAATTATATCTATCCGACGAAATATCTATTCGCACCACTGATTTTGCAAGAACAAAAATGACAGTCCTAACCGCTTTGGCTGCTATTTATACACCACTTCCCGCTCAAAAATGGAATCCCTTTTTAAATTGGCAACCTGTTCCATACGATACAATGGATTACGATGATGACGATGTAAGTGAAATTATTAAAAAGTTAACTTTTTTTAAAATTAAATAGATGTAATATATAATGTTAAAATCTAAAATAGGTATAGAATAATAATAAGAAGGAAAACTATATTACTAAACTACAATGTAGGTTAATAAGAGTTTATAAATGCTCATAATTGGTAAATAACGTTGGAACTAGTCTCAAGCAGATCATAACTATCCATCGTTGTATTGTAAATTAGGGTAATTTGAATAAACGGCAAAGTGTGACGTACTCTTGGAAACCACATGCTTTACAGGGTTTAATCATTCGTATGTTCAAGTTTGCCTAATAGATTAAAATTAATATAATATCAACTATATAAAGATGTTTCAAATACATTTTATTTTTTTTTATTTTTTCAGTTATTGTATTATTACAATTGTCCACGGTACTTACAACTAAGAGATGGCACATATAGTCTACCTGAGGTCCAAACATGGCTGAAACCCTATGAGGGACTTTTTAAATTTTTAAGTGTAAAAACAGGAACAAATATTACTACACCGGAAGATATTTTCTATCTAGATAATTTATTTCAAACTTTAGTAAGTGAAATTAATTTTACTTTAAAATGAATAAATGAACATGACTTCACTACATTCTCTGTATATTTTTACAGGAAAATGTAGGTATTAGGCCGCCTAAGTGGGCTGTCGAAGTTATGCCAAGAATAAAGGAAATGACAAAGATTGAATATGCTTGTGAATTCTATAACAGTGAATTAATCAGACTAGCGTCAGGTAAAAGATAATTTGTTAATCTACTGAAAAAATATTTTCATTTTCAATATTAATATCTTTTAACAATTTAATCGCAGGCGTTCTTCTGACGGAAATATTGAATGTTACGAGTGCTGCAGTTGCGGGAAATAGGGAACAACCAAAACTGTATTTGTATTCTGCTCACGAGAACAATGTGGCTGCTCTTATGGCAGCAGTTAATGTTTTTAAAGCACACCAACCGAAGTATGGGTCCACGATATCATTGGAACTGAGGAAAAAACTATCAACGGGAAAGTATGGTTTTACTGTAAGTAACCCCATTTTTACAAAAATAAATTCAATATTGCAAAAATGCCAGGAAGACGAGAGGTTCAATATTGCAAAACTTAAGTGTTCATCGAAAGTAATTACGGCATTTTTTGATTGATTATTGTATGATATCTATAACAATTGTGTGACTGAAAGCGTGACGGTTTAGGTTCAATTCCTTCTCGGAGCAATAAATCATTTATATTTTCACATACTTGGTCTGGTAATAAAACAAAGATCAGCGTTCTGTCGACACGCTATATAACAATCGAAAATCCGGCGGAATGTGTGGAAAGGAGTGACTTAACACTAGGTTCAATTTGCCTAAAAATAAGTAACTATAAGCGAAAAATTTCTACAAGTGAGAAGCTATATTACTGATATTTATCTCATGCAGGCCGTTTACGCTGCGGACGCGGGAGGCCCAGGAGTGATACTGCCGATCAATGGATGTGAAGTGCAAACATTTTGCGACTACGATAAATTTGTCAAATTAACACAAGAAAATATCCTATCACGTACTGAATATAATAAACAATGTTCAATTTCAACTAGCTAACGTATTTTTGATAAAATCATAATAAATTATATATAATTAAATCTCCACACAAGATATTGAATAGTTATATTCAATATCGTGATATTCTATAAAAATGAATTATTAGTTAGTTATTATTTGAAATTATAGAACAAATAAAACCAACTGTGATAATTAATATATTTAGTTGTTTTATTCGTGACCCATACCTACATAGTCGTATATTTTATTTTTAACTACATTATAATTATTTTAGGTTTTTTTTATAACTTTTATTCTATAACAATATTAATAGTACAAAGAGACATATCTCCTCTTAACAAATGTTAATAAGTAATATAGACATTAAACGAGATTATTTAATTAAAGTTTATCAGATTTCATGGCAAATAAGATATGAATAATGCGATGAAAATTATAATTACTAAGAGCGTCACCGTAGCATTTTTAGTTGTAAAAAACTGATGTTACAGCAATATTAACTAGTGTTTAGTGTAGTATATTAATAATTGCATCATGGTGCATTTAACTAGTGTCGTGTGCATAAAGTGAGTATCAATTGACACTTTTATTATTATTTTATATAAGCTCACTGCATGTATTTATTAAATATAAATACATTTATTAATAAAAATTGCAATGGTATATTAGCTTCACGTTTTACGCAGCAGGATAGGCAAAAGGAACCTAGTGTTAAGACACTTCGTTCCCTACTTTCCGCCGAATTCTAGAGGCATTGCCTGTTGAGTGGCGGAGTTTAGCCCCACGCTCTGACTTCACACCAGAGCAAAGAAATGGAAATATAAATTTAAATAAATATTACATTTCCTTGACATCGAACCGCCTCGAAGTCGCCTCAATTTATTTATCTATTGCAATAGTATAGTTTGTTAAAGTTAGAACTATCCTATTAGTATAATACCTAGTCTCCCCGACGGGGGAACAGACACATCGCAGTTTGATGACGGAGATCAACGGAAGGTGCAGTTCGTTCGCACACAGCTATCGCAATCTTTTAATTCACTCTATCAGACAAAATCAACCGTGCTCCATTCAACATACGAGGGTCGTGCCATTTATTTATATGCTATTTTATTTACGCTTTTATATGCTATTTTATGGACTATATTGCAATCGATTTTCTAATGACAATAACTGACATATATGTAGGTGTCATATACATGTATGAAGGTAAACTGAGCGTGGGATTATTACAATCCTTTTATCCCATTCATTCAAGCAAGCACTATGTATCCATTATTACAAATAATTTGCATGTCACATAAAATATCATTTTCTATGTAGATCGATAAAAAGCGAGATAAAATCAGTTTCCAATGAGTGACGTCGGCAAGGGCGTCACCGGGACGCAGGTATACCTAGTCATATAAATAGCGATGTCTGTTCAGGCGTACATACAAATACGTGTAAATAGACACTGTACAATCGATTGGACAAAGTTAATCATTTGAGCGGCAGGTCGCTACGACCGTGAATCTGCCGAGCGTCCCGTGTCGCCCTCAGTGGGACATCACTTCGCGCGTCGTGCACTTCCGCTGTGATATTGTCCGTTTCTAATATACTACAGATAACCTGATATTTTGTGTCTATTGCGATTACAATGAAACGTTTTTAATCTTTTTTTGAGATGCTTAACAATAAATGATCGAGGCACGGGTCAGGATAGGACTAAGATGTAGAGCTGCCAACTAGGCGGAGGAAAATGTGAGTAATGTGGTAGGTTTTCTGTAGGTACCTATCGATTATAATCTTAGTATTAAATTGGTACAAAAGTTGAGAATTGCGGAATGGAATAGATAAGAGAATTCATAGATTATTGATTAAAAATTAATGTCAAATCTTAATGTTTTGTATAGATGTGGTGGAGAAGATTTCTAGATGATCCTAATCCTAGGTAATGTTGTAAAATTTAGTATTACAATATCCAAAATTATATTTTTATTATTATTTTGTGGTACGGATTATATGCAGGTTTTTTTTAAGCTTCACGCTGTGTCCCTTACAGGCAGGAAGACAGATGGAGCCTAGTATTATGACACTCCACTCCTCACTTTCCGCCGCGTTTTGACTCGACACAATAGGGAAGAAATGAAAATATTGAATATTTCATTATTGTAGTGGAAATAGAACCCACAACCTTTCACGTTTACACACCCTTCCTGGAAATATATGCATGTATTTTATAATAAAAACCATAATAATCAGGAAAGAGGGCGGTAGCGAGGAGGAGCCGACCAACGCGGCGGATGCGCCCAGTATGCGCACCGAACACACTTGCTGTTGCCTCGGCGTGTTGGTGGGCGTCTCACTCATCGCCGGTGGGTTTTTTATGTCTTTCTATTCTGTCATGAGCAACCCTTCGAATATTTCTACACTACCTTGTTTGTATGTAACAAGACTTTTCATAGCCATAATAAATATCTTATGTCTACTATTGATTAAGCATTTTATGCCATGCTATTGAAAAACTAATAAACACTCCTAAATGAAATATGTAATCTAATAGTAAAATCTTAAAAATAAGACAAACTCAGAATAATGTTAAAACGCAGATGATTTTTATATTAACTGTTTATCAATCTAGCCCTCGTAGCAGTGATCTTGATGAAGGACACAACAGTTGAAATCACAATATTGCGACAAGTCCACGTGGTAAGTTATAAAATAAAAATATATATATATTAAATGGAGGAAAATAAAGACCAATATTATTTAATAATTTAAATGACACAACAAGACATTAACATACAAGTATTTACACACATCCATATGCACTTGTAAATACTTTTAATATGTTTTTTCAATGCTGTATCTCGCATTTAGTAGTCTAGGAAGAGGAAACCGAAGAGATTAGTGATAATTTACTCCGTTTTCCCCATTAAAACACTTCTATTTCCTACTTTCCGCCGAATTCTGGAGTTATTGCCTGCTGAGTGGAGGAACTTAAAACCGCGATTTTCTCGTTACCCAGAACGAGTATAATTTATTATGAAAATAATAATAATCATTCACAAATAAACATTATCCAGCTCATGTCCCACGGAGAGCGCACCCCCAGTGAAAGTGAATTGGCAATGTTGGGTGCACCACCACCCGATCATGTTTTTGTACCCTACGGAGCAGGAGCTTTGACTAATGTTAGTAATTTTTTTCCTATTTTTAATAATGATAAAATTTAATATAGTCTTATTATTAGGAACCTATCTTACACGTTCCTAATTAAAAATGATTGAAAGTTATTAGCAGATTGTTTATATAACAAGACTAGTCTCATATATAGCAGTAAATAAATAGTATCGTAATGAAATATGTTTCTGAATATATTGCTAACATAGTTGTGTTATAAAAACAGTATTTAGTACCTATTCAGATATGATATATCTGATGTGACGCAGAGTTGATTGTTAGCTAATATCCAATTTGCCGTATATCCTCGATTTGAACAATTATTCTGATGATTAAAATTTTACGCTTGACAATTGTATTGAATAATAGAGTTATTTGAATCGTACAATGCTATTATATCGTGTTTTATTCTAAATATATAATATCAAATTCAAAAATGCAATAAATAATATTAGATAAAACTACTGTTCCTGGATGGACAGACAATTTGCATGATATTCGAGGGTCATCTGAAGATAGTTCGTAACGAAGCGTTTACTTCCCGGTACGACGGGAGGGAGCTCTAATCCTGAAGGTCGCATGTTCTAAACAGGAACGAGGTGTCGAGACGTAGATTAGTGTCAGTCTCTAATGATGATTTATAGTTTGCAGCATACGTGAATGATATGATAGAAAATCATTTCCATTTATTAAAAACGTAAAAGAGAAAAAAAGGATATTTCTTTTGCTTTACAGGAAGGAAAATTGTTAACGTTTGAAATGGGCGCATTACTTAGAAAAAGATATAACGAATTTTTAGGACCTTTTTATGAAGCAGGTATGTATTATTTAGCATATTAAAAGTTACGCTTTATTATAAGCTTGTTTCTTTTTAATTATTTTACATTTATGTTGTGAAAATATGTACATACAAATACACATGTATACCATATAGTAAATAATAATAATAATAATTTAATTAATTGTCTATTTTGATTTTAATTACAGAAAAAAGTATCGTCATAGCATCTGATACCAATCTTAGCAAGATGACCGCTCTTTTAATAGCCTCAGGATTGTGGCCTCCACCGATTGACCAAATGTGGAACGAAACAATAAATTGGCAACCTGTGCCATACACTTATCCACGTCGAAACGAAGACTATGTAAGATATATATTTTTCCAGCTTTAACAGGACAGACACAGAGAGCCCAGTGCCAAGACACATTGTTTTTTGCTTTTCATTTTTCGACAGTAGATAGAAGTCACAACCATCGCATTTGAAGTTAAACGTCTCACAGCACCACTGTGGCCTTTATTTATACAAGTTTGTTTTAATAAATTCAGGCTTTAAAGTTATTGTAGAATATATATAATAGTAAATTATTATTTTTATATTTTAAGCTTCTGTACGAAGAGAACTGTCCTCGGTACATGCAAGAAAAACAAAGGATACTGAAAGCGTTCACAGAAGAAGGCTTACTTATACCTTACAGAGACTTGTTCCATAAGATAGCACACATGACTGGCACTAATTTCAGTACTCCCCAAGATGCGTACAATTTAAATAATTTATTTGTGATACAGGTGACTATAGAAAAACTATATAAGTATCAAAGTTTTGATATCGTTTCTTATTTGTATTATCTATATCTATTACAAATAAATGTCATATTCTGAGCTTTGAGGAATATACTAATTTCTAGGAAAATATGATTATGGAAAAAAGTAACTATTATAGTTAATTATATTTTAGGATGATATTAAAGTAGCGAATCCAAAATGGGCAAAACATGTGAAAAGAAAGCTTATGGACGTCGCAAGACTGGAGTACACTATGATGTTTCATAATAACCTTCTGAAAAAACTTAGTGGAGGTAATCAAAAATGGAGGAGCATTTGTAGAGCCTTAATTATACAGTTATTTTTGTTTAATATAACATTAGTTATTATGAAATATAAAGTTATAAATATTATTTTCAGGAGCTTTGTTACAGCAAATAATAAAAGAAGCTTTGCTAAATACAAAGGAACCAACAAGTCCTAAAGTAATAGTGCGGATAGGTACTCCGGTGTCGGTTGCAGCTTTGTTGGCGGCGTGCGTGGCGCCCCCGCCCCGCCTGCCCGACCCGGGAGCCGCACTTCTCTTCGAGTTGCATGAAAAGCAACCTTCGGCTCAAGGAAAAAAGGAACAGAACCCTTTACCGCATGGACAGCGTTACGGTTTTAAGGTAAACATGTGATTGTATTGATTTGATATGTGTAGAATAAGAGAATAAAAAGATGAAGTTAAGTAGTCTACGTGTAACATATAAGACGTCCACGATGTAGGCCCAGGTTTATTTGGCTATGTTTATGGAGCATAGTTTAAAAATTTATTAATAACAATAAAATATACACTTAGTTCTATTAGCAATCGATTGTTGTATTTTATTAATGAAAACTTATTTCGTTTTAAATTTTTTTCATATAGAGTAGAAACGTCTACATATTTGATTGATTATGTATTATTCAATAATTATTTATTTATTCTTAATTATTTCCTTTCAGATATATTACTGGGACGATGATTCGGCGGAACCACGGCTAATGGAAGTACCAGGATGTAATACAGTCTGCCCATTGGATACATTAACCGAAATTACGAAATATATAGTGTCGTACGATTATAAGAAAGACTGCACTCCTATTTCTGCGACATAATTTATCCAAAATATGACTAGTGTATGTTTAAATATTTGAAACATGCTACTATTAAATGTTATAATCTTGTTTTACTAAGCTATATCATAGTTCATATTATAAAAAGGTACACTATGTCTACACCAAGGAATCGCACATTTTTGGACTATATAATAATATAGGCTTAAATTTTAGGTATTTATAGGTAATAAAATTTGATCTACAAAACTTGGTAGTTCTTCTTACCTTCATCTATTTTGAGTCCAGTTTCATCTTTCATAATATTCATAGATAAATCAGCAAAAACTTCAGCTCCCCAGGTCTGTGTACCTCGTAACTTTAGGTACTCAGCTATAAGTGCGGCTATGTGGAGATGACAGCACATTGCCTGGCAAAAAAATGTATTTTATGCATAAATATTTGTTTGTAACTTTCGCACTTCTATAAATCATTAATAAATTAAATTTTCCATTATCAGCTCATTTAAAAATATAGCAATTTGAAATTATATAATGAATATTGATGTTATTTATATACCCAAATAATTTAAATGATTCCCACGACTTGGGGTCGAACCCACAAGGACCGCGTTGAAGTTTACCTCGTCATGTCCGGAGTGGCGCGCGTGGTGGTCGGCGAGCGTGGCAAGCCAGGCGTGGCGAAGGCGCGGCGTGGCGCGGCACGACGCCGCCAGCGAGTACTGCAGCTCCGCGAGGTGCACGCTGCCCGCCCCTGCTTATGGACCATTATTATTTGTTATTTATATAAATTTTAACTTCACGCATATTAGCAGGGTAAGCAGGGGGAACTTAGTGTACAAATACTATATCCCCCACTCTCCAATGAATTAAGATAGAGAAATAATAAATAAAAGATTTTTTAAAATAACATGGTTACTATTCTATTAATTTAAAATGATTCGATTATTTTTAGATTATTGATTTCGGTGTCAGCTGTAATGTCTTTAATTTTTCTTGGTTAGTTATTCTATATCTAACCAATACAATAATTCTAATATAATAAAAAATACCAGCTCCAGAAGATCCGACTCCAGCGAGTCGCGCCCTCGCGCCCACTACAGTACGCACGCGCCTCATAAGTTCTGCTACTTCACTTGACAAGCCTAATAAAATGATAATAAAAATATAATTATATACATATATTTTTTTAGCTTTACGCTTTATTCCGCATATAGTGGGGTAGGCAAAGGGAACCTAGTTTAAGCCACCCTGTTCCCTACTTTTTGCGAAAAGACAGAAGAACAAAGCGAGGAAATGAAGATGTTAAATAATTCATTCCTCGAATGGGAATTGAACCCACAGTTTACAGTCCCATTGTGCCACGACGGCCAATATACATATATATTATGCTTTATGCATATGCGTAAATAATATTTATTTTTCGCAGTATATCTTTAGAAGAAACAATAAATGGAGATTATCATTAGTCGAACTTCTGTGGTATTTCTATATAAATTTGAAAGAAAATTCATAAATAAACAGACGAAATTACTCTTTCTTTATGAATTAAATGTTATCTTTAAACAGTTCCATTTGTGTAATTTACATTTTTATATTAAAAAAATAAGTAAAACCTTACCAGTTCCTTTCATCGCCTTATCGCCCGTCGCGAAACAATTTATAACTGACAGTGACTCTTGGAAGCGTTTGCAATTCAATGCTGTTGAACTATCAAGAAGTTTTGATACAGTTATGATGACCTAAATTAGAAAAAAAAAACCATAAACGTTTTATTAAATGTCACCACCTGAGAATATGGCGCAATGCAATCTATCTTATTTCATATGCTAATAAAACTATAATAAGTCACGATGCTTAATATAGTTTTATTAGCAAAAATCTGCAAATGAGGACATCGTCTTGAAGTGGGCTCGATGCATAGCGTGTTGAGTGTCGGAAATCAACGACGCGCATAAGTTTGTTTCCAGAGCAAGTACATAAAAATATTTTATTACAAAGAGCGGAAATCCAACAAATAACTATCGCATCTACAGATTCACATATGTGCTACTGCGCCACGACGGCAAGGAAGCGTGAATTTAAATAAGAAAATACCTGCAAATGCACTCTAGTAAGACTGCCGCCGGCGCCATGTTGAAAGTTGGCGCGCATGAGCAGGTAGAGCGCAGCGGCCGCTTCGCGTCGCAGCCACGCCGCGCGCGCCGCACACAGCCGCACCACGCACCCCACCACGCCCGCGCACAGGCCGCTCAAGCCTGCCAACACAACATACTAATGGGACCCATATGTTTAAATATTCTTATATATGAAACAGTGACTATTATTCCGATCATGTTCTGGTCCAGTCACGCATATAAGAACATTTCTCATATTATCACAATATTTTAACGGACTGAGAACGTATGCGTCCGTTGAAAGATTACATAGTAAAAACAATAAAAAATATATTTGTAATTTAGATCATAAATAATTCAGCGCAAGGTTTAAATACGTTCACTTTGAAGTTAATTTTAATAAATAAAGTTGCCAAGTTAAGTGAAGTTTGTGTTACTGAAAAGACGCACGAGAAAAAAGATACATATAAAATGTAAATACCTTCAAAGAGAGTTTCTGAATATTGATTAATATAAGCCCTCAGTGCGGCAAATAAATGTTTATACAGAGTTTCACTTTGCGGATACTGTAATAGCTTTATGTATGGTTTTGAAGCAATCCCCTCCGCCACACCTAGGCTTCTCATAAACAGACACGCTCGGTCTATAATGATGAGACCCACTTCCGTTGCTAGGCAACCGGCAGACAGAACCGCATGCTCTGATAACGTTTCAAGCTCTGAAATACGTTCACTACGTTAATAGGATAGGATTAATAAATAAATCAATATATTTAGAAAGATAATAACAGTATGAAAAAAAAGTCTCAGTTGTAATTTACCATTTGTAACGGTAGTATTGACTAGATTTTCTCTATTAACAGTGTTGTTTTTCTCAACGATTATAGGAGGTTCTTTGGAAAAGTCGGGCGGGCTCATTCTAGCTGGCAAGGTTCTTGCTTTCACAGGTTTGGGTTTATCATTATTATCAGGAGAAGGCACCCGTAGCTCAGAGAGAATCTTTACTCTTCCAACATACTGAAATTGCTCAGCGCATATTCTACAATAGTAATAATTAGTTTGTGTACTTTTTATAGTTTTAAATATCATGTTGTATGTATAAATATATTTAGACGATAGTTTATGCCATATTATTGTTAATTTCTTTTAGTTTTTTGATACATCTTTACAGTTCTGCATGTGTATATAATATTCTATATTAAAATTAATATTTATATTTATCTCATATAGCCAAGCTCGCACTTTTGAACTTGGTGTTCAATAAAATACAAATAATGAAACAAAAAAATATAAGAAAGTAAAGTATTTACTCTAAAACATTGAAGAATGATTGTTGTTGAGCAGGTGTGTGTGTTTTCCACCACTCGATCAGTCTATCCTCATCTAAGTATTTCAATACAAATAAGAAGCAAAGTAGCACATCACGGACTTCTTCTGCAGACATGACACCAAATCTAAAAAGTAAAATATTTTGTTTTCTTTAACTTTGTACTCGTATAAACATGATTTATAGAAGTTAAAAAAGTTTAATTGTTCCATTAGTTGTGCTTGTGCTTTTTCCTATGATCTCAAGTATACATTAAATAAGCCAAGCATTATAATTAATATTACCTGTTCACTTGGTCTCCAATTTCACTCAAATCTAAACGCGTATTTCGAGGCAAGGAATCTCCACCTGACATCGTCGATACCGATTCCAAAGAACTTTGTGACACATTATTTGCGTTATCTATAAAAATAAATGTTTATCTTATATAATATATAAATAAAAAAGATATTAAGCAATGTACTGTACATCTATCTACGTAACAAGTATAAAAACCTTATTTTAGTCAATATTCTCGTAATTAATATTTAAAGTAAAGAAAATTTCATAAGCTTATAAAACTGTTTTACTGTTATTTAATATGGATATTATATAGATTTATACCAAATACAAACCTTTTCCGTACATATTATTCGATAAATTCGGTGGTTCCTTAAAATGTGTGGAGTTACGAGCGGGAGTGTGTTCAAAGTGCAATGTTAATCTATTCCTTTTAGGAGTACTATTTGCAGACGCTACTTCCTTCTGAACTGCGGCTAGTGTTATTCCTGTTCCATCTCCATCTAATCTGTCGTGGCCGTTCTCTAGTACCGGACTGGCAAGCGTTTTAGTGACTAGACGATGAGCATTATCTGTTTAAAAAGAAAGCTATAAATGAGAACTGTTTAACATTTTGTGGAAAATTAAATACTAGACTTAGACTATGTTTTAATTTATTAAACCATGCATTCTTCTATATACATATACTGGACTTACAAAATACGTTTAAAATATAGTAGTTTGGTACATGTGTTATAATTTCATCTAATATAAGGAAAATAATAGTAAATTATATATATTCTAAGCCATCGTGACACAGTAGGTCAGTGTATTATAAATTAGTCTTTGGCATTTTCGATAAAAATGGCACCGACATATGAGTTTTTTGTGACGTAATGTCAGGGATTCTGACGATTTAGAGTATAATGGTACTCAGTATTTTTAAACACTTACCCAAAACAATAGTAAGCCAAGGCGCATATAGCTGTGCAAGGCGCGCCCGCGTCTGCTTGGTGCGGTACCGGTCGTCGTGCTCGTGCTTCGTGAGCAGCGCCCGTAGAACGCTTAGCGCCGAGCGACGCTTCTGTGGCGCCTCGCGGAGGGATTGTTCCACCTGTAATGCGATAGTAAATGTTTTTTTGTAGTTTTACATTTGTTGCATATAGTATTGTACACAAGTTACACTTTTTTCGTTTACATAAGTTACACTTAACTCCACAAGTCACTTATCTCCACAAGTATGGAATAATTTTCATATATTGGGCTAGGTATCTATGCGAGGAAATGTAAATAATTCATTACCACATGAGAGAACCGTCGCGTTTCAGTGAATCTGTACCACGACAGACTCTATTAATATGTTACCATTTTGAGTTTAAACACAAACCATATAGAAATTGAAAAAGTATAATGTTTTACCTGTTTCAGCAGAATTCCAGCAAGAAAATGTCTCATCACAAATTCTTCAGTCAATTTCAACCTCGCTGGATCTAAATAAACACGTCATTAGTTATTTTTCTTTCAAATATTTTTTTATTTTGACATGAAATAAGAAAGTTATTGTCTCCAAAATGATAATTTTATTAGAACACGAAAGTTATTCAGACAATGAATAAACAAATGTGTAGTTCAAGCGGGCGAAGCCGCGAGCGGGTCGCTATTTAATAAATATAAATGTAAAAAACTAAGATTTATTAATATCTTACCTTCATCTGAATCTTTGGATAGTTTATTTGCTTGTAAAGGCAAATTAAACGGGACGTAATGTTCGTGAGAGCATATCGTTTGTAAAAATGTAAATTTAAAATCAAATAAAGCTTTGGGGTCACATGCTTTAAACTTTTCTAAATATTTCTTTATTTGGCGAAAAATGAATCCACGATCCATAAAAGATAAACAAGACTGTAAAATAAACCAAAAATTTATATTAGTCTAGTGACACAAACAAAAATATACAAAAGATAAAATAAAATATGGCATATAACGTACTTTTAGAAAAATGGCTAAATTTTTATTGAAAATGTGCGTTTGAACCGGCTGCTGCAGAATGTAAGCAGGCTCGACCGTAGACACTAATTTGTCAATGTTTTCCAATAGATCGCTATGAAATCTTTCGTTTCGAGACATCTAAAATAATATAATTTCACATATGTAATCTAATTAAGCTTAAAATTTATAAACATACATTTATGTAAACAGTAACTATTCATATATTACCTTAATTCGGCCAGTGTTAATTAAATATTGCGCCATACTTTTGTTAATAATATCGAAAAAGAAATTTGAGTATTGCATAAACTTGTGGTTTAATAGAAAGTCTTGCTGGTTTGGATCCACAAACATGTAAAGAGGCGCCGTCAGTACTGTATGCAATTTAAATTCCACGCAGTTAAATACATACTAAAAAATATAATATCGACTATTATTATCATTAATTAAATCAACAAATTATACAGTAATTTGTTTGTAAACGAGAAATTTAAAAAAATGTAAATAATTTAAAATATGTATTCCATTCATATTATAAGAAAATTCATAAATTAATGTATAATTAAGTTATTTCTTAATATTATATTACCTTTACATAACTGTCGAGTAAATCTTTTCTTCCATAATCATGTATTAGATGTACAAAATGTACAATCAATTTTACAACTTGGAAACCCATATCGTGAGAGTATCCTTTTTCTATAGTCTACAAATAATTAAAAAAATAAGCTGAATTTATTATTATACTAGTTGTAATCATAAATTCAGATCAAGATGTTTTTTAGTTTCACCCTATATTCCGCACATCTGCTATGTGGAGAGTATTGTAACGTAAGTGCCTAAATGAAAGTGAAATGCTATTATATTAGGTTCCCTCTGCCTACTCTGCTACGTGAAGAATACAGCGTGGATTTTTTTTTTAATTATGACTTTAACCCTTCCATATCATATGTATGTATTATATTTTGAATGTTATTAAATTTACGATCACAAATCAAGTGTTACCCTTGTAACACTTCGTCGACCCTCTTTAAGGTGTGACGTACTTTATGGATCCTGTACTTTAATTTTCAAAAAAAAAATAAAAGAAATTACCATAAGATCAAAAAGTTGATTCAATATAGTTGGCAAGTAGGCAACCAGCGACGTGAGGCTTATAGCGTGTGCCGCCTTCAACGCGTTGCAGACGTCGTGCCACGGCGGCGGCGATGGCGACGTTGGTGGCGACGAAGTTTTAATTAACCTCTCTATTTGTGTAAACAGATTGTGTAAATGCGTATCTCTTGTTGCTACCGTTGAATCTAGCACTAATTGACACCGGAATAAAGGCTTCTCACCTTCTACCCATACTACATCTGGACCTGTGTTCTGTGATATTAATAATAAAAATGTGAATTTATGTACCTATATCTTCGAAAAAATATAAAGTTAATAATTTTTATATTTTTGCTAATATTTAATTAAAATTTTAAATAGTTAATCTGTAAAAGTTTAAAACAACAACTATTGATACTTACTCCTTTACCGAGTCCAAGAGGCTGTATAGATAAATATCCAGATGGTAAATGAGTGGCAATAGGCAAATTAACCATTTCATCTATTAGTTTGTCATTTTTCATCAATGGCACCCACGCATAGCTGAAATATTAACAATAGTAACATTACAATTATGTAATATTTTGTTACAAAACACATTTTGTTTCATTGTTTTAATGTCTCAGCCTTTAGACTGTGTATAATAATTGACCAAAACTTGTGTATAATATTTAGCCCAGAGTATCCAGTATTATGATTGGTGATAATAATACATATGAATGCATTATTCTATTCTTATTTTGCCTAACTAAGACTAAGTTAAGAGGTAACTCTTAGACTCTCTTCTCTTATTACTCTCTTCAGAGAGTAATAATTGTGTTGAAGCATATAGCTGTAAGAAATTTATTGCTAAAATATTATTTTTACTCATTCAACCCAATTTTCAAGAGTGGCGAATCTCAACGATTTATTCCAACCAGGCAATGCAAATATATTCCCCAATGTGTGGGAATCGATCCCTAACTCTCGCGTTTACAATCAAACGCTGCCCCACTGCTCTAAATCCGCTTCAGCATAAGGACCTATCTGTATCAAAAGTATTATTGTAAATATTATTAATTATTATTAGTAAATATCTTACCCTATACATGTCTCAACATTAGTGTCATTCTTTTTAGCAAGATCACAAGAAATATGATGAAAGGTGAATAGGAGATGATGAGTAGGTGTGATAGTAGCTGGTAGTCGTATCTTGACTTCATCACACCAACTAGGGTTTGTGTTGTGATGTAACACCGAACAGCGGTATTGCGATGTCATTCCTACACGACCGTATATCACCTAATAAATAAAATTTTTATTATTTAAAATTATAAAAAACTATAATAAAAACCATTTATTTAAATGATATACAAAATATTGCATTGCATTCAAATACAAAACATTGTGTATGTTGTAAAACAACATACACAATGTTTTGTAACAAAGAACAATATATGAAAAGCATCTATTTCAGATTAACTTATCTAGTAGTAATCAATAGACCTATAATTTATTTATTGAAAAAAAAAGGTTGGTAAGTATCAATTTCATAAGCAAGATTATAGAATATACCTGTAAAGCTTTGACATCTCCCGTATCATTCTCCTTTAGTTCTATAGAGCAAGCGATATTTCTGGCCCTTACAAACATCTTTTGTGATTCAAAGTTTAAAGACAGCGGGTGTACGTAGAGGTGGTGTATGTATGCTGCATACGGCTGTTCCGGTTCTACGTTCAACGTGGCCAGCTCTAATGTGAGAGGCGACGGAGGCGGCAGCGGAAACGGCTTTAATGCCGCATACGAACTTGTCATACAATCTGTTTAATTGAACGATATTATATAAATTAAATTAGATAAAACAATCAAAATTGTTTTATTTGTAGAGTTGTATACACTAATACTATAAAAATGAATGGTCGTTTCGTGTCCTTCGAAATGAAAACTCATGTAGGTAGTCCATTTATGAAGAAGATAAGACATAGAAAGGGTTCTTACTTTCATTTCATTAAGAGGTCGAATAAAACAAAAACTATTTTATGAATATAAAAATCTTCGTTTAGAGAATATTATTTTAAAATTTACCGCCAAGCTAGAGAAGTTGCTTAAAAAATAGTCTTTCAAACTTTTGTTATAAATCAAGGACTAAGATTGACATTTAAATTATGCGATGAACATTTTATAAATTATTACTTTATTTATAAGTCATCATCAGTTTTAAATATTCCTGCAGCATATTCCTTAAAATGTCATGTTTCGTACGTTGAATTACAAAATTATAATGAATTTTACATTACGCACGTTGATGGCAAATGCGCTGTAAGCGGAATTTAAAAAAGTACTTAGATCGCTAGTTTATATAAAAGTAAGGCGAAGATAAACGTGCTGAGTGAAGGAGTTATAAGGATTCCTTTCTAAGTCGAGAACCCTTATTGTATTATCTTATAAAAAATATGTAATATGCATTTTTTGTAGCAATTAGCTTAATATACTATAAAAATAAATAGATACTTAAATATGTTACTGATATTATTATTAGATATATACTTACTTACTATATTTTTTATGAATAATTAATCCTTCAATATTATTAAGTAATAATAAATGTAAAACAAAATGGAAAGAGCTAATTGTTTTAACTGCACTCTGTTTTCAGCTACACGGTTTACTCTGTACATAGCATAGCAGGGCAAGCAGAGAGAAACTTCTATTATGAAACTGCATTCGCCACTTTCCGCAAGAATACGAGATATGTTTATTGAGTGGCGGAAGTTAACGTGAACAACAATGAAGAAATGAAAATAATTAAGCTACCAAGTGGGTATCGAACCCACAATCATAGTTAGCCACTCCGCTACGATGCTAATAAACATACATTTTTCTAGTTTCGCTCATTTACTTTTTGAGTCACAGAGTACATTTACTAGAAAATTATAAAAATACATACTAGGTATTTGGTCGACGCTATGTTGTATTTGCACGCTGAGCCAGCCCGGTATGACGGTCAATTTGGCTAACTTTTCCGGTTTTCGGTAATCAGACAAGATCTTCAATAAGTCCTCGTCGGACATTTTATTTGGCTCTTGGCGGTAAATTGCCGGAAATTCTGGCGTCGTGTCCAAATCGTTGCTATATAACCTGGTCGATCCAAAAATGTATTTTATAACATATAACTTATGTATGTATATATGTGAATATAATTGCAAGTTATTATATTATTTTTTTAGTTTTCTACTGTATTGCGCATGTAGCAAGATAGGTAGAGGGATTCTAGTGTTTAAAAAACCCGTTCCTAACTTTTTTAACCAATTCGAGACAGTGTGTTGCGTAGCGGAATTTAACACAGCTCTTGGTCATTTGTCACCAGAGTGAGGAAAAGAAAATCATTCGTAGTGCGGTAAGGACTACGCTATATAGAATTATAAAATGTCGCAAGATACACGCGTAAAACCTTAAGACCACAAGATGTCGTGGTTGATATTGAAAAAAATATTAGTCACACGCCGTATCCTGCATATAGAAATTAGGCAACACGCCGTTTCCGGATTGGTTGGATTTCGAAATTTCACATTCAAAATTTAAGAAATATTAAAAACAAAAACCACACTCACTTAAACAAAGGCTTAGCAGCCCATGCAAAGGGCATACGGTAATTCCCCACACGGTGTGCATAAGATTGTATAGTTTTGTGTACTTTGAGCCCTAAGCGAGGATCCTTAGTAGCTTTCATATAGGGCTCGAGCACTTGACTGACGTGTCCTTGGAGGATTTTGTCTATTTTGACTACTAGAAACAAATCTGGATGCGGGTTGTTCACGGATAGAAGTACCTTAAAAGGACCAAAACGTTTTAATGGAGTTTACAAAAATAGCTTTAATTATTTGATCATTTAAAAACCTGACAACAGCATTAACGCATGTTATAGTGAAGTTCTTAATAAATTATTGCTGTAGGTTAATTGTAACTCTTTCTTATAAATGTTGTTCACAATTTCACGCTTTTTTCCGCGAAACTAGGTAGATTAAACTTGGCGTTAAGACACTTTGTTCCTAATTTGTCCGTCAAATTTTTCAAGACGTATGGCGTGTTAGGTGGCGGAACTCAAGTCAGTGCTTTATTTACCAGAGTGGGGAAAAGAAAATAATTCAAATACAATCATTGTAAGTGGGGATCAAACACACAACCATCGCGTTAAAAGTGACTGCGACAGGAATGCATTGTTACGAATTGACAATATTAATTATTTAACGCGTCGACCTAGTTGAGAGGAAACATAGCAAAATGTGACGCTACTTTTGAACTTGTATTTGAGTCCATTTCATGTGTAGATAAAAATTCAAAATATCTTTTTCAGCTTCACACGTACGACGCTAATATCAGGGTAGGTATTAAGAGAAGCTAGTGTTAAGAGACTGTGTTCTCAGCTATCCGTCAGAATTGGCGACATTGCGGGTTGAGTGACGGAACTCAATGCACTATGTTTTGCCTGAACTTGGTACGCATTACCTCGAGTGGGTATCGATCCCACAACCACTGCGCCACAATAAAGCCAGATGCTGTTATTTAGTACTAAAACTATTATCCATACTATGTGTATTAATTACCTGTCTTTTTGATTTGAACCATTCATCGGTAATTTGTTTAACGTCTAACTTGACATCATAACTAAAATTTTCAACCAAGGACTTGGTGCATTCGTTTTCTTTGACTAGATCCTTTACGGCAGCATGGTTTATGTCGAAATGGAAATTTTCAGTGAGTTTTTTGCCACTTCGTGCGTCGTACAGCGCGAGATGTGTAAAGTAGGGCTCCACTTGACAAAGCAACTCTTTGTCGCCGTCTATTGGCGCTTGCAGTCTAAATTTTAAGCTTTCACATTTGAGCAATATTCTTTGGCCAAAATGTTCTCTGTAAAAGTTGTTAATATAGCTATACCATGCACGATGCAGCCTACAATTATTTCTAATGCATATTTTTTTTGGCTTTACGCTGTAACCTGCACATAGCAGGATAGGCAGAGGGAATCTGAGAACTCAATATTAAGACACTTCCGTTCCCGCGTTTCCCTTTCCGCCAAATTTTTGAGGAACGAGGGCGGAACCCAACGCCACTTGCCCACATTGCCTTGTTATCAAAACGAGGAAATGTATATTATTAATATTTTATTCCCTCGAGTAGGAATCGAACCCACAACCTGTTACGTTTACAGTCGCACTCTTGTCCCCTACGCCACCATTGAAATCGCATATTAATTAATAAATTATATGAAGTTTATCAGTACGAGTTTTATATAGAAAACAAAAAATAAATAGATGAAATTTATTACTAGTTTCATTATAAAATTTTGATAAGTATTAAACACAAAAATCATCCATACACATAATAAAACGATATAAAATGTTGAAAAGCAACAATAACTTACTTGAACGGTTCCAACTGTGGTTCCGGCGAGGGGGTCCTTTTGTAAGGCAAAGTGAATATATTTGAACGGCACTCATTACGTGCAGCCGCAATAGAGAGATCGGTCTCGCGGGAATATCGCATTAGCAAAGGATTCATGCTATGCTCTAGTCCCTTCAGGGTACCGTACGTGGGGGGAGGGGGTTCCGCTGTTAGAGATATGTCGGCGTCTGTATAAATATGTTCAAGTAGTATGTTTAATATAGAAATGGTAAAAAAATAATTAAAGTAAAAACTTAAAAACGAAACAAAAAATATTTTTACAATTTAAAAAACAGCATTCCAGTATCTATCTATATGCATTGTTAAAAAACATTCAAGAAAATTAATGAGAGAGAAAATAAATTGCATCAGTAAAATTGTTGATAAAGTAGGTACCAATTATTAAAAAAAAATAATAACAAATATGGCTATCGTTGTTCATTAGATAACATATTTATATATACGTAGGTACGTAGAGAACTAGGTATAGTAACGTTATAATCTAGTTTTGCAAATTTTTATAATCGAGCAGAGCAGGTCACAAAGGCGTCGGCGTCGTCGGCGGAAGAATGAATAAATAATGCATCGGATAGAGATACTACTACTGTGATGATTTACCATCGTGAAACATTAAGCTGATCTCTACTGAAACATAGTCCTTGTACTATTAACCTTGCTTGTCTATTCATAATAATACAGCTCCACGGTGTACCCCGCATTTAGCAGAATATTCAGAGAGAACCTAGTTTTAAACCACTCCGTTCCCCACTTTCCGTTGAATTTTTCGAGGTATTGCGTATTGAGTCAGTCCGAACTCAACGCCGCGAAGAAATGAAAATATTAATAAATAATAATTCAATCCCTCGAGTGGGGATAGAACGCACAATTATCTCTTTGCCATCCTTATGCCTCTGCGCCATGACGGCTTCACTATTGTACTTGAATATATAAATATAGCTTTATGTAAAATTTCATATTTTATCACAACTGTTTGCAATCAGTTCTTTCAATTTTAATTATAATTTATTGTTGCTTTAAACTTCATATTATGTTTTGAACGATACACAAAGTTGACGTCACCGTCATCACGGTTTAGTGGAATAATGCCTTAGTAATAATAATCATAATTTACCATGTTTATGTATACACAACTTGGAGAAACATTTGTATTAGAAAAGTAGATGCACAAGCAGCATTTCTAGTCACTGAAGAATATAATAATGATTTCCGTTTTGCTTTAATAAATTATGCGTTAACTACAATCACTCTAACCTTTATCCAAGACTTCATCAGATTGTTGGGTTTCATGATCTTGACTTTTCTTAAGCGCCGCTTTAAAAGCGTTAATCCAATCATTCATTTCCTCCTCAGTTTCCGTCGCAAATGTGTACCCTTTGTTGCCGGACATCCGTAGTTCGAAACAAAAACGCCCGCGTTTTGCATTCTACGAGGTTGAAAAAAGTAATAAATTAATATTTTTTATAACTAGGCTAACTAAATTACGAAGCGGTACGTTTTATTTTACCAGATCAGGAAGATGAAATTATTTTTTAAATATAATAATTCTTTTGAGACGAGATTGATTCTACATCGAGTGTTTATCTCTGATTTTCTTTTAGTTTCGCGCTGTATCACATAGCAGGGTAGGCAGGAGGAATCTAGTGTTAAAATACTCTGTTCTTCACTTTCCACAGAATTTTATAGACATTGGTAAGGTGTTTAGTGGCGGAACACCGCGTTTTGTTTTGTGATCAGAGCGAGGAAAATGAAAATATTAATTCTCATACATATAACTTAACGTCAGCCTTTTGTTCTTTTTCAAATAATATGATAATATTGTTATAGTTATAGTAGATATATATGCAAAATATATGCAGCATTGTTATTGATGGCAAGGTTGAAACTGTGTGTTTCTCGACGAACGGATACAATGTTTTATAGAATGTGTAGCGACTTTCAAGACATATTTTATAAATAATTATATATCTTTTAATTAAAATAAAAAATATTTAATAGTTTCAAAGTAAATAGTCGCAGCAATGTTTAAAATGAATGTTGAAAAGAAACACGCCCTATAAACTCACAAGCTAGCTAAGCTTAGCTAAACGGGTACTAGTAAACTTGGTTACGCTCTAAATATCACAAAATAGACCAAGTCACATTTCTGTACAAATAAGGTAAGATTTTAAGTAGGTACTATGCAAAAAATCTTATAGTTTTTCTTTTTAGCTTCATGCTTTATTGAATACATACTCCTATTGGTTTTGATTATACATGTTATATGTATTTAGTTTCAGAAATTATGCTGGTATGCCTTTCTTGCTTCACATTATATCCCACACAGCAGACACCAGAAGGAACGTTGAAAACTAATATTAAGACATCCATCAGTTCCCATTAAGATACTTCCGTCCCGGGATTCGTCCGTGCTTTGATATAGGTATGTAATTGCCATACATCCATTTGTGAGAAAATAACAAAATAATAAAAGAAAGTTTTTGCAAATACAAAAATGTGAACATTATTTTGGCCCTGCTAATGAACTTCTTATTGATTGCTTACCTTAACAACTTCTGAACAAAAGTCCATGACTATTGTAAGCTTAGTGTCCAATTTCTTTTCATCTTTATATACTTCGAGTATATATGCACCATCTGCTTCTCTAACCATTGAGCAATAGCGTTTCTTAAACGATTTAGAGGCGAGATTGCTAAATATTCTATCTGAGCCGATTTCAGGTCCTTTGAGCAGGTAACCCTCTTTGGTTCCAATATCAACCTTTGTGTGAGGTTCATGTTCGTCTTCTGCTTCAGTGTCTATATCATACACTTCTTCAGGTAGCCTACTGTCTATTGGCCTATTTACAAAAAATCTTAATTACATGATAATTTATTTAATGATGTTAAAACATATTTGCAGTTTATATACTGTAAGGTATTATAAAAGTTCTTAAACTTGAAAATAAAAAAAAATCTACATACAAAGTATTTTTTTTAGTAATTTCATTTGTTTGTAGTAGTAGTTTCATTTTTAGTTGGAAATTTGAACTTTTAAATAAAATGAACTTAATTAATACATTTCCCCTTTGAACAAAAATAAAATATTTGTGGCTAATAAAAATACATTATAATTTTTAAACAAACAAAAATATTGCTATAAACAGTTAAATCAATTTTGTATCTGGCTTTTGTATAAATGATATAGAAAATCCCATGATTTTCTATATGCCAAATCATTTATAATCAATTTAAATGTTTAAAGGACGTGATAAGGGAGCAGAGTGTCTGTCACTCGTATGACATTTTTCTTCATTATAATTCTCATATTTATCATAGAAATGTTTATCCATTCAAAAGAGAAACAGTAATTATTGTTTAACATATTAACTGCCTGCTGCCTGCTCTATTATGCAACAAAGGAAGTGAGTCAGATGTTTGATAATGTGGAATAACCTTTAAAAATAGAATCAGTGAAAATGTCTGACCATGAAAATTATGCTAATTATATTGCTAATGAGACCTCAATATGTAAAAAATTTTAAAATGTTGGTTATTTATATAATTTGCAAAGTTATTTTTAATTTATAAAATAATATTATATAGGCACTTGTTTCTTATCTAAATAGTCTTTACACATGTTAAGGAGGAAAACTCACCTAGGCAAATTGATATAAGAACCAGAGTAACTGCTATATTTATAATGCACAAGATTCCAACTGGATGCATAACTAAGTAATGCCTGACGCGTAAGTAAAGGGCATGTTGCTGCTGTTCTCACATCAGGCACAGCTGTTGTAACTGTCCTCCAACGTCGAGGAAGAACTACACTCTACAATATGTTTACATATAATTTATATTTTTATTTTTTTAGCTGGTAGGAGTTGTAGGTAGAGAGAACCTAGTGTTAAGACACTCTTTTCCAGTTTTTTCACTTAATTTTAGAGACAATGTTAATTTTGTGTGGAATAACTGAACTCCATGCTTTATCTTTTTACTAGAGCAATGAAAAGATAATAATTCATTCCATTAATGGGAACTGAACAACAACATTTACAAATTACAACCATTGTGTTTATAGTCACATTGTATTCACAGACATATATATATATAGTCAAAATATTTTTAAGACCAAAATTTAAAGAAGCAATCAGTAACTTACAGAAACATCGTCAGATGGATATAAAAGTATATCTCTTAATGGATCACTTAATAATAATGTCTTGTTGTCCTGAATATATTTTTCAAAGTCGAGAACATTACTTTTGTTGTTTAACACATTCTGGAAAAGTGATTAAATAAGAACATTGGTAGTTTAATGTCGATGATGTTTGTAAAAGATATAAAAAAAGTCAAGTAAGTCAATATTTATATTTATTTATTCATTAAAGTAATTGATACATTTTACTCTAATATATATTCTATGTATATTCTCAGCAATGAAGTTAAATAATCAACAGATTTCTGTTACATTTTCATTTGTATATATATAGTTGATATAATGTTATTATAAATAAAATAGATCTATATTAAATAGGCATTGTAATGAAAAATGTAAGAGTAACATTTATATAGTGTAATTATCTGATATCTGAATTTATGAAATGTTAATAGAACAGGTTTTTTCTTCTGTTTAAGCTGTTTTAACTTTCTTTAAAACAAACAAGTTAAAAGGGTCAACGTAAAAACGCTTATTTATAGACATCTCATTTAGGTAAATAGAAAGCTTTGGATAAAAAAATACTGGTTTAAAAATATATATTTACCTCATATTCAGCGCCGTCCTTTTTATTTCTAGATATCACTGGAGGCATTTTAGATATTATTAACTAAGCATCGATACACGTGAAACTTAGAATACCATAACATTTGCTAATTAGTATCATTTTTTTAATTAGTTTTCTACATTGTTTACATTTAAAACAAACGTATTGATGACCATAACAAGAAACGCCGAAAACCGTATGAGAGCGATTAATGATTTGACATTAGGTGTTGGTTTTTCTCGCCGTCAAATTTCTATCGAACTTCAAAATATTTCAACAGATAAAATATTGTACAGATACATTGTATTGAATAAGAAAATACTCCCGTGTTTCACATAAACATAAGAACTTTTTAATGGTTTTGTTTTAGGCAAATGAATTGTTATTTGTTTTAAAAAGTGAAGTTTTATTTTGAAGCTTACCTTAATTTAAAAATATACTTTTCACAAATAACGTGTTACGTATCTATTGTATAAAGGTTAAATAAAACAAATATTTAGTTTTTCTTACGTACGTGATCGTATTTTTTTTCAACATATAATTGACACACATATATGTCCACGTTAAACATGTCATTATTGAATTGGACTTAATTATGAAAAGTACAGAGATTATGCGATACATAAAGAATTAACCAGACGTTCAAGTAATGCATTTTTGTTTAATTTTAAGATAATCGTAAGAATTTGTGAAATATAACACTCTATCTAAAATACACAGTCTCAGTATAAAATATAAACGACATAGACAAATCTTAATTATTAAAAATATCTATCCAAAATTGTAAGTCCTACATAATTTATGTACATCGCTTATTTTTAAAAATGTACTATTTGGTTAGTCTATTCTTTTTATTCGTTTATTGGTTATCTATTTGAACTCCTGTGCTAATAATATTTTGGCAACAAAGGTTTTATACTGTTTTTAAGTAAACAAACATAAGTAAAATCAAAATATCTACAATCTAAAAAGTACACAATTCTATAATCTACTAACATAACTTCAACTTTATTAAAAAATTGTCTCAATTCATACTAAATATTGTAGTTATAATATTACATTTCAAAAAATTTTCAGCAGATTATAAATACTAGCTATGTTCACATACAACTGGCAATATATGTAATTCTCATTAAAATTTACTATTAACGTAATTTTCGTTACATTTACCATATTGGACTAAAATAAAGTTTATATAAATAAGTTAATACATATATAGTAACATATTTACATACTTAAATAATACTTTTATTAATTATCGTGTACATACATTTTTGGTATTATAACATATGGCACAATACTTTTGTCTAAAGTTTATATAATATTATTTGATGTATCCCTAATACATCAAAAAAGACTTAAATTAATTAAAAGATTATATATATATATATATATATATATATATTGCTTAAATTCTAATCTAGGCTTATATTATTTAAAAATATCACACTAAGTAGTTGAGTATTATTTCAGCACATTTCTTTTGTGTCAAAGATCTCAAAACAATAATCGTACGGTTTAGCATTCAAACTGTTCATTCTCTATTTGTGATAGGAATGTGAAGGCAGTTTGTCTGGCGGCAGCCAATGGCGAGAAGCGTGGCACATATTGTGAGCTTGGCGCCGGAGCTGGACGTCAAGTGTACTCTTCGACGTCTTCATCTTCACTGAAATCAGAGTCCGGATCCAGGTCTGGTAATGGTTTCAAATAGTCTACTGTAGTCGGAGGCGGATTCGGAACCAAATAACCTTCTGATTCCAAGGGGCCCGCTGGTGGACGAGGTAGCCTTATTTGTATACTAGATTCTCCAGTAGCTTGAGCAGTTTCCAATTTGGTGCATATTTGATCAAAGTCAATCCTTTCCCTGGGATCTATAGCCCAACAAGCTCTCATTAATTCACATGCGAATGGCGGACAATCTTCTGGAGGAACTAAAAGTATGCCACGTAATATTTTTTTTGTTGCCCCATAATTGTTACAACCATAAAAAGGTTGCTTCCCTCGACTATAAATTTCCCACAATACAACCCCATATGACCAAACATCAGATTCGTGAGTGAATCTGGCATAGACAATACTTTCTGGAGACATCCAACGTACAGGCATAGGCCGTTCTCCACCCATTTTATAATAGTCACTAGTATAAACATCTCGAGACATTCCGAAATCTGCTATCTTAACGGCTAAATTAGTACCAACTAAGCAATTTCGCGCAGCCAGATCTCTGTGAACGAATCTTCTAGAAGCTAAGTATTGCATACCACGAGCTACTTGAAGAGCTACGTGTAATAGGGCGGATTCATCTAAAACAAGTTCAGACCGCTTTCCACCTCTCGACCCTCGTAGTACACCCGCTAAATCTCCCCATTCCATATATTCAAACACCATCCAGGGGCTAACATTTGTATCATCTGTAAAAATATAATGTTTATAAAGTAAAAATTGAGTAAATGAGTAAATTTGCATTACTTTTGCACTAAAATGTGCGTGGTTTAGTTTATATAGCATAAAAGTAATTATTATTAATCATGTAGCCAGTCAAGGCGCAGGGGGTAAAGCGTTCGCGCAACACGCGGCAACTTGTGAGTTCCTTCCCACTCCAAGAAATAAAATATTTAATATTTTTACTTCCTGGCTTTGGTAAAGAGCCAAAGCGTGTTCCCAGGTTCCTTCTGCCTACCCTGCTATGTGCAGGATACAGTGTGAAACAAAAAAAATAGCCATAGCTAATAAATAATGATTTACCTCTATATACAACTCCTATAAGAGTTAAAATATTGGGATGCCGAAAAGCAGACATGATAGAGACTTCTCTTACAAAATCTTCTTCTGCACTTCGCCCAGCGCTCTCTTTTAATACTTTTATAGCTACCTCCTCTTCAGCACTGGTATTTCTAAGGACGCCTATAAAAATGTTAGGTAATTAGAAATCTAAGGAGATCGGTCAACGAATATTTTACTATATTATGATACTCATTGTAATAATACAACAATCAATAATAAATATAAATAAATAAATGGTGAAACTAAACAAATTATACTAAAATATGAATGGGGGTACAAAATATTCCCATTAATATTTTAGTATATGTTATATGTAGTGAAGTATATATTTATATACTTCACTACATATAACATATCTATAATCAATATTTAAGTGGTTACAGCTGAATACAGCTGAATTTACATACAGCTGAATTTTAAACAATTTAAGAAAAATATATTAATTTTTACCTTTATAAACTTTTCCAAAACAGCCTTCTCCTACTTCTTCTACGAATGTTAGCGCACTTCTCTCTAGAAGCGTCACTTGTGGTTCATTGGTTTTATTAGCTGGTAGCGGTATCGGTGAGCCAGGCACTGTCAGCGGCACGCCGAGTGTTCCCGCGCCACACACGCCGTACTGCGGGTTCGTTATATACCGTTCAGCAAGAAGAGGTTCTCCTGGCCGCACACGCTACAATCACAACGTATGCTAAGCAACGTATCTCCAAAGCCAGGAAAAGACAATTTCCCTAAATAAATGTGGTTAAGAACCTTCGCTCTAGTAAGCATAAGCATGCAATTTAAAAAAATGTCAAGCAATAAAGACATTCTATGTACCTAACTCTTACCGGTTTGTCCTTTCTATCCACATTGCAAATGCGTTTTCTGAGGTAGAATACTATAAGAGAGACTAATATTAAGAGTACTCCGCAACCAGTCACAACGGCCACAAAGAGTGGTGCGCTTGTACTCGAGTAAATCCCAGATCCTAAGATAGTAGTGTCGCTGATTGCTGTGGATTCGGCGATAATTTCGCTGCTGGAGAAAATGTTGGGCACCTGAAACAAATGTCACAAGTAAAATCACCTGTAACAATATTAACATTTGCCTAGTCCAAAGACTTTGCGGCAAACATAATGTGAATACGAAAAATATGCTGTGGAATTTAAAAAAATTGAAGTGTATTAAAGAGCTTTCTTTATAAATACTAGTATACAATTTTTCTATATTTTAAGTATAGTAATATATGTACTATATATGTACATATAAATCTACTCGATGTCAATTGAAAAATCATGAATATTTATGAGTTACGGTGGAAAAACACATTTCAATTATCCTGTACGTTATAGTATGTAGAGTGTAGAACTTAAAATCAATACATTGATGAAATTTCAGTGATTGCTTTTATATTATGTGCCGTTTACAAGCAAGTTGGAGATAAATTTGAAATTTCTTTTCAAATTGAGTTACACATTATATGAAGCAAAATTTAATAATAACATTGTACAAAGTTAATGCGTCTACATTGGCTTAAAATACTATTTTGCCTTAAAATACTATTTTGTAGATTTAATATTTTATGATGTTTACATATAAATAATGAGCGTGGCTAGTATCGTGTTAGTCTTAGATAAGAAGATACAAGATGATGTGTTAATGATGATGGATGGTCTCACTTGTGCGGTGGGCGGTGACGCTGGGTATCTGAGGTCGGTGGCGTTTGACGGTCGCGGCGGGATCACGTTGTGGATTGGTTTCCGCTGAGTCAGGGGCACTGAAGTAAAGTTTAAAAAGGATTAGCATTATAAAAGTGGGTACTTATCGAAAGAATACACAAAAATTAATATTTATAAAAAGATCTTTAGAGGCTTTACTTTTGAAAAATACAAGTTCATAAATGCTTTATAAAATAGCAATTTATGACTGTACATTGAAGAAATTGAATTTTGAAATAATTTAACATAACATAATAATGACAAAACAGTAATAAATACATCATATTTTAGTATACTCTTAAACATCTATATTGTAATGATAAAATATTGTCAAAAATCAAGGGCCAATCACCCTTCGATTGTTCTAAGGCACACGCTATCAAAATGCTACTTCAACAAGCAGTCCAATTCGCCAACAAGCAGCCAATTAACATGTTGTCCACAGGAAATGTTCAAATTTTGTCAATTTTGAGAATTGTTAACTTGTTCTTAGATATTTAGGGAGCTAACTGAGTCTTAACACTAGGTTCCCTCTGCCTACCCTGCTGTGTGCGGCATACAACCTGAAGCTGATTTATTTTTTATTCTTTTATTCACGTAGTATTTATACATTCTTACCTGTGCTTCTAGGACACGTCACTCCTTCTTTGGCAGGTTCTGCATTGGTTGTGCATACACAGTAGTGGGCAGTGGTATTATGTTGCACACAGGCAGCTTCTTCTCCACAAGATGAAGTCTCACATCCACCATAAATGAATTTTACTGTAAAAATTAACTACGAATTTTATTCTGAAATAACAACGGCGGATCAAACTAGCGGTGTTTTTAGCGAATTTCTTTCGTTGCAACTTTGAATTTGTTTCGTTATTTATAACATCTAACGTATCTTAATAATAAGTACAATATAGAATTAGTTGATAGTGGGACATTTACTTGTATTATTTTGTGATGTCTGCTTCGGCCGTGCTTCTTCCCTGGCTACTCTGGCTAACTTGTTAGGCTTTTCACGGGACACCTAAAACATAAGTTTCACCTTGTTATCAACTAAAATGGATTTATAAGTGGATTTTGGTTATCATCGACAATAAAAATAGATCTATAGGTGTATTTTGTTTTCTTAGGTGCCATTCAGTCGAATAGAAAGAGATAGATAGATTACCCCATAAAAGTGTACTTCATGTAAATTTGACGTACAACAAGAGCTTGTCATCCATAATAAACTAACGTTTTACAAAACATTCTCACTACTAATTATAATGTATTTCCATGCATATTAAATGTCACGCATATGCAAAATGGTAGAAACCTAAGTATCTCATGACTTTTAACTAAACCATATAGTTAGTAAACTGATTCTTGCCGTTTGCTGGTTCAAATGTGTAAATGCTAACTCACAAAAGCTTATTTGATATTCTAAAATGAACTTTCATAAAGATTATTATTTCTAACCTAAAATATGAAATATAAATATTTTATATGAAAAAATCTTCTTTTATATTCTATTATATAATTATTTTCATTGTTAGTAAAATTTATTTCTAGATTGCCTACGTCAATAATTGAAATATAGGTATGTAGGATACTAAAGTGTAGGTACTCACTTATAAACCGCTTTAATAAAAGCCACGGTAAGTACTACACTAAGTAATAATAATACGAAATGCTTTAATTCTAATGTCATAATTATTGGCAGACTCAATTATTCACTCCAGCCGTAAGCTCAAATTCAAACCGTAGCCCTAAACTCACAGGGAACCTATAAAAAATGACTTTATAGTGAAAAGGTATTACCATCAAATTTTCTATGTAATAATTCTGTGTAATAAAAGACAATTCATCAAATATAACCATTACAACTGCCGTATTTAATGTTAACTATCCGAATTAGAAGTAATACCATACCAAATTGTAAAAGTATTTTATGTTGAAATAAATGTAAAACTTGAAACATGTAACTCTATCTTCTACATGTACGATTTATTTATTATACATACAAACAACGTTTGTACCAACATTCAAATAATGTAAATATAACGACTGTAACTTCATCTTAAACGTCTGATACGTTCGATGCAGTTATTTTGGACATCTTATCGTTCGCATGGCCACTCTGCTGCCTGGGGTTACGATAAATCAATAATATCATACCCATAAATGAGTTATTGATGTTTTATAGTTCTCGTTTCAAAGATATACTTCCAACTTGTATATAGGTACTATGCGTGATTACAAAACATATAAAATGTCTTCATACTAACATTCTGCCACGGGACAACGCCTACGAACGCGCCCAGATATGCATCTAAATATGTGAATTATTACACCATTAAAATATATATACAAGAAAGTAAATATTTTATTGAGCTTATTATAATAGGAATAAAATAGGTACAATCGATTTGTCATTCTATTGTAGAAAAAATATCGATATAGGTATTATTAATATCTTTCCAGTAAGATTTTTTATGTCATATTCGAAAAGCTTATCTTACAAATAAAAATTTATTGACTGTGCTAGACGAAATATTTAAGTGTTTTAGTGTTAAGTTAATGTTTCTAAAATAAAAAAAAAAATCTAAAAATTATATTTATTATTACCACTTTCCCGAGCAATTAAAATGTAATAAGATAACACCTTTGCAAATATTTGGTCTCCTAAATTTTGAAGAAAATGTAGCACCATTTGCATTGTCACGTCGAAAGTATTAAGGAGCGCATTAGAACACAAATTAATGTATTTATAATTAATATAGATTATACATATCAATAAATTATACTATTTATTTTGTTTTTAACATTATACAAATAAAACATTATGTACATATATTTAACTACTAATGCATACTTAACTAAAAATCCTAGACAATATGACAGCTATGTATTAGTTACATAATATGAATTTAGAACAAGCATTTTTTTTTCTTATGCTACTAGAAAATGCATATAATCAAATAAATATTAACATTCTTTCATTAATATTTCAATTATTCATCTGTATTGTAAATTCCAGTCAATGTCATAAATATCGTGATTGTGATTTGTTTGGACAAATACCCTACTAGTAATTAGTTACTAGACGATAAATATTCTATAATATTTATCTATAATTATTAGTATAATATCATTATACTTAGAGTCAATTTTTTTGAATATTTGTCAATTTAAAACTTTTAAAAATAACATATTTCATAAAGTTTTCTAAAAATGCAAACAAAATATGATATATGACAAATTGTGCAGGAATAATTTCCTAAACTAGCAATGTTCGAACGTAATCTAATTTAACAAGTGGAATTAATCAAATTTCTAACTACCCGTGTACCTACATACATCATTTTGTCTCTCTATATTATTAAACTACAAACAATGCAAGCTGCAAATAAGCTCTGAATGGGAAATATGTACTTACGTATATGTAATTAAATTTTGGATAACATATGGTTGTTTACTATGAAATTGTGTTATTTTCCGCAAACACATTGAATATGGAGGCGGCGGTGGGTTTGATCCCCACTCTAAGGAATAAATATTTTCATTTAGTTTTAAGACACTCCGTTTCCATTAAGACACTACACTCGCCGTTTTCCGTCGAATTCTTAAGACATTACATGCTGAGACTCGACAATAGAGTGAAGGAATGAAAATATTAAATACCGAATTTCCTTGAGTGGGAATCGAACCCACAATCTGTCGCGTTCAAAATAAAACGCATGTGCCTCTTCCCAACGACTGGCCTCTCTGGTCTAGTTTTTATCAAAATTATTATTTATTGAATTATAGTTGTAATTAGTGTTACTTAAAAGTTTCAATGTCGAAAGGATTAACGTATGCCCGCCGGACTCTTAAACGATGCGTAATCTTAATACAATCGAAGCTTTATTAATATCATAAACTCTTTGTATCTTTTTATGTTTAAAACACGGTTCGGTTCAAGAAATAAATAATTTTTGAGGCGCTAAATGTACATTTTAAGAGCCATATTTTCCGTACGTGAATATGATTATTTAAGAATCTTGATTCATAATAGCATTTTCAAAGAAACTCTAAATTACGAGCAATGCTTAAGTTTGTAATAACATCCATACTCTAATATTACAGTTGCACAATCAACGGGCTTTCATCTAACGGGCCTCGCTGAGGATTGAGGGTGCTTCATTGTGGTCGCAGTGAAATGTGATCGATTCGGAATAGAACCAGCTCAACGTCAACGCACGACCGCATACGATGAGTCCCACCTAATAATCATTTTCATTGCAGTTTATAAATATGACATGAAATCTATTTTTAGTTTAATAAAATAGTTAAAAGATTGTATCTGTACATTGAAAATAAAAGAAAAATTATGTGTGGTAAAAATATTAATAGAATATTCATTTATGATTTTTAAAATCTGGATTTGAATAACTTTTTTGTTGTAACAACGCCTACATATTCTCTTGATATGATCTTTAAAAGAAAACCAAATGGAAAATACGTACGTACGATAGCAGCATTATATATGTATTGCTTATGTTGAACTAAATATTAGGGAGCCTGAAAATGTACAGAAAAATACTAACTATTTATTTATAGGAACAAATAAGAATTTACAAATATTTTTCTGTTTTTGTTTTCCAACGCCGAATGCAGCCAACATTACATTTCGTAAATATTTGATAGTAATTCTCATTTATAACAAGAGTGGCCGTTTGAATAGTTCATAATTATAATTTGAGAACTTGATTCGTTGATTGATAGCTGTAGAATATCGAATTCCAGAGTACTGCCCAAAGGCGAATATCGTGCAAGGTAAATATTACAACAATATCCTTAACAAAGTATGTAGTACCTAGGATTAAATAAAGCTTAATTGTTATGTTAATTGCTTTTGTAGTTAAAACATATAACAATAATGAGTCATATTTGATAATTGCTAATATTAGATTACTTTGGTAGGATATATTAGTTAAATTCTTTTTTCATCCTTTGACTTTATTTTTCCTTTATTGGCAAATACGTACATATACCTAATGATTGAATACTTATAGATTTAAACTTCCATTATATTTAAAATATATATTTAGAACAGTTATTTATTAATTCAAATACATCTACCAATCTGGATATTAATATTTTTAGTGACGATATTACTGAGAACATTAATTGTTGTTAACAAAAACTTCCACAAAAGCAATGTTGTAATAAAAATAAACTTAGAAAAGCATATATAAAGATAACTTGTTGCTGACCTTTTCAAATATACTGATAACGTCCTTTCTCTTATCCCTATAAAGTTTGTTTTGTTCTCATTACATTTGTAAAGTTTAAAATTTCTTGATATCAATTTTTGTTAAGTTTGTAACTTAATAATAATTATTATTAATTAGTTACTAGCAAGAGCAATTCGCCTGTAATGAATGTCATAAAAAATAAATATTAATTGCATTGTAGCTTTTGTTTTATAGAATTTATTAGTTTTCAAATTAATTGGTGTTATCTTCACATAAGTACAAATGTACTCGTATAAGTATGTGCCTATGCAGGAACGTTTCCCAAATATTTATAATACTCTTTCTAAGAATTATAATTTGATTATTGTTATATGTCATGTCAGAAAATTCTATGAATAGGAACAAAAGAAGTAGCTGGTAGGAAGGTACGTGTGTCCCGTAGGGGAGTGGGGGGTGCGTCAGCGGGCGCGGGCGCACCGTCTGTGTACACCTGGTGGAGCGCGGGCGCGGGCCGATCATTAAAAATGTTTATTTAAAAATCCAACCGCTTAGCGTCTGTCTGTTTTAAACGAGAATGAACAATTCTTGGGAATGAGTTATGTTTTATATCACCAAAATTACTTCCCATATTAATGTCATATTTTTTTCATATTGTAAGCAGTATTAAATGATTGCACAGTTCACATGTACTATATAAAACACAAGAACTACTTGTGTATTTTATTAAGAAGTACTTATTATTACTAACATACATGACAACATAAAACTCTCTTTGTACAATCAAAGAAGTAATAGTTTTAATAAATTAGTAGGACAGTTTAAATATGAGTACAACAGAAAAGCCCTCACTATATTTTTAATTTATGATTTCATATATATCTCTCAACGATATTCGTTGTATATTTAAAACCTTTTAACAGTCCGTATAGACGATGTTTCGCTAGCGATAGATTGTTTACAGCCGTAATATTATCATTACATCTTCGCTGACTGATTCACATTTTTTAAAAGTTTTTAAATTCCATAGCTAACATTAGCTATGTAAATATAATGTTAATACATGAACGAGGGTCGCAATGGAGCATAAGTTGGATATCCTCACGTCTTATGTGGGGTTGGTTAGTTAGTTGTTAGTTGTTTATTCAACAATAAAGGCGCCTATAGCGTACTAAACTATGACATAAAAAGTTTAAAAACCTCTCAGTAGATCAAACAAGCTGAGCAGTGTCGGTCGGCAGACGGCGTGGTGTTGGGTTACAGGCGGCGGGTCACATTTGTCCCAAATAATAAACACCAGATTGGTGTCAAAAACGAACACTCTTTATTATCTCATCAACCCGTAAAGTCGTAATTGTGAGCGGCTTAGATTTGATGAGCTTTTCATTTTAATATATACATATGGCATGAAGTCTAATTAATTTCATGTTCTACATATTGTATTTTTTTATTTTATTTGATGTACCTATTATAAAATAATAATTATATTTTCTAAGAGGTCAGTCGTGGCGCAGAGGCGTCAAGTGTGACTGTACATTGACTGGTTGTGGGTTCGATCCCCACTCGAGGAAATTAAATATTTATTTTTAAATTTATATTTCCATTTCTTCGCTCTGGTATCGAGGTAAGTGCCGGCGTTGAGCTCCGCCACTCAACACGCAATGCCTCCAGAATAGATTAGGTTCTCACTGCCTACCCTGCTGTGAGCGGGATACAGCGTGAAGCTAATGTAATTTATTTTCTTTAACTTTCTAATGTTTAATTGTGTATTGTGGTTAGCAGAATGGCTTACGTGTTTGTGTTGCAATAAAACTTCGTTGGGATTATTTTGGTATTGTCCTGATTTCTCTTAACGTTATTTTGGTAATCGATGTTTGCTCTACGCCAATTTGTGCTAATTTACCAACTCTATATTATTCTCTATAGTGTAGTGCCCTAGTTCTGAATTAAATTTGATACGTGCAGCGCATAAAATTATTAATAGATTATCTACATATATTATGAATTTAAATTTTTCAAATTTACTGCATAATTAGAAAGTTGATTTTTTATTGATTTTCCAATTAGAATAATTATAATATTTTTTTCTAGCCATGCAGTATTGCAGTAATAATATATTGTTAAAGAAAAAACTAAAAAATACACGCCTTTTTACACAAAGTGATAAAAGTGCTAAGAGTATAATTTAGTCGGAGCTATAAATTGTATGAGACTGAAATCGAATGGTTTACTAGTAAGTATAACCTCTGAAGAGTTCATCTATACAAGTCCTAGCTTCATCTTCACACCAGCTCGTTGATACCATAACGTTGAATCGTCACCAAAGCAACGTAATTCAAATTAGTTACTTATAGCTAGCTCCACTTAATAAAAGCATATTAAAAATATAATTAATTACAATAAAGACTTTTACGTTACAAGTATGTTACTTGTAGGTTATATAGGTAGGTATGTATAAGGAAGTTTGCCTTTGGACTGAGAGAAAGCGTTGGCTAGGCGCGAGGATGCACAATGTGATTTATTAACGTATCGGCTTACAAATACACGTCTGCAACAAAATTATGCTCATTTGAAATTCAAGTACCAGTACCCAGTGAGGGACTGTGTGTTATAATGCCTCATAAAAACCACCAGCCTCACATTCTTGTGCATTTCGTCACTTTGTTCATTAGTTCTATTGGTGATGGTATTTTTGGTATGGGTATTTTGAAATAGTATCAATTACGCATACAGTTTAATTGCAAATAAAACTACCTTTTGCAGTAGGAAGGTATTTGTTAAATTACAATAATTACTACTACTAGGTGCCGTCTGTCTGCCGTGTGACTGTAACGCGACGATTGTGGGTTCGATCCCCACTCGTGGAAGTGAAATATTTATTTACGTTTATATTTCCATTTGTGTGTGTCGAGGCAAAGCGTGGCGTTGAGTTCTGCCACTCAACGCGCAATGCCCACTTTCTGCCGAATTCTGGATATTCGGCAGAAAGTGGGGAACAGAGTGTCTTAACACTAGGTTCTCTCTGCGTACCCTGCTGTGTGCGGAATACAGCGTGAAGCTGATTTATTCAGTTACTGCTAACAGAAATAGATTATTTTATATTTTTTAGTTTATACAAAAAGTTTTATTTTATATTCCGTTTGTTATGAGACAGTGAGTGTATTGAGCAGCGAAGTTTTCAAGTTGCAACCTACTTTTTTAGATAATATATACAGGTCGAATATATACATTATTGATATAAATATACTTTGAATATATTTCTTTTGTCTTATTCAAACTGTGAAAAATGTAAATGCAAAATAATAAAACAAAATTCATATATATATATGTATAGTAAATTATAACTGATCGCTATCTGAGCAGAAAGTTATATGAGAAAATCTACAAACTGGCAACACTAAACAACGATTTTAAAAAAATTATCTGCTTGTCTGTACGTTTGTGTCTTTAAAATAATAATGTGATTAGAACACGAAATAAAATCAGATCAGTAAGCAAAATAAAGGTAAAGTTCAAGCGGGCGAAGCCACGACTGGGTAGCTAGTAGCAAATAAAAAGCAAAAGTATACCTACTGTCCTTTCCTCTATAAATTCAAAAACTAATATATTTAGATACTGAGAAGGAAATATAAAATAAGACTACCCACTTCAATATGTAAATGATCATTTGCAATCTTGTCTCTCAAAGTATTTTTATCCTCGGTTACCAGTAGCGATTTCGAGCTGTTATCACAATGTATCATATCATAAGCCGGCGTCGGGCCTTAATACGGAAGTGCGCATTTGGAACATGTGAATTGCTGGATAGGTGACTTCAACTTCGGAAATGCGTCGGTTATTGACCGACATAGAGTTATCTTTGTCTGGTTGAAGGGTCAGGGGCGGGAATGATATATAAGAAATAATATAATGCCAATCATAATTATTAAACATTATTATATGGACATACGTAAATATTGTGGAGAACGAAGTGTTTTAACACTAGGTTCCCTCATACTCTGCAGTATGTGGGATACACCGAGAAGCTCATTTATTATAGAATCATTAAATTAAATAATATAGCATTGTAGCACTACACAACTACCCCCCTTGCTAGACGCATTTCTATGATTACACTCGAGATTCCGCTATATTTGATCGTGATTATTGGTCATAAGTCAAATACAATCACTAAGAACCCATCAGAGCTAATCTCCACATTCGTGAATGAGCACAAGTAATGCAAACAAATACGCTGCTATTTCTTTTGATATAGGTTTGTTGATTAGTAATTCATAAACAATTCTTATTTAATAATGCTTTTATAAGAATAAAATAATAATATAAATTATACACAAATTCTTTATAATTAATGACTGCAAGAGTTTCATTTTAATAATATTTCAGCCTGTAATACAAATCTTTGATGAAAATAAAATTTGAGCGTATTATTTCGGAAAATAGAAAAATATAAAAGGAGCAGTGGCAAAAAATTAAATTAATAAAAAAAACCGGACAAGTGAGAGTCAACCACCGAGGGTTCCGTACAAGAATAGGAGGTCTCGAACTTTTTCTGAAATTCAAGCTAAGCTTAGCCAGAGCCCTTTCATCTGATACCCAATTTGAACTAACGACTTGATATCTCCCGAGATAAAGGCTTTTGACAGACAGACAGACGGACAACAAAGTGAACTTATATATTAATTATTCTACTCTTTGAAATTAAAATTCAAGGTGGGTTTCTGCAATAAATACAGAAAACAACATTAAAAGCTTTTACTCCAGGTGATTTGTTAGCTTAATTATTATTTATATAACAATTTAATATTTTACATTAAAACTGACATTACAGACATTGGAAACACGATATATTCAAATTTAAGAAAAATGACGCTCCGAGTAAATGAGGATCGTTATTTTTCTTATATATATATATATATATATATATATTTAATTGTATATTGTAATAATAATTGTTATATACGAGGGGCATTCAAAAAATAAGTGTCCCTATTTTTAAAATGATGTTAAAAACAATTTTTAGGTTAATAAACGCATATTTATTTATTATTTGAAACATAAACTATTTTTCTACAGAGTCGCCTTCGATTTGGATACATTTTTCATGTCTGTGTTGAAGCTTAAGCAAACCTTCCTTAAAAAAGACGTGTTCTGTGGTAACTTTGCGGTAACCCAGCTTATGTTTCAATATTGTAAAGATTAAAGTTCGGCAAATCTCAATATCAGAAGGAATCAATTCAAGATTATCATCCATAGTCAGTCGTCTGTCATCTTGAATGATTTTTTCAACAGCTTCGATAGCTTCGTCCATTGTGGCTGTCTTTGGCCGTCCTGCACGCTGTTCATCGTTCACATCTGCTCATCAGTACGCCATCATCGCACCAATTGCACACTCATACAGTTCTCACCGTAAACTTGGACTAATTCGCTGTGAATATCTTTTCCATTTAGTCCTTTAGCAGTAAAAAATGGAATAACTGCACGCAAACCAATATTGGACACATTTTCCAATGGTACCTCCATTGCTGTCAAGCTTAGATTGCTAAAAAAACTATTTTCGGTCATCAATATCGGTGCCGCTGGTAACAGCAGACCCAAAACTGAAACTATGTTCAGTGTGAGTCCGCTAGATGGTACTCATTAAAAATATCAGACCAGCGAAACTTACTTTTTAAATACCCCTCGTATATATATATATGGGTTCCTTATTTCCTCAAAAAGTAAGGAATCCTAAAAAGGAGTCAGTTTTTTAACCGACTCCTATTGATCGCTTTTCCCAGTAGATGTCAATTATTTTAAAGTTATACTTAATTCTCATGTGATATATGCATAGGTGTAATAATAAATTGTTTTCAAACTTTTGTTCTTATCATTTCTCGGGAGAGGTCTTTTATAATCCATATTATATAAATTAAGTTTTAGCACTCTACTATATACCACGAAAAATAAGTTTATATACATATATTGAAAAACTTGTAATTTATTTTTATAAAGAATATAATTTTCTTTATTCAATATGTACGGAATATAGTGACTGACATGATTATCCTGATTCGATAGAAATCTATCTTGATTGATGACTGAGACGCAATCTTTTACGTGACGTTGTTTTACCATTGGATAAGAGTAGAGAAATACATGGAAAAACGTATTCGCTATAAATGGTTTTTTTCTTTTGTCATATAAAATTATTGATAAAAAAACATAGTAACTGACTGATATTACAAAAAGTATTTTAAGTATTATATACGATTAGATATTTAGTATATAGATTTTCTCTCACCAAACGTCACGGGAAATAAATAAAGAAATTAATAAGCAAATAGTACTATACAGAAACTTATTGTGATAGTTTAACTATAATTTTGAATCGAATCTATTACATTTTGTACTTATTTCAAAAATGAAGTAGGTACCTATCTTTATTTTTTTTTTTGGAAAAAGGACAAGGCAAACGAACGTTCGGGTCATCTGATGATGATCACCGCCGACCCCGTGCAGCACCAGAGGAGCTACAGGTGCGTTGCCGGCCTTTGAGGTGGAGGTGGAGAAAGACGCGCTTTTTGAAGGTACCCATATCGTACCGATCTGGAAACACTGCCGCGGGTAGGCCATTCCACAGTTCGGTGGCGGGTGGAAGGAAATTTCTACGAAACCGCACAGCAGTGGAGTGCCACGTATCCAGGTCGTGTGGTATTTATTATTTGCATCATCCAATGTACATAAACTATTACAAATCAGAATAAGAAGCAATTTCCCAGAAGATATTTTCATAATATTACGTAGTCGACAGAAATAATTTTAATTGGAAATTTTTCTACGATCAAACCTACTATAGTTGCTATCGGGTAGAACGAATTTTCGCAAATAACAAATTTAAAAAAATATTTATATTATCAGAAATGATTGAACCGGCGTAAGTGGCTATGTATCAAAGTATATTCGTATGTGAGAGCTATAGGCCGGTGCGGCGTGGGCTGCTCCTCTTCGCTCGTACAAAAACGCAACGCGCCCTTGAGCCGCCCGCTCCTGTTTATTCGAATGTCCTCTAGCACTTAACGCCATAGATATTGATTATTTTTGCACCATACACTTATTCTTATAGTCGAAGATATTAAAATGTTATTTTAATAATGCAAAAGAAACGAATTGATCTTTTAAAATTTTAGCACTTTTAATATACTAACCTTTATCAGGAGCTACGCTCTTGTGGTCAAATAGAAAAGTGGCCCGACCACCGAGGGTTCCGTACAAAAATTGGAGGTCTATTTTTATGAAGTTCAAGCTTAGCTTAGCCAGAGAACTTTCATCTTATACCTCTCTTGAACTATAGGTGTGCCCCTTTTTAAGGCTATAACGTTTTAGGATTTGAGTTGGCTAAATCGGAACAATTAATGTGAGATACGTAAAGCTGTAATTGATAAATGAATTCTTCATCACAAAAATATATTTTTTAATTTCAAGCTTTAACCATAACTAAATATAAATAAAGAATTTGCGCCTACACAAATGTCTTATCTACGCAATGTAGTCATCGAGTATTGTGAAAGAAAAACGTAGAAATTCTGCATTTTATCCGTATAAGGCGAAGTAGAGGCAGGCGGCTCATGGAAACTGCACAGACGCAAGTGACGTTAATTAGGTACTACATTTGCGGTTGGTTCCCACTGCGCTTCCTTTATAAATACCGATCAGTATCAACAACACTAAAAGCTCTTTAAGCTTTATTTAATATTTTTTTTAAATACATTGTGTTCACAGGCACATGTTTATTTATTATACGGCCTATGTTTAATACTAAAAATATTTAATATTTTTATATGATTTTTGTATGTAATTATTATTTGATTGTTGTAGGCATTTAAATTTTATTGAAAATATAAAGTTACATATGTCTAATATATTCAAGCAATATATAGATCTTGAGCTGCTACAATAAATTAAATTCCTGTTGGCTCTACTCTATAGTTGTGAACTTTCAGTATGTAAGAAGGTCTCCGGGAAAATAATATAAGTACACTATATATTATTCACTAGCGCTTTGTATGGAAACATTTCAAAATTTAAACGTTATCAACATTATTCGTTTGGCGGTCGTCCGAACTCTTGACCTTTTTGCTGATATCACTAAAAATTAACGAATTATTACTAATGGTGGCAAAAGTTAACAATGTTATTATAATATAATATGAGGAAAGGTGTTTTTTATATATTTATTTTAAGTAATAAAAAATAATCTTGGAAGAGAAATATTGCGTAAAGTTTGAAATATTGTGTTGTATATATTAGTAAAATTCACTTCATTACAGTAAAACGGTTCTCTTAGGAATCGATTACGAATCGTTTTGCTTATTTATTTATTTTCTATCTTCCCGGATATAACAAGGTAAGCAGAGGGGTCCTGGGAACCTACTTGTAGTGTTAAGTTATTCCATTGCCATTAAAACCATTCCATTACCCACTTTCCGCCAAATTCTACAGGATTTTCGTGTTGAGTGGTCTCGTGGGAATCGAACCCAAAACTATCAGGTTTATAGTCACACTCCTGTGCCACCGGTCCACGAGGGCCTCTTTAGGTTTTATTCTATAGCAAGTAAAAATAAGAAACAATATAGCACTTTATCCCAAATGCAGAAGTATTTCATATTGCTATGATTAATATTTTTTCTTTTAATATACTGTGCAAAAAAACTGTGTGTCAAAGGTGCAACTGATGTAAAGGGTTCTTAAACGGGCCCCTTCGATGTGTTCGGTCTGCAAGTCACTCAGTTATCAATTGATAAATTTATAAGGTTCCTCTTTTTATCGCTGGTAAATTTATCATATTCGCTTTTTTGTATTGTTTTTATTTTTAAAAGTTTACAAGTATTATTTTAATATATTCTATAATATATATAATATACAAGTGGACCCGAACGCGGCTACGCCCGCTTGAATTATACGAATATTTATTAAATATATTTATGAATTTTTTTTCAGTTTTCAATACAGAGATGCTTTAAGCAAGCTCATTTTGGGTGACGTTTTCTAACAGCAAACTTTGCAAATCGTTGCTTAGCAACGGGTGCATAGCGACGGATGTTATTAACATGGCGGAATAAATTGCATGTCAAATTAATAAATATTTTAATACTAGTGGGCCCGGACGCGGCTACGCCCGCTTGAACTATACGATTATTTATTAAATATATTTATGAAATTATTTTCGGTTTTCAATAAAATTCGTAAGAAAATATAAGCCTAAATAGTTAAAATAAGTTAAAAAAGAATAATAAGTGGAGATTTATTATTAGATATAATATCTGAGTAACCGAAATGAACAAACAAAAGAAGTAAAAGTAACTAAAGGAAATTCTTAATATTAGAAAAAGTACCTAAAGTTTGCCGTGCGCGCGTACTAAACATTTTTCTATATTAAATAATTAATAATTTTTGCGAACAATATTAAATAAAATCCCAAATGATTAAAATTACGATATTTTAAGTGTATAACATCGGTATAGATAACCGAACTGAGATAAATTAATAAGTAGTAGTAGTAATAAGCAGCAAATAATTAAATAAAAATTAACAGTAATTCGAAAATATATAAAAATTTACAAAACCATCAAAGTCATCTGCCCGTTCGCGTCGGTCATACTATACCTACCACTCGTAGGCTAGGTCATTCCGAATCACTGACATCTCCTTAATTATTTATTAAATTGTTATACAGTAAACCATCTTACGTATAATTTCCATCTAGATGAAATGCTAAAAGTGACTATTATATTTATTTTCATAAGGATGAATATCAAATTATAGAAATCATCTAATTTTTGTTAATGTATACAAATCTATATCTATAGTATATATCAACGCGGACTTTTTTAAACAATATTTAAGGGACAATATTTTTGGAGAATATTGTTTTTGTGTCTCATAAGGTTGAGTCGGCGCGCGCCATGTATGCGTTAAGCAAACTTATTTTGGGTGACGTTTTCTAACAACAAACTTTGCAAATCGTTGCTTAGCAACGGCGGTTGTTATAAACATGGCGGAATAAATTGCATGTCAAATTAATAAGTATTTTAAAATATTGGTACATATCGAAAATATTACAAATATGAGAAAAAAAATATCCTATGTTCATCCCGAGACCCTCAAGTATCTCTATATGAGTATTTTATCACAAATAAATTAGCAGTTTGGCCCTGATTGCGTAAAAGATAAACAGACAGACAGACAGATAAACAGAGTTACTTTCGAATTTATAATATAGGTATGGATGGATTCATATAATAAAAGAGTTACTTGAATCTAGGGCTTTTATATAATTTTCGTTATTAATGTAAATTTCGCTCGAAGTGGAGTACATATGTATTTACTATTAGATATTTCTTATGTTCATTAAAGCAATATTTAAACGAAAATTTTAAAAAATGATTCTTAGTTCCACGACGTATCTATATCTTCTAATGATTATTAATCATCAAAGTATAAATCATACGAATTACATCAAAACATTATATTGCAATCTGGAGTACAAGAAAAAGCTTATCTCCTCATCAATTAATAAACGGTCGAGGTGGTCCAACCGTACATAATGAAGGACTGATCGGCACTACTTAATTAATGGCTTTAGTAAAGTAGAATGTACCGCAGTTGATATTTATTTGCATTTGAGTTCAACTGAGAATTCTTTGGTGAGATGGGCGGGCGGGGACCTGGTAGATAGCGAGGTCACGTTCTGAGATAAAACGCGAGATAACGCCGACATCTTCACTCTACAATTGTTTTACTTAGCCCTTACACTTGTTGATGTAGAGGACGTTGGCTGTGTGATAAAAGTAACAATAATAAAGAAAGCCTAATCCATTTAAAGAAGATAAATGATTATGTTTTTTTATTTCATTTTATTAACTCTTAAAGTACTAATACCATAGAAATTACACAAGTAGTATGTTAAAATAAATCTATTAATATATTTAGTGAGGCCTGGTTGGTTGGTGACTGGTCGTGGGTTCGATCGTCACTCGAGGAAATGAAATATTTACTAAAATAAAATGAAATAAAAATTTATATTTTCATTTTCTTCGTTGGTGCAAAGTTCGGCATAGAGTTCCGCCACTGAACACGCAATGCCTCAAGAATTTGGCGGAAAGTGGGCAAGTGAGTGTCTTAGCACTAGGTCCCCTCTGCCTATCCTGCTGTGAGCGGGATACAGCAGAAAGCTGATTTAATGTTTAATAATTTTTTATAGATATATTTATATGTCATTGTCAAAATATGAGTGGAAATTCATTACCGACTTAATAAAAAGTTATAGATATCTTGAACAAGTAGTCCTTGTTATCTTACAGTGATGTCTTTTTAGGTAGTGACACGCCATCAATAAAAACCCAAAGCGTGGGCCCCTCATGCCCACCACACTAAGATAATACAGCATAATATGCGTATTTATCATATTGTTACCAGTGAGACAGGTATTTCCAAAGAAAAAAGTGTAATTTATAAAAGATTCTCTGGTTTCCTCGTCGCCACAAGAATAGAAAGAGGTTATGAAATGTTTTAACCCCAAGGTCAGACTGATTTATGAAGTGAAATATTGGATTTCTAAAGTGTGATTAAGATAATACTTAAGATGTGTTTGGAGATGACATCTTGATCGATTTTAATTGGTTAATTACAATTGCCTACGCAATTTTTTTAAATTTATTTCTCCATTTCTCTGCCAAGGGTTTCGTATCAATTTCATTATTATAGTAGGTTAACGGGAAATGCAACTTATAATATTTAATAAACTTAGTTATGTGGGCTTATACACTAATTTAATATGAAATTAACTACAAATAAAAGTTTTTTTAGCGTCACGCTGTATCCCGCACACAACAGAAGAAAAGAGTTAAGACACTACGTTCTACATTTTCCGCCGAATTCTGGAAGCATTGCGTGTTGACTGGTATAACTTAACACTAGAGCTAAGAAATAAAACGTATGTGTACGAAACCCTAAAATTGATTTTGAACTTACAAATTATAATAGAAAGTTAACCGCAATGGTTGTTAGCTCATTTAAGTAAGCTCGAGGGCTATTGTTTTCTTTTTTTCCCGTTCTAGTATGATATGTTGGTCTGGGATCTAACTGAGCTCTATTAAATTATGGGAGTTCCCTCAACAGTCGAATAAAATACTCGAATGGGGGAGGCAAGAGGAAAACTTTATTCTGTCGTTGCCGAACTATGCGGGATGACGCTATAAAAAAAAGTAAGGAAGGCTAAAAGAATCAATTCAATATACAGATTGCATAATTTTTTAAGCGCAAATATAGGTAATATATTTTTTATTAGCAAAACCATACATAAAAATATTATTAAAAAAAACCTTAACCTTAGAGCTTTACTTTTTGTTTGTCAGGTTTTAAAATTACATACAATTACATAGTACAGTCTTACTTGTGATGGTTATAGAATTTATATGTTCAGTCATTTATTAGGAACGCAATATTACTTAAGATCGGTGATTATAGTGATTTATAGTTATGAAGTACGAAGAACTTCTGTGGACGCATATCTATGATTTATACCTGACTCTATTCTTTTGATTGATGGTATACTACATACAAAACTTTTAATTAATTGTTACTACAATAATCATATTTTACATACTTAATTTAATTGAACTGCTTTTAATATACTTAATTTATGGAACTCGATGTATTTTTTTTTTATTTTAATATGTTAGCTCTTAATAATCAATATTTGCTAGTAGTTTTCTTGAAATAAAGTAATTATAAATGTAGCAGTTAAAATACTTATTTCCTTACAGATAAGAAAATGTTAAGTACAATATTTTTTTACTACAGTTACTTGTTAAAGACCACGTATGCGGAGAGCAGAGACACAGCTTCTGGCTGTAAATACGGTTATGGTTCGATTCCCACTTAAGGAAATGATTATATTTACATTTACTTGTTCTGCTAAGAAGAGACAGCGCGGTGTGGACTCCTGTCATTCGAAATGCATTGTCTCGAAAATTGAACAGAAAGTGCTAGCTTTTTCTCTTGGAATATCTCGAATTTGAATTACATTAATATCCGCTTTTGATTACTAATTTATTATATAGTAAATATTGAACTATGCATTTCACTTGGCATTAAGTTATCTAATAATTATTTGTTTAAATGAACAAAGTAAGCCGTGAGAATGAAATCTGAACATAAAACATGTTTTTTTCATTGATTCAATCAATCGATCAATCAAGTGATATAAGATCATAGAAAGGTAGTTCTACCATATATGGTGGCTTTGTGCGATTGGACAAAAAATACTGCTGGCGTATACCCAATGCTTGACATCACATGGCGTGTCATTTTAAGCCAATGAACTTTTATTAACAGTTATATAATATGAATTAAATTTTTGAATTTGGTAAAATTATACCTTACTTAATTGTTCTAAATATTATAAAAAAAGGAGCAAGAAAACAAATATATAAATTTGATAAGATTAAATATTCCCGAAATTGATTCATAGAGGTTTAATTTTTCATTAATTAATTAGACTAATAATATCACGTACCTACAATAACGTCAAATGCTTAGTTAGCTAACTATTCAATTTGCATTGAGACTACGACTATACAAACTCAATTAGGAGAGATGTATACAAAAAATATTGTAGTAACTTTATGGCTATTTTACAATCCAAATGTGGCATGCTCAAAACTATAAATTTATTTACATTCAAAGAACACCGCAATAAGATCGCCTCACGCTCCGCAAGTTAGTGCTCAATAAATTATTCTAAATCGTGCTTGGACTGCACTTCGTTGATAACATTACTTGTGTTTAGCGGAGTTGACCCATGGTGACGCTGCCGTAGTGCAGCGGCACAAGGGTGTGTGGGTTCGATCCCCACTCGAGGAAGTGAAATATTTATTTACGTTTATATTTCTATGTCTTCGCTTTGGTGTTGAGACAAAGCGCTGCGTTGAGTTCTGCCACTCAACACGCAACGCCTCCAGAATTTGGCATTACGAGGGGGGCGGGAGTGTCTTAACACTAGGCTCCCTCTGCCTAGCCTGCTGTGTGCGGAATACAGCGTGAAGCTGATTTTTTAAATTTTAATTTTGTTAAACCAATTGAGGAAATTCTAAATCTCAATGGGGATCTTAAAGTGTGTTCAAAAATTTTATACATTTTATTAATATAATTGTATCTGTTGTATCTTAGAGAATATAGAATAGGATAAACAGAATAAAAATAATAGCAAGCCACCTGCTCCCTTCGTTCCTTATAATATGACAAAGACATTCTTTTAACTTACATTACTCAAGTTATGTTTTAAAATTTTCTTCTATTGCCATTTTCTTCTATTTCTATTCGATAGACAAATACCGTTGGTATACAAGACCAAATTAAATTTTTCAATTTTCTAAAATAAAATATCAATTTTCTGTAAAAGGTAAAAACCTTAGTAACATCGCTTTGACTCGTTCAATCCTTTAAAAGCTAGATTCTTTTAATATTTACAGAGCTCTCATCATATTCAATATTTTTATTAAAAACATTAGAAGGAAATATTTCAGTCTGTGGAACGATTTTCATTTTTTTTTTTCATTTAGACATGCATTTATAAATCCTTTTGTGAAATTATATTTTTATGTATCTTTGCTTGCGAAATGGATATATCCATGGCCTCATTTTGAAAAATAAAGACGTAAGTAAATAAATATTGGCATTCTGTACACACATTCGAAAGTTTAACAATATTATAATACGCTTTTTATCTTTTTCAATACATNTTTTCTAAAATAAAATATCAATTTTCTGTAAAAGGTACCTTAGTAACATTGCTTTGACTGGTTCAATCCTTTAAAAGCTAGATTCTTTTAATATTTACAGAGCTCTCATCTTATTCAATATTTTTATTAAAAACATTAGAAGGAAATATTTCAGTCTGTGGAACGATTTTCAATTTTTTTTTTCATTTAGACATGCATTTATAAATCCTTTTGTGAAATTATATTTTTATGTATCTTTGCTTGCGAAATGGATATATCCATGGCCTCATTTTGAAAAATAAAGACGTAAGTAAATAAATATTGGCATTCTGTACACACATTCGAAAGTTTAACAATATTATAATACGCTTTTTATCTTTTTCAATACATCTCTTGTATTACATACGAACATTTTATTACATCTCTGTTCAAAAACATTGAATGTTACAACACTGAGATGTATATTTAGGCAATTGACTTGATATTAATCGGATATATTTTGTATGATTCTGAATAAATACATAGTAGAGTGCCATTGATATTGTTGGTCGTTTACGTTACGGTAGGTACATACAGATCAGACATGTTATATTTTTATACATTTTATTCATTAGGTGCTAAGTAAATATTTGGAAAAAAAATTTTTTTTTCGAATGTAAACAAAATTATTACAATTAATACATATCCAGATAAACTTGACAACTATGATCCGAATAAAAATATATATTAATTAAAATTCTAGTAGAACCTTTACACCTCTCTACATATTTTTTGTCAATTGTATTGTAAGTACACACATTTTTCTCTATTATAAGAAGGTTAAAGAGTCTTTCAATAAATACTAGTTAAACTTTAAAAAAATAGATCATCTTAATAAATGTTAATAGAATAAGGCGATTAATAATCGTTTAACACTGGCAGGCAGTGTTTGACTGCTTGCATTAAGAGTAGATTTTTAAAATTTTCCGTAGGTAGGTAGTTGTGCTAATCACGACGTCCTGTATACGGCATACCCTCCTCCTGTGTAATGGGTGATACAGTTCTTGGCTTGTGCATAGTTATTTATTATACTTTTTTCTGTATATTTATGGGAAACAAAAGTTATAGTTAGATCTCACCGCTAGATACTTTTCGTCAAAATTCGAAACACGCGACTGAATCTACGCAATGTCTTATTCTAATAAACGGTAAACTGAAAACAATTTAACTATAATCATTAATTCCTCCGAATGAGATTCGAATCCGCTATATTTACATTTACATACACTGTCCGTATCACTGCGCTTCCATCTACTAATGTACCTACATGCACTTATATTTACACATATTTTGTTTATTTACTATATACATGTAAATTACAATTAATATTTAAAAAAATTGAGCTTCATATAGTTATTGAAAATAATTATAATATCAAGAGGTTGGAAAATTACACGGTTTATCACGGGTACATGACTGTAAGTCTATACTTAGCTGTCTTATAACATGTTATTAGGACCCACATCCGAATCATTGAATATGTGCATATATTTATGGTAGACATCAGTAGCTTGATATATATTCGTCTCTCCGTGAGACAAGAGGCGAGTTACTGGTCATTTGCTTTTTAGTATTGCCAATGTAGGAGTAATATTAAATGTCTGTTTTCATTCTGGCATAATTTTCACTCACGCCCATCGCAGTAGATAAAGAAAACTCGGTGATATATCATTGGGTATCATTATTTTGTCATGTCACTAATTGTGCAGCTCTGATGTGGATTTAACTGAACTTTAGACTTTGTCATTGCCGACGCGTCATCGTCATCACACTTGCATTGGGAAAATGGCATTGCTTTATAATTTTTTTAAATAATATTATAAGACATTTTTCAAAATTAAAATTCCAATTCTCGGTCGAGGAAATAAAGTTTTGCCATATCCTTGTTTGCCATTTCATTTGTAATTTAATAATAACAAATAAGTAATTAGTGATGTCTGCCTCCATAGGTGGAATTCCGTTCATCTTACTTCGCACTACAAATTTCTAACGTATTTTCTCGATTACTCGATAGTTGTTCCATATTTTCCGTCGAATTATCGAGACCACCCGAGTGAATTTCAAACTCTCATCCATCACATCAGACTGAGTTTCACTGCGCCACAAGAGCTTCATATTAAAAAAATGGTATTTAAAAAGTCGTTAACAAGAAAACATTCGTTGAATGTAAAATAAGTACCTAACAATTTAGACATAGCAGGAAGTCAGGAACAATTATATAATATACTAGCGACTAGCTCGCGGCGTCGCCTGCTTGAACTCTGTAATTATTGATTTACTAATTTGCATTATTTTTGTTTTCTAATAATAAACCATTATTGAAAAGTAAGCATCATTCTTTAAAATGATATAACTTTTTTATTTATGAAATAATTAAAATAAAATTAATACTGAGTGTTAAGGGGAGTTTGCCAAAACAATAGTAAAAAAATTTAAAAATATTGTTATTGGTTCTATTAAATTCCAGCAATTATTATTTTTCTTATATATTTTCTTTGAATATAATATACAGAAACCGATCCGTTTACGATTTTGTTATAAGTATAGATACTATATTGCGAAATATATCAATGAGGCCGTTGGTACACTGTGGAACAGAGTCTGACTGTAAATGCAATTTGGAAGTTTGGTTGGATTCCCACCCCGGGAGAACGAATTATTTTCACTTCGTCGCTCTTCTGCCGACAGCTCGACAGTCAGTTCCACCATTGAACATGAAATCGCAATTTGATCTCGAAAATTGGGGGGAGTGTCTTATAACACTAGGTTCCCTCTACCTACCCTGTCTTGCGGGAAAGAGCGTAACGTTTTTTATAAACGCACTGGTTCTGTAACAACTAACAAGTCATTATGGCGTTGTGTAAAGATAGATAAAGTGGTAGACTTTACCAATACAAAAGTAAACATATCATTACTTCAGTGTTTTTATTATGATCACCTTTTTATATTTTTAATTTGTGAACTTTGAGTGGCAGCAAGTAATGATACGAGACAATATTTCGAAAACAATATATTAGGTATATATATATAAACGTTTATATTAATATTTTTTTTATAATATTTTATTAATATAAATGTATTAACTACTGGGAACTGAAGCAGAACCTACAACTTTTTTCCGTTAAAGACAGTCAACACTATGATAGGGTCTTGTTTTTATTTTTTAATATAAGTACGAATCAATAGATATAAAAATAATATCTCACTTAGTATGAAAAAAAATATGTAAATTATTTTAGCTCGCTAAATTACGACGTGCATTATTTTTAAAAGGTTTTTTTTATTTATATAATTTTAATAATAAACGTTATATATACATATATTAATATTGATAACAGTGAATTGTCGTGAACTTTATACAGATACGTTTAATATCTGTTTATGTTAATATTCAAAACAAATTAGTTTCAAACTATAAAATTTTAATTTGACTGCTATTATTATAATATTAATGACAAATTTTTAGCTTAGGTATTATTAAAATCTAATTATTGCTCTTACAGATATTTTTATCATAGAGCACCTATAAGATTTTATATAAACTTTTATTGCAAGTTTCGCCATTTTCTTAGATATATTTCAATTAGACTACCACGAAAAACTTTCTATATCATTAAACTTACCTTTCGTTTTCTCTTCGAAACATCAAAAATAGCGACTTGATTTTTCTTCCCCATTTTTATTGTTTACGATAGATTCGAACTTATATACTACACATGTCAACACCGATAATATCAAACAAGTCCAATTTCACTGTCTTTTAACACTTGTGTATTTAATATCACTAATAATATAAACAAAATTCTTGATTGAACTATTATATATAATATAGATAGTTACAAAAGTTTTTCATGACTCTGAGCACTTCACTACGATTGAATACAGTAGCATGGATCCAGAAAACGAATAGCAGATGCATATTACGTGAAAAAAAACGTGAGATGATAACTGAAAAGTGCACGTCTCGTAGTACGTAGAGCGGGAAGCGTGAGGCGTCTCACTGTAGTCCCATACGGTGTCGGAGTGGGCATCCTTCACTCCCGCCTCCGGCTCCGGGCAGCGGGCACTAGCCGCGTCCCGCCGCACCTCCCGCCTACTTAGTTCATTCAAATAGATCACTTTATTTACCCTTCTCATCCTAATTGCCCCTCACTAATACGTTTGCTTGTTGAAAGATAGGTAATTTTTTTTTTATCGAATGTCATTATTTGTTGATTATATATTTGCGAGAAGCATATTTTCTCAGATAATCGATTGATCGCTCGATTTTATTTTAAAGAAAATAATCCTAGGTTATTTTAAATAATAATAATATAATATTTATTGAAATGTAATAAAATTTCTTAGAAAAAAATAATACGGTTATGTTACAATTAGTAATACAATAATTAATTTAGTAGAACAATAATATCTTTATTTTATTTAGTCCTACTTAAGACAAAAAGTTGCATTGAATTTGGACCACTCTTTAAAATTCACCATGTAAAGATTTTCTCTGCTTTCCTTCCTTTAGCCGCGAATATAAATAAATCTACCTAAATAGTTTGCATAGGATACAAGAAGTGTAATAAAATTAAATTCATTTAAAGTAGGTATTAAACTTTGTTGGCTTATAAAATCTTATATTTTTTTAAAAGCATTAATTATTACATAACTGATACTTATTTATTCAAATTTATCATATCCATTATTATTTGTAAGGTAATCTGTGCTCAACTGGCGGCACTCTCGATGGCCAATTAACTAAAGAACTAAATATATCTAAATATATTGATTACTATTTATTCTACTTACTAGTAATGAAAATTAATATATTCGTATTTATTTTTATTGTAAAGAGTTGAAAATGTAATTAGATATAGCTAAAAATACATATCCTTTAAATAAGTGGGAATGTAAGTTTACAGCCGTCTTTCCTGCGGATATGCCGGAAACAAAGCGGATGTAGTCCTAAAAGAAAGCCAAATTAATTCAATTACTTGCTTTTGTTTATATTATTGACTTTAGTGTATTATTTATATTTTAAATATATATTTTATATTTTAAATATATATTTTAAATATATATATTCTAAGTTGATATCGTTAAAGAGTCATTTGTTACGGCCGTGATATGTCATGGCGCAAGTTTTGCGGTGTTCGCGCTTATTACCTATCTATAAACTAGGGACCAAAAGTGCCACAAAGTGTGACCGTAAACGGAACAGGATGTTGGTTCGATTCTCACTCGAGGAAATGAAATATTTAATATTTTTAGTTCTTCGCTCTTGAGTTTAGTCAAAGCGCAGGCGTTAAGCTCCGCCACTCAACATGCAATGCCTGCGTTTGGGGTGTTTTTCTCTCTTTAGATTGTCCTACCTAAAGACAAATGAATCAGGCTACCTTTCTGTTATATTTGTATTATTATATATTTTGAAGCATCCATCTACTTTAAATGTGTACTACGAGCTTTTCTTCAAAAAGCTCCATTATCCAAAATTAAGAAAGGAAAAGTAAATTTTAATAACAACTAGTTCAATTTAAAGTAAGTTAATAGCATGAAGTAGGTACCTGTTATATTCATCGGAGTCGGTTACTCGTATCACGGCAACTTTATCAGCTAGGTATATATTTATAAAAATATAATATAATAATTAACCTTAATAAATATACATATAAATATCCATATAATAACATGAAACAAAGGTTTTTAAAATTACTAGAGGCACTTTAAATAAATAATATAAGCTTAATGAAATGAAAAATGAAGCTGGTAATTACGATATATTGTCTGCACCACACGTATGGAATATGATTGCACGATTGAAGTATTATTTAACATGAATAGTTCGAGATAAATGAGTGACGAAACGTCGTTATTGAGACGCCCATACAAAACTATTTTTTCTTGTTTCGTTATTTCCAATTTAAAATTTGGTGGCTTAAGTGTTATTGTATACGGGATGACTGGCAAATCGATGGACAAACAGATCCAGGTTGTAAAAGAGTCACCTCTTTCTCTTTTTCTAACTATTTTTACCCCAATTAATTACCATATGAAGTACTCGTAGTCGACTACTTCTTGTAAGGAAATTTAATTAATAATTAAATTATTTTTTATTTTCTATTTTAGTGAAAAGTGGTTGTTATATTTATAATCAATCAATATATTTATTAATTAATTCATTTTTTTTACAGTTTTCTCTGGATACTTTTTAAAATTTGTTTGTTACTTATTTATATTTATTTATATATTTAATACATTAGATACACCCATTGTATGTAGATTACAGTTGTTGTAGTAAATGTACAGTATTTAATTATGATGAGTATTTTAAAAGATATAAATGCATAGCCACGGCATGTCTCTCGCAGTATACATATTTATATAGTTTCTATGGTAGAATTTAAAAACTGAACATAGCTCTCGTTGACCACCATTCACCTGGGTTCGTACTAGGACTACTTGACTTCAAATTTATTATTTATCGAAATATAAAAACGACATATAAATTAATACGGGAAATAGTGAAAATGTTTATTGAAAAATTACTTATAGGTCCCGACTGTTAATCCTAATAAACTATTGGTCTTGTTTATTTTCTTTTTAGTTTTATGAAGTCGGGGTTTTTGTTTTTTTTTAAATATTTTTCTTATTTATTGATCTTTTTGATCGTGTTAGGTATTTGTTGTTTGTAATCACTGGCGACAGACAATCAAAGATTACCAGAATCAAATCAAACTTTTTCTCCAATATACTATATTGGTTTATTGGATTAATAAAAATAAAATTGAATAGGCAATTTAATCGCTATTCGCTTGTTCATATTTACTAGAAACAAACGCTATCTCAATGAAACAAACATGGACTGTATTTACAATCGTCCAGCGTACTTTAATAGGTAATCGTCACTCTCCACAATACTAATTAGCTGCGTGATGGACGTCGTGCTGGAATAACAATATCTTTTTAACTAAACATGTAAACATTACATGTCATTTAGGAAAACAATTAGCTTGAACGGGAGCTGATAAGCTATCTAAGCCTCATTCTTTATTAGGAACGGAACGGTACGCGATATTAAGTACCTACCTAAACTACCTAAGCTAACTAACTACCTAACGACTAAAATATTAAACTAAACGATTGTAAACGCGATGAGTTGTGGGTTCAATTCTCAATTAAGGAAATTAAGTATTGAATCAGTTCATTTTTCACTTTGTTTTCGATTCATTTAGCGCGGCGTTCAGTTCCAGCATCTCAACACGCAATGCCTTCAGATATCGACGGAATGTGGGGAAAAGACTAGCTAAATTAAAATTATATATATTATTAATTAATAAATAGCAATATTATATAAGAAATATAATATTGCTATTTATTATATTGAATGTAAGTTATTTTCATATTAAGGCTCTTTTACGCGACGAAGTCTTCTATTTTGTACCTTTGCCTTGACAATAATTTTGACTTTAAATGCCATATTCCGCTTATTATTATGAGTAATAATGTTTAAGTAGTGAAGCTCTGTAAGTGTTTTAACAACTTTATTATTACTTTATAATATCCAATATAATTATAACATTAGTGTACGAGGTCAGTTCAGAACTCAAATAGGGTTTTTCATCAGTTCCAGTTCGGCCTTGCTCCGATGAGGTCGCACAATCGGACGCCCTTATTATGTATATTCGTTGTCGGTTATATACTTTAGTGTTGTGGTTCCCGCTTCATCCTGCGCTGTGCTGAGCTGCGTAGCACCCTGCTGTGTTGTGCTGCCCGGCGCTGCGTTGTCCTGAGGTCGATAGGANTTTCAATAGCAAAACTTGAAACCTATATAATCTATATAACCGCTTCGGTTTGTTTAGGTACAAACGTAAAACATTGTAAGTCTCATTAAATAGTTGTTAATAAATCCTTTTAAGGTATCTTGATTAAATATATGGAAACAAAGAAAAAACATTTTTATTATAAGTTCTATTGTCCTTACTGTACGTATAAATTAAATCTAATGCAAGAATGATAATGAATTAATTGTATGACAGTGATCTGATAAAGAGAAGGCAATTAGAAACACCAAATAAAGGCGTTATCCACGCCAACGTCATCTCAAATTTTTAGATTTTATCTAATCGGTAATTCACAAAATCAAGCGATACCTATTTGCGTAAATAAAGCTGGAGTTGAGTGTATTTCACGCTAGAATTGAGACACACCTTTCTCTACTTGCCACTCAAATAATTGAAATTGTGTATTAAGTGAGACCAGACGCCCAAGGGCACAAAGTGGGACTGTAAACCAACTAGTCGTGGGTTCGATCTCCACTTGAGGAAGTGAAATATTTATTTAAAATTTATTTTTCCATTTCTTCGCGTCACGAGGTAAAGGGCGATGTGGAGTTCCGCCCCTCAACACGAAATGCCTTCAGAATTCGGCGGAAGGTGGTGAACGCAGTATCATAACATTAGGTTCCCTCTGCCTACCCTGCTGTATGCGGGATACAGCTTGAAGCTAATTGTGTGTTTGATTTTTGTGTGTTAAGTGGCGAAACCTAATGCCGCACTTTACCTTCCCAGAGGGAGGAAGTGGAAATAATTTATTACTCCGAGTGGGGATCGAGCACACACCATCCCATTTACAGTCTGACGCTGTCCCGCTTTTCCACGATGATTTCCGTGACTGCTTTTAAATTAATCAAATCGTACTAATTGATTGGTACACGATTACTTACCCGTAGGTATCTATTTGTGATAGGCTTGACAGGTTACTGTGCAAAACTCTAATTGCATTATGTTTTGAAAGATTATGTATATAAATAGCAGTAAGTATCGAAAACACAGTATCACGTAAAAAGCATGAGGAACCCCCGAAGGCCATGTATGAAGAGGTTGATACTGGACGAGGCGAAAGAGGTATGTAGAGACCGTAGCGTTTGGCGCTCCGTTCTCTCTGACTACCCCGCTAGGGATAAAGCGTAAAGTTAAGTTAAGTTAGCTAGTTAATATCAGTAAGTATTTATATCTTTCTTGGTTCGTACAGTATTTATTTAGTATAATTATTTCAAGCCGGAGACAGCAGGTTCTATTATTTAATTTAATTTATTTTTTTACGAAATAATAAAATAACATCCAAAGATACTTATTATTAGGATTACTCGATATGTGTTTATAGAGAAGTTTTAATAATATAACATATTTTTTAACAAACGATCTAAGCACCAAGGAAAATTCCAGTGAATGATGTTCTATACCCACTCTTTAAGTAATGTTAATTAGATTCCGAAGCATCCGCGGCTTGAATAGATAAACCTCGAAGAAGTAGCGATGTAGGTCGCTCCCGTCACGCACTCACGCCTGTAAAGAGACTTGTGTACCACTAGCCACTGAGTGTTACGGTGTGTTAGTATTGTTCTTGCTAGTCCTCCTTTGTACGCCCCATAATAATAGCTCTTACAAACTCATCGAACTTAATACAAGAAGCCTTGTTGTGATGCCTTTCAATGTTTGTGTTGTAATCATAAGTTTCTATTATAATATACAATATTTATATATTTTTTTATCAGTATTATATTGGATTTCAGACTCTAGCTGTAGGTATATATATATGTTACGGAGTATCTTATAACTAATAAATACAGTTTTCTCTCTTAGAATTACTTTCTCTTGTTGGACTTGGATAAACATGGATTTTTTTATCTTTTACAAACTTTAATGTTAAGTAAAATATAGCTAAAACAATATTATCGTATATTTAAATTTATAACTGTAACAATATATTTTTACATATTATAGAGAATTATTACTCTGAGAAAAAAGTAAAGTATCTTTTACATTTAAATATTGTGAAAATTGTAGTTTCCAGTAGCATACAGTTATGATTAAGATTACCCATAATTAAAACCACGTATCGTTTCAAACAAGGCCATATTGTCAGTTAATTGGGTCAATTACTGGGTTGTACGTATTATGGAAACCAAAGAGTTTTTATTTATTATTTAAATATTATATTTATTATACGAAATTAACACATACCCAACATTTTTCTAGAATTAATTAAAATAAAAAATAAGATAAGGACTGCGTGCAATTTCAAATTATTTAGATTTTGTATGTACGTACGTATAGGTGGTACTCATACATCATGTGAACTTAGTGTTTCATATTATCTTTTTGTAGTATTTTAGATAAATAAGTAAGTTATTATAATATCTCTAAGTACTTCAAGGAATATTATTAACAAAATATAACATTATCTATACATAGTAGAATAGAATATTATAAAAAAAATATATAAGAAAATCTACACAGTATATAGGTTCTCAAAAGTCAATTTATTTATCATTTGTTCGTCTAGAAATTATATTTTGCACACCCGTGAGATAATTTAGAAAAATAAGTATGCTTTGAACGTGGTTGACATCGTAACACGAGTCGCTCGGCCATGCTTCATTAGGTACATCTACTGATTAACAGAACAATCTAATTGAATTTCTAATTCTTCTCCCGTAAAAGTTTTCCACGAGATTGAGATTCATAATGAATCGGCCTTGAAGCAAGCAAAGCCAACTATTAATTAAACATTAAAACAGATTTAAAAAATAATAATAATATAAAAAAAAATAACATTCGAATCGAAGCTAAAAGAAACAAATTATAATCACTGCTGCATTTTTTAATGACTTCTTATTACAGTACTGATTACTAGTAGGTAAGTTTACTGTAATTTCCAAATTTAAATTATTAAATTAATATTTAATTATTTTTGTAGTGGTTTTAATAAATGAAATAAAACTTGATATAAAATATATAAAATCTGCCGAAAGACGTGTCTCAATAATAGAGAGTTATTTATGAAACGTCTACAATAAGTTCTTCAGAACATTTCCTAAAAAATGTAAAGTCTGCTTTGCGCTTTTATGTAGAGAAAACAAAGAACGTAGTATTAACTCCTCGGACGTCAATGATATCTTCGTGTGTGGTCTAATGGACGATTGATTTATAATCACAATTAAGAATTATTTGACGATTCCGTCCACGTCATCACTTGCGTCATTGTGTCAAAAAAAGGAATACAATAAGATATTTGTGGTCCAATGCGATGTAAATATAACAACAATAACAACAAACAAACGACTTAACTAGAAAATGAAAATTGCTATATAAATCCTTAAATGATCACAAAAAAATTAAGCTCACGTCTAATAGTTCACCCTAAAGCGTTACGTGATTTACGTATCATTATATTAGAATAGACAGAGTGAGCAAGACTTGTCACAGTTTAATCGACAAGTAATATTTTAAATCAAGGACTAGGTGCTGTCAATAGCTGACGTTTACGACCTTCCATCATCCAACCAAAAAAGGAATTGGGCAAGGAGGGAATAGATTACGACAATACGAAAGATTATTTGGCTTGGGCAATCATGATTTGTGAATGATTGATTTATATCAATCAATAAGTCATTGTGGTTAGGTAATCTGTGCAACAAGCTTCGGCTTTGCCAATTGTCTTATGCATACACCACGCATCGTCTTCCACAGTGTAAAGGTCAGTTGCACTCTACTATATGTTAGAATATGGTAATTTTAATTTTATTTACATAATTTTATGTTATTTTGTCTTTTTAAATTTAATTACTAAATTCAATTTTATTTACTTAATTTAATTGAACTTAATTCGCACTGTTCTAAATCCTGATTTTTTTAAACTAATGATGTAAATATTTATAAAGATTTCTAACTCTGTATTCCACGTTCACTCTCTGCTCCATTTTATGCTGAAGTCTGGAGACATTGCTTGTTAAATGGTGGACCTCAATGCTTCGAAAATTCAGCGGAGAGTGGGGAATGGAGTGTCTTAAGACCTCGTTCCCTCTGCCTACCCTACTTTATACAGCGTGAAATATGTAGGCTTTATGTAGAGTAAATATTATCTTTATTTAAATATTAATTACTGGTTAAAAGAAATTTATATTTATTTATCGTCATAAAAATTATGTTATAAAAGGCAATAAGTATTAAATGTCATTCATATAAGGAACGGAACGGAAAACGTGTGCCATTACAAAATTCACTCCAGATAACTCCTGACATAAATTTAGTATCTTCTAAAGTTCATAGAACTTAAATTGTTTGTGCATATACTCGTAGATAGACATAAGATGGAGACGCATGAGTCAATGTGGAAAGTCATTAAGTTATCGTTGCGATGCAGAGAAATGGTTGCACAGTCGCATCGGGGACAGGGTAGGCTAGGAGATACCTCTTATCAGCCGGAGTTGTCCCGTACGTGGCTAGTTGATATTTATTGATTAACATTCTTGAACTTTGTGCGTGTAAACACATCTCTACTATCTTTATTGCTTCCTAAAAATAAAGAAATATTTAGATTCCTTTTAAATTGTTTCTTGATTCAGTTGGGTTGTATAGTTTTTTTTTTTATCTAAGTATTATTCAACTCACGCATTATTTATAGTTTGCGATGTAGCGTACATAAAGAGATCATATAAGTGCTAAAAAGATGTCCTGTTTCAATAGTACCCACATAGCATCGTTATGGTAACTATCCGTCATTAGCTTACGAGATTCAATTGCACTCTCTTATCTCTATTTCGATCTCTATACTCTATTTAGGGTATAATCTTTTCTTACATTATTATAATAAACCTCTTAACATAAGCATAAGTTACCAACAAGTAATTTAAGTCATGTCAGGACCAATAAACCTTATTGATAATCTATTTGTATTACAACTTCGATTTGTATTTGCTAGGATTTATCGCAAAGATTTAACAAGTTGTTATTGCTGGAGGCAACGCGAACAATTGTTATGGTAAATCATAGGGCGGTCTATCAAATTATTCGATTGTGATCTTAAGCTGAGCACATTGTAAGGTCCAAGCAACATTTACTAACCTAACAGGATACTGTCTGTATAAAATATTAACAAATTAAATTAAATCAGCTTTACTCTGTATCCTGCACACAGGAGCGTAGGCAGAGGAAATCTAGTGTAAGGCACTATTTTCCCCACTTTCTGCCGAATTCTGGAGGCATTGCGTGCCTAAGTAGACCTCAACGCCACGCTTTGCCACACACCAGAGTGAAGAAAGGGAAATATAAATTTAAATTAATATTTTATTTCTCCGAGGGTATCGAACCTACAATCAGTTGCATTTACAGTCGCACTTTATGCCCCTGTACCATAGGCCCCTTTGGCCTTTAGTGTCTGTATAAAATATGAATAAAGATAAGAAATAATATCTTAAAAGCTGGTAAGGCTTAGTGTGAGATGGTGGTGCTATCGGATATATCTGTAAAGTATCGCACGCGTCCATCGCGGCAGACAACGACGCTGTCCACGGCGAAATTCGATTTATCGCCGAGCTTGCACAACGCAGCCCGTTGTTGAGTTCCGCCTCTTTACTTGCGAACGGGACGCTAGGGCTGTCGACACGTGAGACGAACAAACTCGCTTATACGCGTTAAATATATTGATCATTCGTAATTATACACTTTCATTAGTTCAGCCTGATACAAATATCGATATTCTTATTAAGTTATCATAGAAACAGAAATCCTAATAACGTGAGCATAAGTTTAAAATATGTTAACTTTCTAAATAGAGTATTATACTTAAATTGTGCATATTTTTATAGCAAATAAAAATATATTACTTATTAATACATAATTAATTTATATTAACTGCACCCCTAATGCTCGATCTGCAAATTGGTATAGAAGATTGAGTACAAGAAGTGTCGGGTTGCAAGCGTCGGTCGGTCGAGGGCCCCGGTCGGTCTCCGTCGTGCGTGGACAGCTAGTCCTTATTTATATCCTTCCATGCTTTCTGCACTGTACCCAACACTTCAGGCTATATCCATTTGTAGCTGTTTCAATATCTCGAGAGAAAATGATGTATGCTTTGCCATTGAAAATGACGATGCTATTATATATTTTTAAATTAATATATTCACTGGGTTACTTTGAGGGTCAAAATCGGTCTCATATAGATATATTTTACAACGGTACTTCGCGCAGAAGTCGGGTTCTTTCAATTCAGTGCAACTTCAGGCCGATTGCGACCTCAACAAGAACATGCGCTATAACGTCTACAGATACACAGGAAGGAGGCCAGTCGTGGCACCTGGGTAAAAAGTGTGACTGTAAACGAAAGTGGTTGTAAATTCGATCCCCACTGGAGGAAATTAAACATTTATTTAAATTTATAATTTCATTTCTTCGCTCAGTTGTCGAGACAACGTTCCGCCACTCAACACACAATGCCTCTAGAATTCGTCGGAAAGTAGGGAACGGAGTGCCTTAACACGCGGTGTGCGCGATACAGCGTGATGCTGATTTATTATTATACTATTCTTAAGCAATTATTAAAGTATATAAACAAACTTTAGATGACAGAATACGAGTACATGCTGAACGGTCAACCTAATTGTATAGTTATTATCAACTAAAGATATAGCTTCTATCAAGATGCCTCATATTTCATTAAAATAAGTCTTTAAGGTTACTATAATATTATGGATATTAAAAACCGTTTTAGATCATATTATGAATTTCACTGTACGGGAGTGGATATTATGTTAATTTTCATATATAAATCCCAATGTAGCATGTAGCTTACACTTTAATTCATCTGAAGTAGCGCCGTAATAACATCGTTGCAGCCGCAATTACCGACGGCCACTCATCTCCGGACTTCCATCGGCAGGGCATGGTGAATTAGCAAAAAATAATCATCAAAGCCCGCGCCCGCGCTTCGAAGCTCGCACCGGGTATATGATACGTATATAAAAACTTAATTATACAGATTTCCATGAAGTTAAATCAATATTTTCTATAGGTTTATTGTCATATTACTTATGTATAAAGTAATTGTTTTTTTTTTCAGCTTCACGCTGTATCCCGCACACAGCAGGCAGAGTAGGAACCTAGTGTTAAGACACTCCGTTCACCAATTTCTGCCGAATTCTGGAGGCATTGCTTGTTGAGTAGCACAACTCAACGCCGCGCTTTGCCTCAACAGCAGAGCGAAGAAATGGAAATATAAACGTAAATAAATATTTCACTTCCTCGAGTGGGGATGGAACCCACAACCGTTGGGTTACAGTCACATCCTTGTGACTGTAATCCGACGTCCTAATAATTATGTTTCTTTGTAATAAACATAAAAGTCAATGCGGTGTAACTGAGATTAAATTTGGTTTATGGAGTAAATCTATATTACTATCTGAAAAGTATATTGATATTTTATGTTGGCAAGGGTGGGTAGTCATCAGGTTTTGCTCTATGTCCGTTTTTTATTTTATTGTATGTATTTCATATGAGTGGAGTTTCATATTAGTTCTTTTATTAAATAAGCAATTGATATTTATTATTATTAAAATGTATAATGAAAGATCGTGATTAAGGTAAAAGTAAAATTATTATTGATACAATGTTTTACAATGATACAGGGGTATCTGTATCATTTAAAAATATGCATTGCAATAAATAAGTATAATTGTTCTGTAAAAAATAATCTTAAAATAATGGATCCACTAATATTTACTCACATGCATTATGTAAGTAGATTAATTAAATACAATGGTAAAGGGTTTTTCATAAAATTTTAAAAATAACCGATGATCTAGTCGGAATGCATCCGACTAAATTAATTCGTTTGATAAAAAACATGATTCGCAAGATCATGATGAATAGAGATCTGTGTCCATCTTATAGTTACACTGTCTTAGTGATGTAGAGGAACGGTCATTTGTTTTTACTTAGAATTATTATCTTAAATAATAAATTTATTTGTGTTTATACTGTTCTTATTTTTTTCTGGTAATATAATGAAAAATATACCTTATTTACATTATTAAATTATGGACGCACAGTTATTTTTTATGTAAGACAGATATACATAAACGAAATGCTAACAATACGAACTTGCCCTGTAAATTTTCATCAAATGCTGATTTTTTCTCAAGAATCAATCAAAATCAAGATGAAGGAAAACGAGTAAAAATTGTACAGCTGCATTAACGACCAAAAGGAAGACTTCAATCACAGCCGTGAGCGCAGACTTCTTTGAAGTGACTTACACAAAGCGCCATGTTTATTGCTATAAGTGTATTACGCCATGCACCTTTTGGTATGTCAGCGTAGAAGAATAGGGCACAACACGCATGGGTCTAATGTTCTAGGCGCAAACGTAAACCTTACGCAACGCTTTTACGACTTTTCTGTTGGGTAAAAACAATAAATATTTCTGTCGAAGCCAATCTTTATACAATCTATAAGTGTGACCCACATGCATACATTTACTACTAACAATTAAAGCTGGACATTGTTTAATATAATATATTTAATTATATAATAACTAAGCGTCAGCACTCTTATTAGGTTTATTAATATAAACTATTGTCTCTTTCGGCTGTAATAATAAAAAATAGACAATAAAAAGCATATAGCTTATTAACATACTTCCTATAGTTACAATAAGCACATAGTTTCTCCACCAACTGTGTAAACTGTTATCAACAAATGCCCATAGGGTAATAAATAAAACAATCTCTACAGTGCACACCAAGGTCCAGAACACGTGCCACACGCGAACATGGCGGAAACGGATCTTAAACTCCATAAGGCAAAACAAGTATATAAACGCGAGGAACACATAGAATCCTCTTTTCACAGTGCTGGCTTGCGGTACTATTAAAAATAGTAACATAACTTGATAATGGGACATTAAAATAATAATTGCAACAAATGGAAAGAAATCTATAAAGGCCGCAATGGACAGCAGGCGCGCTACAAAGAATGCGTACCATCCTAAAAAATGTACGAACGCAGCTGTTGCGTCTTGAGGTTCCAGGCCTCGTATGTAAGACCGCGGTACTCGCCGAGGAATGTCTGGTTCGTCCTGAATTACTTCCCAATGTTTTCGTCTCGGAGGTGCAGAGAGCCAGGTGGGTATAGACTCTGCGTTTTCGACTAATTTCTCAGCCCACACGGCGAACGAGCCCGGTCGAGGTGCCGGCATTGTGGGCGGTTGGGGAATGTACACTTGTTCTATAGTATACTCAGTATCACGTCTTCTTGGTGCTACTCTGTCTATTATCGATATGGGTTTTACGTACTCTTCGTCACTGTCCAATTCATTGCGGACCATCGGTGAGTAATTTGAACTGACGTCCGATATAGAATCGTCATCGTAAAAATATTTTTCTGAGTTTTGTGGTGAGAATTGAATTAAGTCGCTGTTTATTTGTTCTCTGTGTTCTATAGATTTTCGTGGGATTGATGATGATTGACGTTGTAGCACTGGTTCGTAGATTGGTTCACTCTCATCACTCTTGTTTGTTTTTGTTAAGTTTTCGTTCGAAACATTTTCATCTTGCAAATCTGGATTTGTAATACCCCATGGATATTTACGCCCACATATTTTTTCTCGAGCAAATCGTCTGTACATCGTAGCAGTACTAGCCATTCGTAACGAAGCTCCTATTAAGCTGACTGACTGTATGTTAACTGTAATTAAAGAAACATAGTTATTATTATTAAAATAGATTTGATCACCGTACCACCGTCAGCTGCGATGGTTCAAAGCCCTGAATTATCTCGAAGTTACATGAATATATGCAATTTCTAATTACGGATTTTTTTATCAACTCCACGCTGTATCCCGCTTACAGCAGGGTATGCAGAGGAAACCTAGTGTTAATACACTCCGTTCTCCACTATCTTACGAATTCTGGAGGCATTGCGCGTGGAGTTCCGGAACTCAATACCGCTCTACACCAGATCGAAATATAAATAAATATTTCATTTCTTCGAGTGGGAATCGAACCCACGTCTCGTTTACAGTCACACTTTGTACCCTTGCCCCACGGGTCCTGGCCTCACTTATTAGCATTTTATAGCATAAAAAGTAACTTAATAATAAAAAAGACTTTTTTTTTATAATAATTTATATTTAAAAATGTAAAATTGATTCACTAGTTTAATAAAAGTATATTCTATGACAAAAAGACTTTACTTATTACAACAATTAAGCCATATGGAAGTGAAAGTTTAATATTAATCTAAACATATCGTCCTAGTATAGTATCTAACAGTTATAGGTATACATATAAACATGCGTAGCACGTACTCTTATCAAATGCAGGGTTCGCGTAGCGTGCCATCATGTCTAGGATATTGATAATAGCTAGCGGCGCACAATGCAAAAAGGCCTGTAGGAATAAATAGAGTTCCATGGAAGAAGGCGCTCGGGCCCGCGAGATAGCTTCTCGTGTTCTAGCCTCATCGCGGTCTCGGGACGCGTACACTGCTTCTATCCACCAGAATATTAAATAGGAGTATCTGTAACGTAAATTAAACGGTTGGCGAGCATCGCAACAAACAAATATCTACATATGCGTTTCATTTCTGAGTGTAACGTGAGAAAATCTTTAGCTATAAGTGATTTTTTATAAATATTAAAATATTTAAATACCACACGATATATTAGTAGTATGTCTGTCTTTATACATAAAAATAAATAGTGAACTTAAATAACGCTATAAGAACCAATATAATTAATAAATATATACGGTTACTTGAACCTTACCTTCCTATAGCAGATATCGGAAAAAATACTGTTCGTAAGATTTCTTCTAAGATCCATTTAACATCATTATTTTTTAACGTTACAGTAAACGCAGATTCCTCTGTTTGCAAACCAGGTGGGGGTGACGCTAAAGTAAAAAGTAGTGCCAAAAGTGCCGGGAGCACCAGTATGATACAGCAGAAAGTTCCCAGCCTATAAATATATAAATTATTATAAAAAGATGGTTATTTAAACATAATTATTTAAAATAAAAATTCTTACGATCTATCACCGTCAGCACAAATCAATATGCTAAAATATATTTTTTTTTAACAACACACTGTATCCGACTGTTAAGACACTCTGTTTCCCATCCTCCGCCGAAATCTCTGGACGTTGCATTAAGTGGTGAAATTAAACCCCGCATTCAACCTTGTTACCAAATCGAGAAAAAGACAACATGAAATAAATTTATTGCACCGAGTGGCAATAGAAACAACAACCGGCGCGTTTAGAGACACACGCTTGTGCCACTGCGCCGCGTCCTAATTCTAATATAAATATTATCACAAAATTTACATATACAAACGTATATTACAAAAAATTATATATATTAATATTTACACTTACACTTTTTCACCATTATGAAAGTTTTGAAAAATTATTGAAATATCGAAACAAATCACAATTAAGTAAATAATTAACCCGCCACATGATGGTAACACTCGGTGAACAAGTAACGATTGCCAGGCGGGAAGCTTCCATCCTAAAATTTCTCCAGATATCTCACTGTCCAATTCACATACTACCATATTGAACCCCAATCTACATAGTCATACACCATCACGTTATTTTAGAATAAAAAATTACCTAACAGCTAACTTATGTACACAATTTTTCTATTTTATAAATACAACAAAAAAAGTATCCATAACACAAATGTGTAATGTTTAATGCATTATACCCACACCTATAGATAATGCTTGATAAGATAAAATTGTTGAATCAACTGATAACTCTTGTCCTGCTATATTGTAAGGGAATGGTCCTACTGACTTCATTCGGTTTTAAATTTTTTATATTTTCATTTTTACTACTTAAACACTTTACTATCCATTATGACATTGTAAGTATTAAAATAAGTCATATACTCTCGTAATTCTATAACAGTCAGTCTCTGCTAGGTTCCATATTGTGTATATTTAGCGCTCGCCTGCTGATATCAAATTTACACATTAACATGGTAAATAATGAATAAAAAAAGCTCAAAAATTTTGTCTACACCTTTTCCGTATATTAATATATACTTATTAAAATAAAAACAGTTTGCGATTGACTTAACTATAAATATATGTGATATTCATACATTCGACAAATATTTGTATAGTCGTACGCCTTAATAATAGATAAGGTACATTTACGCAGAAATTTAAGATTTTATTTTTTAAATTGTATTTTTGTTCTAGAACGAATGATCTTTGCTTGGAATAGACTGAGTTTGAAAAATTATTAAGAATCAAAGTCAAACCATAGATTAATCACTGTCAAGTGTCAACTTATTTTGACACATGATAATAAAAAATATGGTTGAGGTTAGAATTATTTTTAAAATTTATTTACATGAAATTTTAAAATAAAACTGTGCCTCATAAATACTTAAAATGTTTAAAAGTATTATATTGCGAACGTTAACTTGTAGACGAAATAATAAATGGTCAAAATATTTTCCTAACATATCAAAATCTGATGACAAACAATTACACTGTGGACAGTGTTTACGCAGCCCTAGAGTACCACCTAAGGCAATAAATCAAACTTCACCAGCAATCACAAGCAAATATCAAGTTATAACGGAAACAAATGCTTCTATAATAGAACATACCGCAGATGAAGTTTATAATATAGATGAAAAATATCCTGTATTGAGTGACGAGTTTGATGGAATAAACCTAGAACGTAAGATATCTTTATTGCAAACAACAATAGCAGTCTTCTATCGAGTGATATTACTTTCTGACATGGCAATTTTGTTTATATATAATTTCAAATTAAGTTAAGCACATTTTAATAATATATCAACCATAATATATAAATATGGTTTAAAATTATTATTATTTAAAGATCTCACATTTTTGATAAAAATATTTTATATTCACAGGAGGGAAAAATGGTGTTTTTGAAATTGAAGATCTTGTAGACTTACTACAAAGAGAGAACTCAAAAAATATATTTGTAGCTACTGTATCCAAGGACATAAACTATGTAGAATATATTTGCGTAGTTAGTGCCAGAAGTAACAGACACCTTTTGGCTCTAGCAGAGTTTGTAAGAAAAGTATATAAAAGAAAGTGTCATAAGAATGATCATATACCTAGAATAGAAGGAAAAAAATCAGACGAATGGATGGCCTTAGACTTAGGTAACGCTATAGTTTATGCTATGGTCAATTGTTGTTTTAATTATATGGAACCTAGCGCTAAGATACTTTTGTTCCCCATTTTTAAAAACAAAATTTATACATTGTCGAGTAGTGGAAATCAATGTGTGTCACACCTTGTATTGTGACTAGACAAGGAAATGAAAATATTTTATTCCCCTGAGTGGGAAACGAACCTTCAACCATTGCATTTAAAGTTGCATACTATATACACCCCTGAGCCACAACAACCTCAATTGTGTTAATTATTTTATTAAAATTGTGTTTCCAGGTAACATTGCACTCCACATATTTTCGGACAAAACCCGCAAGGTATATGATTTGGAAACTTTATGGGCTGTTGGACCAGAATATGATGAAAAGGCAAATAACAAAAGTGATGTTGTAGATATTTTAGAAAATTATAGCTCTTATCTCAAAGATCTAAAACCATTAGATTAAAATTATAAGCTTTCACTTATTAGTAATTAGTTCTATTAAACAATTATTCCCATTAAAAAAATGAATTTCATTAATTTACCTGTTCTCTACCTTATACATATATAAAAAGAAAATGATGAGGCCCTTGTGGTGCAGTTGGGTTGGTACAATTATAAACAACAGTTGTGGGCTGAATTCCTACTCTAAGAGAAACCATGTTTACTTCTAAGTTTTATACTAATTTCCTCCACTCAATATTACAATGATGTAGACATTTAATGATAGTAGAAAATATATGTAAAATGTAACTTTTGCTGTTTACTGTAGTTAGTGTTAAATAAGTTTAGCAATTGAAAGTCTCATATAAAATGTTTATTTTTGCTTAATTAATTACATTACTGATACATAAAGTATGGACTGCATAACTTAATCACAAGTGTTAATTGCTTTAAATAGTTCAACTTATTCAATTCCTATGTTTTGTATTATATAATTACAAATATTTTATTTTCACATGAAAATTATTTAATTTCAATTGTACAATATAAGAATGACTGATTAGTGAAGTTTATTCTTATTTGATTACAAAATAATTTGGCATAATTTTATACACAACTATGTCGGGCCCTAAATGCATTAATTGTTAATAATAAAATTATTTAAAAGTTTGATGACTAACACATTCATACCACAATCACAATATTCTTAATTCAGTCAAATTCACATTCTAATTTTATACTAAGTTAACACTAAGCATCATAATTTTGGAAGCAAACTATTTAATTAGTGCTTCTTCATAGATAAAATAAAATGAACTGGAAGCCAATATCTTATGATATTATAAAACATAAATAATGTATATCAATTAAGTAGCAAATCAGTTTTATGGATATAATACAAAAAAATATTGGACCTCATTTAATAAGTCTTTCTTTTTAAGAACTATCATTAGTATATAACTTATGAGATTGAATATAATGACTGTCCATAGTCCGTTACAATTCCCAGGCTTTTGTGCACTTTCAATTTATATAATCATTATACAATTATATCTACAATTATTACACAGCAAAAATTTTATTAAAATTACTATACCAATTAGTATAGATATATTTAATGTTTCAAATATGATATTTGGCAGTTCAAATCACATTATTAAACTTTCAAAATCATTGAATCTTGCATCATATTATGTCAAATTGGTGGAATAATCTTATGAAAAGAATATAATATGCTGATTTACTGATATCATAGTTTAGATAAAAGTTAAGATAATATGGCCACACTGCGCCTCACTCCACCTCCAGAATTGACATTGTCTAAGCTAGACCATTTTTTAATACCATTCTTAACAACTTCAGCAGATATTTTATCCTCCATTACTCTTGACATTGCCTCTAATTTTTGTGCTCTTTCCTTGCTAAGTGGCTCACTAGGGAAAGCTAAATCATTTGCTTCAGCAAGTGTACGTAAGTCAAAGTAATATTTAGCATATACACTAGATGGAACATTGATATTAAACTGTAGCATTTCTAAAAATTGACGCTCTAATTCATTCATATCTTCCACTGTGATATCTTTCAATATTTGGCAGTAATCAACATTCCAGACTGCTTGGTCATCCCAGACTTTGCTTGCAAGTAAAATTGCACCCAAAACAATTCTTTTCCAATTAGAAGGTGCAATATCTAATTCTGCACATATTAGTAGCCTTTCCAAGTATACTAAAGTTATAATAGCACACTCTGCTGTAAGCTGGGCTGCATTAAATAATGTTCTAACAAATTTATATATTTGTTTATGTTCAGGATTATATTTATCATAATCATCACTTACTCCTTCCTTACTTAAAGGATGAAGTTTTTCATCAAATATATCTAGCCGTCTTTCTGATGTTCTATTCTTTATATGATAATATATTGCAAGTGCGACACATTTTACTGTATTCTTTAAATTTGGCTGAGACACAGTACTATCATCTAAGTATATTGTAGAACAGGAACTGCTTTTCTTTAATTTATTATCTGCAATTTGATGTTGACTACGTTTTCTGGTGATTCCATTTTCAATTGATGCTTTGGATCTTTCCATAAAAATTGTTCCTGCAATTGGATCTTGAGAAGGATCAATATCACCATCGTCCGGTTCTCGTTCACTAATATGTTGAATGTTATTGGAGCTTACTTCTCCCTCAGGAAGGTAATCTTCAAGCTTAACAATATCCTTCCTGATTGGCGAAGGACTTCGGTAACAACAGCAACTATTTTGGTTACCCATTATTAAGCAAATTGGCGAACGTTATAGATAATAACTCATTATCATTCTAGAAGCACGCCTTATATACACATAAATAGAGTGCGGGCTAACCGCTAATGTGACTTATAAAGTCCATAGTATCTGAAACAAAAGGAATGAATATACAAATTATATGCTAATAATTAATCAACAAAATCTTTACTACATGAGAAATATTTAAGATAACACCGTACCTTAACATTGTAAAGTCACATAAGCAGGTTTGTTTTAAAAATTATAAAAGAAATCGAAAAGAGTTCATTTTTAACAATGACAGGTGCAGCTCGCTGACTACCAAGCGATTAGCGAACGTCATTAGAGTTAATATAGATTATAAAAATGATAAGCTACATCTACTATTTTATAGGTAGGTACAGTACGGTACCATACGGTAATTACAATTGAAAAGTTAAAAGTTACTTATAATAACTATTTACTTCCATTTTTGTTTATAAATAATTTTTATTAGGTCCAGTAAGTCTTGTAAACAATGTAAGTAAATTACGAAATATACTAAATGACATAAATTATGGGTTTTTTTAACTTTATTGTAAAGGAGATCTTATTTATTTAAACACATATTTTATCATATTTGTAAACATCTATTTAGAAGTTACCGTATATTTATACTTTCTTGTTTCATATTTGTATTTTTTTAATCTGCTAAATATCACGCTTATGTTGTTATCTGTGTGTTTCATAAAATTTCAATATGTCTACCATTTGATTGGCGTATTGCAATTCGTGAATCGTGTTTTGCGAGCTTAGTTTGTTAATTAATTGTTTATTGTGTTATAAATTACGTTCTTATTCGTATTTTCTAATATATTATAGCATTGGTTGGATTTTATAAAGAGATACTCTTACAATTATGCGTCGCAAAAGTGAACGCACCGCCACTAAGAAAAAGTCTTCTCCAGACAAAAAGGAAAAAGTGGAAAAACCAAAGCGTAGAGGAACACGTCGGAGTCGCAAACATTCTTCATCTTCAGAAAGTGGGTCTGCTGAAGATAATACTCCTAAAGAAACTGGCGAGGTTAGCCAAAAGGAAGTCATCCCGCCAAATTCTGTCAAAGAAGACAGTCCCGAAGAATCTCAGGAGCAAGTTTGGCATGTTAAAGCAACAGAAACCTCAGGTGATGTTGGTGAAATTCAAAAGTTAAAAATATGTCTTGCTCGTCCGCCTTCCACCCCGGAAAGGGCAGATAGATCACCTAGAAGTAAAAGAAAGCATTCTCGTGCTACTAGTTCCAGTGACACTCAAAGTATTGAGGGAGAGGAAAAAAAGAAATCTAAACATCGATCTAAACGATTAACAGAATCTAAAGAAGCAGCAGAAACGAGTAAGGAGGATCATGATGAAGTAGAAGTTCAGCCACCAGCTCCCTCAGCAGTTGAACCCGAATCTACTAATACTACAGCTGAAGTAAAGAGCACCGAGTCGAATAAAGTAGTAACAGATGAGACACCTATGTCAACTACTAATGAAGAAAACAAAAATGAGAAAGTAGAATCAACTGAATCTAAAGAGAGTGAGGTCAGCCATGAGAATGTACCAAAAGCTAATGAGGAAGAAAAACAATCAGAAACTATCAAACAAGAAAAACCATCTGATGCTGACACAACTGTTGTTTCACCAAGGCCAGTTGAAGATACTGAAGAAAATGTAAGTTCATCCCCAAAAAAAAGAAGTCCAGAGAGAAAGAGAAGCATATCAGCTGAAAAGTCGGAAATTTTAGAATTACATGCTGAAGATAGTCGATGTGAATCATCAGAAATTAGTATGACTGAATCTCAGGAAACTGAATCAAAATCAGGATTAGATCAGGAAAAAGATAATATCATTACATTGGAAAGTGGTGACAAGGTAAGTAATAATGAGAATTCAAATGAAATTTCAGGGAACACAGAGTCTAATAGTGAAGATGTGATAACTACTAATCAAAATGATGTTGTAGAGAGCACTCACCTAAGTGTACAATCTGAAAAAGAAACAACTGATTCAACAGATTCAGTCAATGAAGGGGCCAGTAAAGACAATGAGAAGATAAATGAAGACAAAGTTGATGTTGATAATAAACAAAATACTAAAATTAGTAATGAGCAAGGAACACCAATAGTTATCAATAGAAAACGCAGATGGGGATCTCGGCCTAGCAAATTATCAACTCAAAAGTCTATAACCATTTCCACGGATGTTCTAAAAGAAATTATACCAGATGTAAAACCTGCAGAGTTTGATGAGGTAATTGAGGAAAAAAAACATAAGCGTGTAGAAATGCATGAAAGAATTGACAGACCAGTATTGCCTAAAATAGTTATTGATAATACAGAGCATATTGAAGTTAATAACAAGGATCAAAAAACAGAAACTGGGGATAAGGAAAATGTTAAGCTAAAGGAAACAAACCTGGCATCTACAAGAAAGATTTCAATTGTTAAAGACAATGATAGTATTATAACTAGGCCACCCAGTCCCCCGAGGCACAAGCAATCAAGCATTCTTTACATAACTAATTTGGTGAGGCCATTTACATTGCCTCAACTAAAAAACTTATTACAAAGAACTGGCCGATTAGTGGAAAATGGTTTTTGGATTGATAGGATCAAATCCAAATGCTTCGTCAAATATGAACGAGAAGAGTGAGTACTGTTTAATTGTTTGATGTATTTTTATTATACTTGTTTTTCTTAGTACTCAGTTTGGATGTCTAATTTTGTGTTCTGCTAGTAGCAGGATAGGTAGGGAGAACCTAGTGTTACACCCCATTCTCTGCATTCTGCCAAATTTTTGAGACTTTGCTTGTTGAGTGGGGGTACCTAACAAACTTTGTCAATTAATTTTTACCCTTGAGTGATAATAAACTATAAATTAAATTAAGTATTGTAAATTAATTTTTATAAATAAAATTTCACTTTAATTTCAGTCAAGCTGTTGAGACGAGGCATGCATTGCATGGAGTAACATGGCCGGTGTCAAATCCCAAGACATTGCATGTAGACTTTTCGACACAAGAAGATTTTGATAAAGCAATAGCTAATGAAGATACAGATAACGCTCAACATTCAACCATCCCAGGTACAGTGGAAGACTGGCTCCGAGAACAAGATATGAAAAGGGAAAAAGGAGAATTGGTATATATGATTGTTTCCGTTTGCCATCATAATTGAAAATAAAAATGAATTATTTTATATACAATAACTTTAAGGAAATTTAGTACACTTAGATTTCTTACTTGTTAAGTGTATTTGTAAATCACTAATTATATATTTTTTTTAGGAAAAGCCATGGGAAAGAAAAGCCGCGATGCGTGAATGGGATGTTGGTAAAAATGACAAAACCAAGGAACCAATACGCCAAGACAAGATGTTAAGAGAGGAGCGGCCACAATTAGAGAAACGACGACATCGCACACCTGAAAGAAGTCCCGAACCAGGTAATGTAAAAAAGAAATATACAACTACCTTTTACGTCCTCTCATTTAGCAGAGTATGCAAAGGGAATTTGGTGTGAAGATATTCTGTTGCCTGATTTCCACGCAAAGTTTTCAAAACCTTGCATTTTGTCTTGTTATTGGGACAGGAAATCCCCTTGAATAGAAATTATAGTTAGACAAACCTGAATAGAATTATAGGTGCTGATGCACCATGCCCAACAACTTTAAGGTGTATTTTAAACATTAAATATATATTTCTTTAAATTTTAGCACGGAAATTCAAGAAGAAGGAAGATGAAGCGCCTGCAAAGCTGTTGGATGACTTATTTAAAAAAACGAAATCAACTCCTTGTATATATTGGCTACCATTATCGGCTGAAACTGTAAGTATGACTCAATATTGTACCAGTGGTGAAATGTATAAAATTATTACACCCACCACACCCATTATAAATCATTTTTGCACTGGATTGTGCAATCCATTACAAGACATTGATACACTATCTTTTATGTCTCATACTACACTATTAAATTAGACATGTTTCACTAATTGTTACAAACAATTTTAAGATTTAACATAGTTCTATTCTAATAATTTATTCTGACTTATGCATATAAATTATGATTACATAATTACTATATATTTTATATTGTGTCCCCTATATATTTTATGTTGTTAGCATTCCATGTTTTCGACAATCGCAGCCGGCGAAAACTTGGAATGCTAACTAATTTCTCCTATTTGTTTTAGATAGCAGTAAAAGAGGAGCAACGACGTCAACACATGGCCGAGCATGAGCGGCGGCTCCAGGAGCTGCGTCGTACCCACCGCAGACACTAGCATGGTCCGTCTACCGCCATACACACATACACACGCACATACATACACTTATATAAACATACATTCACACACAATCACGACAAATACACACATAACACTCACTCATTTAGAATCACATTCACTCCATATTCTATTTGACCCATACAACTCATGTGACATTATAATCCTACATATATTAATGCTTTGTCGCAATGTCGACATTCCTTTTCAGGTTTCATTGGCAATTTTTATTAAAAATTATAAGTAAAATATTGCTTAATAGATTATTCTAGTTTGTATAGTAAATAAGTTAGGCTTAAAGGTTATATCCAAGATTACGAAGGTATTACGAAGCTCAAAGCAAAACAACTTATTTGTACGAAATGTTATAGAAAGGCACGCTTGGAAGAAATCCTATGATTTAATTCATCGGTGGAGTATCGCAGTCGCTTGATCGAGGCGGACATTTTGGATCTCCACATAGACATTGGAATGCCCTTTGCGTGCTGCAATCGGGTAATTGGGATACCGTTGATGGTTCATCACGAGAGTGGTCCAAGAGTTAGTGTTGGGTCATACTGTGTAGTCAAAAGGCCAATTGTACATTTTGAAATAATCTACACAACGCCAAATTCGAGTCGTAGAAAATATATCTGAAGATATGAACAAAAATAATTACTTTATTAATAAGATAAGTTACTAAACGATGTTGAAAAGGACGTGAAAGAAACAAAACGAAAACATCGCAGCTGTATGGAAGCAATGATAGTGTACGTGCAAAGAAGCTAACCTTTGGATCGTTGGTCTTTTGGAAATTGTATCAGGTTATACTGTCAGAATTGTTTGAAATTGTTTGAATTATCAGCATAATTATTATAAATCCATTGATGTTTTAATAAATATTTCCTCGGTAGTAATTGTTTTATTTCCTTTATAATACGTTATACATATTACGATATGTGAAACAATATGAAAGTAGTTTAGTTCATACTTCATGGTAGATGTATTTAAAGTAATTTAAACTGCCGCTACAAATATGTTCTATTGAATATGATAGCTGTAACTTTATAATAAACCATCTGTATATTTTATATTGTTATTGAATAATTGCATACACATTTATCTGGGTAGGCAGCAAATACTTTTGTATTGTGTTATAGATACTCAGTTTTGTGATATCTTTTACATTGACAATCCAACTGTAAATTGAGTGATTATAAGACCCACCACTCAGGGGTGTTCATTATATTAATTTGCGCTCTGGTCTTTTTTTATCTGGATTTTCACCATTCACCAGACTGTCTTGAATTCATGCGAAATCTAGAGAACAATGCCCTAAAATAAGGTTACAGCCAAAATATAGTACCTCGATACCCATTTAGGGGAATGAAATATTTGATATTTTCGTTTCCTGATAAAACGTAAGGGTCCCAACGTAAAATGGGGAACGCAAGTCCCTAACCTAGTATCCTGACGCCAGGCTCGTTCTGCCTACCTTGTGAAAAGTGTATATAGGACAAAGTGCTGTTATAATCTATAATATATAGCGTAGCACACGATTGATAGGGATGTGTGAAGATAAAATAAATATTTTTGTATAGGTACATTGAGTAATCTATGTAGAGTAATAATATTAAACATAATAATTTAATCGCTTATGGTAAATACTGTTTAACACAATAATCTAATCATTATCGGCCTAATAATATAGTCTTAATAATTTATACAATTATCTTTTATCAAAGATATTTAGTTATCAATGGGATAAGAATGATATGTAACAAAGCAGTTGTATTGGCGGATTGCTGCCGTCAACCAATGCAGATAGTGATAGTGGATATTTTAATAAAATGGTAAGTTTAAAAAATTCCTTGTATTATGGAAAAAATATAAACTTCAACATTATAATATTTTTATGTTCACTATAAAAAAAATGTTTCACGCTGTATTCCGCGCACGGCAGTGTAGGCAGAGCGAACCTAGTGTTAAGACATTTCGTTCCCCACTTTCTGTCGAATTGCGGAGGCATTGCGTGCATTGAGTGGCGGAAGTTAACGCCGCCTTTTGTCTCGTTATCGACGCTTTCGAGCGAAGAAATAGAAATATAAATGAATATTTCATCTCGAGTGGGGATCGAACCCACAGCCAGTCGATTTTACAGTCACATTTTGTCCCTACGACTGGCCTCAAACCAGAAAAATAAAAATCTAGTAAAAGAAACATGCAAGCTGATTTATTTATTTATTTATTTAGTATTTTTTGATTCTAAACTGTATCTTTTATAAGATGCGCGTCTGGTTACTTTGGGCTACATTAGTGGCGTCAGTGGCAGGTCAAAACCCCTTCACAATGGAGGAGTTTGTGACCGGACAGTTCTCGCAGCGTGGCTTCAATGGAACATGGATCTCGGGTAAGAAGTCACATAAATATAATTTATCATATTTATACAGGTAGATAATTTTAGAGACAATTATATAACGGAACCTAATATTGTGTTTGGTCTATCGAAAAAAATATAAATGTTGATTTATATGTTTAATAGTATCTATCTAAATCGAATATCTAAATAGATAGTAACTTATTCCGCTAAGGAGTATTCAAATTAATAACATGTAATTTGGTATACAAGTATAAATTCACATCACAATGACGTAGCTAATAGCTTTCCTTATTTTTTTTATTCCACGAAACTGGAACCAGAAATAATCATTACAAAAAAATCAGACAACCGCAAATCAGGCTCGTTAACCTGCCACCGAGGGTTCCGTACAAAACTTGGAGATCTCGAGCTTTTTCTGAAATTCAAACTTAGCTTAGCCAGAGTCCTTTCATACCTTACTTGTGGCTTTAAGACCAAATTTTGCCTCCTTTAAAGGTTAGTGTTTTTTAGGATTAAATCGGTATATTTTTTGTTTTATTTAACGAATTGCAGATACTGAGTTCTCCTATACGATTCCTGGCGAGTCCGGGATTTACGTTTACGATGTGTCTACACTTACGAGAAACGTTCTTGTATCTGGAGAACTTATGGTATGATTTTATAAAAATAATAGTAATCAATAGATACTTATTTTTTACTTTTAAACATTTTTTACTCATATTTTTCTACCACTACCCATAATTTCAGAAACCTCGTGGCGCCTATTCTTCCCCAGTCCCCATGTTTTAAATTATTTAAGCCATGTCGATCTAAGAGTACGATTACAAATTTTCACTTTAGTGACGAAGGCAGTTAAAACTATATACTTGATCAGTTTAAGTGATGTGTTTTTTTATATGAATTAATTATTATTGTTTCAGGGTTTCTTAAACACCTCGAATCCCATATTGTCAGCTGACAGGAAATTTATATTGGCCCCTAGTGAAGTTGAATCTGTAAGTAAATTTTACAGTTTTGATTACTTATTTGCTCTTGTGTAAAATATCGATTACTTTAAATATGTATTATCTTAGCCCATTTATCAACAATTATGATCTGTTATAAAACAAAAAAAGATAAATTCAGACAGATAAGTGTAATCCTTATGGATATATTCGTAAATATTTTAATTTGATACCAATTTTCGTATCATCGTTTTTAGTTTTTATAGCAATAACGTAATATTTTTTTACATTATATTTTAATGTTATAAGCTTTTCTATTTCAGGTATATAGATACTCAACTACTGCCAAATTCGCACTTTATGAAATAGATACAGCGTAAGTAATATAACATATTGTACAATTGCGCAATATTCTTTTCAGCTTAACGCTTTTTTTTCTTCCTGCCATGCACCAGATCACCAGATGGTATCTTGGCCTACTCTGGTGCATGGCAGTCCTGGTGTTGTAAAACTGCTCTTCGTTTTCCTGAATTCTTAACCCACAAGGTTCAGTGTAAATAGAGGTTGTAATTTACCTTTCCAGAACGGTTAAATGAAAATAGCTTAAATATGATCATTCCTCTGGGTTGGGACAATCATGACCATCGCATTATCAATTCTTAATGACATTTGAACAAAGGAGAACCTGCAATTGCCTGCAACCTGCGTGATTTCGACCTAAATAGTGATTTTAATCGTTTGTACTTCTACGATATTTAATTATAATTAGAAACCTATATACAAACATAATATATTTTATTTCCTAATACAGTCAAGTTACGTACGTCGCAAATCATCAACGCCTCCAGCTTTGCATCTTCGGCGGTGGTCATTCCTTAGCTTATGTTCTTGATAACAACGTGTACTATTTACCAGAGAACTCTAGCCAGCCCATACAAATCACGTCAGATGGAATACCTGGTGTTATATATAACGGCCACGCTGATTGGGTATATGAAGGTAATATTTTTTTAATTGTTTTGTATTTATCTAATCGCTACTGACACGTGGTTTGTAGTTTTTACTCATTTGAACTACCTACACTAGGGTTAGAACTATGCAAGTAATATTTAGCATAATATTATAAGTAATTTTCTATAGCACTTAACTTGAAATAAAAAAATTAAGCGCCTTTTGGATGAAGCCTTAAAACGCTCGTGCCAATTTAATTTACTTTTGCACCTCCATAATAAAATTGTCAGCTAATACTAAATAAATTTTAGTCTCTGATAGCCTGATTTAATGATGACCTGATTTAAAATCCTAAGTTAATATTATTATAAAATGGTATAGCAAAAGAAAATATATTTTTTTTTATTGTTCTAGAGGATGTTATGTATACCGGACAAGCCACGTGGTTCTCTCCCGATGGTACTTATCTAGCTTTCGCCAGCTACAACGATACCTTGGTGGAAAGTTACAAATACTATTATTTCGTAGAAAAATCTGATCCAGATGATTTATATCCTGAAGTTGTTGACCTGAAGTACCCTAAGGTAAGGGCTTTTAAGTTTCTCATATAATTTGCGAGGTGAGAGATAAATTAGGAATCCTAATTTAGGATATTTCACTCAATTTTACACTCTTCGTACTTAGAGCTATTGAAAACTGTTGATAGATCGTACATTTTACGTACGTACTAGATAAGTGCAATTTTATAGATATTTTAAATATGTAAATACTTAAGTGTATATAAAATGTGCAGATGTAGTTTAATTGCATAAAAAAAGGGAGGAAAACAGTTTTATTCCTTGTTTAGCTTTATATAAATGCCTGGTACTTGAAAATATATTAGAAATTTTACAAGGTTATTTTATTGTATTCTTTTTGATGATTGCATATGAGACCGCCGTATAAGGACAAAAAGTATGACGTTTGTATAAGCCACACGTATATGGTATGACCTAACAATAACCTTATACGTACGAATACTAATTTGGATAACCAAACCATACGAATACACAATAATTAAACTGACAAATTCGTTACGGTCGTGTACTTACATATTTTCTGTTTCCAACTTAAATTTGTATGCATTGTGATGTATGGAAAATAAATTTAAATATTTAACAGATATGTAGGGGAAGGTGGGGTAAGACGGGGACCTTAAGGTATTTCATAAATAAAACCCTCTGTTTTCAATTGTACAATGTAGGAAGTTTTTAAAAAAAAACAACCAGACTTTCTACTTTAATTATAATCAGTCAAAACAAAGAAATATATCATTCTTCTTATCGAAAAATCAACTTAAAAAAAATGGTGAATCTCCCCATCTTACCCCACCTACAGGGCAAGACGGGGTACCCCCTTGATATATAAGGTATAATGGGGTATAGAATACTTAAACGTCGTCATTTTCACAAACAGGGCAAATATGGACAGCTTCGTCATCGTTTATTTTCCATTCCTGCACAACCACAATGTGCCCAATTACCGCATCTCTGGCAAGTTATCCATCCTTCAGTAGACTCAGAATACAAGCCGTGGCAGTAATAGGCATTCTGTATCTTCGTCATCTGATATGTTAGCTGTTCCCTCATCTTACATGGGTTTTTTTGGATCTCTTATTGGGTTGTTAGTTTATTTTTGTTTGTAAGCTTTGGTTTCGGTTTACAGTTTTGTCTTTCCACTAATTCTGTTTTATATGGAGAAGCAGTAATAATAGTCTTTGCGTGTGTCTTTGAACTTTTCTTTGTCTTTTTTGACCGTTCGTAGATAAGACGTTAACTTTTTCGAGCTAACCAGATGAAATACTGCATTATCTAAAGAATCCTTATCTGTTGCTTCCTCTTCAGCATTCAATTCGATTTCAGTGGCATCAGCAGCAATGAAGTCATCACGGTAAAAATGTGTGCGTTATAAGGCGAGATTCCACATACTCTAAATGCATTCATTGCAGTTGGCATTGTTGGTGCCCGAATAAAGCTTGTCCTAAGAGTACAGCCACTTGAAATTGAGAAACTACTTTCCAAGGATTTGATCTTAACTTTGCTGTTAGAGCCTGAGCAGAAAAAAATACTCAAGGGCCGCATAAAACCAACATCTACTGGCTGTAATTTGTGGTAGGAAGTATATTATTGTCACAGCATGTTTACGTGCTTATCGATTATTTAAAATCAACATGACTGGGTTGGTTTTAAGAGTTATACTTTTATAATTTGGAGGCCTACAGATGAAGATTACAGATTATCTAAATAAATATATAAAGCTAACACAACTAGTAATGATAAATTTGAATTAAATCGAAATCCAAAAAGAATAACAAATTAGCGGGTAAGACGGAGTACCAACCCCGTAACCGTACCAGTAGGTAGCCCGCCAGTTTGGGAAAGACGGGGATCTTCCCAAACTGGACTTATAAGTTGTATAAATTTTTTTATGGGTATTAATCAAAGCAAGCCGGATAAAATAAACAAACGTCAATAAAAAAATATGTCACGCATATTGTATATCGTATATCATCAACAGTCACGCACTTTATATATGTCAATAATAAGATAAAACCACTTTAAATTTAAAAAACATGCATACCACGTAGGAAAATATTTTCTCAGACGAAACTTTTTGTGACACTAACAAGTACTACTATATAATAACTAATGGCGCAAAAACAAATTTTCTAGTGACACTGCATTATATGTTTATAGGGTCCCCATCTCACCTCGCCACCCCGTCTTACCCCACCTTCCCCTACGCTAAAAATATGTTAAATGTTTCATATGAGTTAAAAACTGTATTTTATTATTTTTTGCTATTAAAATTACAAACGTGAGAATTACGATATACACCTATACAACAAAATTTATGCTATATTTTACTATTACCATATCGTTAAAAGTTTGAGAAAAAATACGTTTAAAAAACTTTTCAGGTCGGTCGCACTAATCCAACAGTAACTCTCCGCGTGATAGACCTCAGAACTGCAGCTAACAATTTGAACTTTATTACTTTGGAAGCGCCAGAAATTGTGACTAGCGATCATATCTTAGGTGGCGTTATATGGCCTACGACCACGGAAATCGGTGTACATTGGTTAAACAGGAGACAAAACTATACGGTGTTCAGGATATGTGATATTGTTACGAACCAATGTGAGGTAGGGTAAATAATTAAATATACATTTCTTATTTTTCTATTTTTTTTTACTTCACGCTATAGTAGAATGAACTTGGGAACCTGGTAATCTAATATTAAGACACTTCTGTTCCCCACTTACAGACTCAACGCCGAATCGTTTTTTGACTTGCTACCAAAGTGAGAAAATTCGACGACTAGACGCTTATTGTTAAATAATGCATTACCCCCAGCGTGAGTTGAATTCATAGCCATCGATTTATAATATCCCAGCTGCGCTCCAATGGCGTCGTATAAACATTAAGAATTTCTTGAATTCTGTAGGAAGAACATCGTCAACAGCCAAATGGTTGGGTTCCTATCGCTTTACCAAGATTCAGTAGAGCTGGAGACCGATATGTATCAACTCGTTGGTCTCTGGAACAGACTGATGGCAATATATGGCAGCATTTGTACGTCAGTATGAGAGTCGGTGGATCAATTGTGTCTACCTCAATCACTCCTGGGGCTTTCACTGTTAATAATTACATTGGAATGAACGAGGAAAATTTACTTTAGTAAGTAATGTATTCGTTTTATATTGAGCGTCACGCTGTATTCCGCACAAAGCAATGTACGCAGAGGGAAACTTTTTTTTGAGTTAAGACACTCCGGTCCCTAGTTTCCATCGTAATATATCATCATTCCGGAATTCAACACTGCGATTAGCCTTGGTACCCGAGCGAAGAATTGAAAGAAATATATATTACATTTCCTCGAGTGGGAATCCAGCTCACAACCTGTCGCGTTTAGAATCACACTCTTGGGCCCCTGCGCCACGGCTGGCATCAGTTGCTTCAGTTGTTTAAATAAAATACACTACACATGCTTTCAAATTCCTATATATCAGCTTATTAGTATGCGGAATGCACCCCCATGTTATGTGCATCGAGCAACAATTTTTAATATCGAACTCACGTAAATTGTTGTTGGATTTCAAATAAATGGCTATTTGGTATGTGTTTTGCATAATATTTAGAATATTTTATCTATTCTAACCTTATTTACGTTACATGCAGTAATGAGGCCGGCATTGTTCTTTAAATATTTGTTGATAACATTTTAATGTTATAATTATATCTACCCTCATATCTGACAATTTATGTATATTGTTACTTAATAACAACTTTGCCTTTACATTGGAAAATGCAATTTCTTATACGTGGTAGGTACTTTAGTATTTTATACTTATAATTTTTTTATTTTGCACTTATTTTTTTTATTTATTACATTATATTTTAATGTTCGTCATTATTTTTTCTTCACCAAAACCATATTGGGGAATTATAGTGTCATTTACTTTTTCCAAAACCAATAACTACTTCTAAAAGCACAGTAGCACCGGTACAGCGTTTAGTTGTAAACGTAAAGGGTGTGAAATCTATCTGTATTCGAGGGATTTATTAAATTTTAATAATTTACATTTTTCTTTTCTATTTCTTAACAGAACAGAAAAATGTTCTTTTTTAGAAACGTGAATTTGGCCACTAAATTGGCAGTTAAATTCAGGCGGAAAGTAGAGAAGAGAGCCTCCATAAACAAAAATCTTTCTACCTAATTTGCTGTGGAAAAAGCTTTAAGCTGCTTTTTTTTCTTATTAATGATTGACCTGTTAATTAACAATTAAAGTATGATTATAATCAATCGTCTAGCTACTTCACCCGTACCGTAACGGACGCGCCATGGCAAACACAAGTTCACATGGAGGGGTCGCATGCGGCGTGTCTCAGTTGCGACATAGAGTTACCAGACGGGGGCCCTTGTACGTGGGCCACCGCCACCGCTAGCCTGGGAGGGTCGTATATGACCATCACGTGTTCCTCTTCTGATGAGCCTGCAGCTGTTTACTTGTTTGATCCTTTGGTAAGTACGGTATGGTCAACAACTCTACTGTAGCACTGTAGGTATAAATAGGAAAATAGATTTTCCAGATACTATATTTACCTTATAATATTGAGAATATCCTTCATCAGACTAAAAGTAAGTAATAAAATATGAAAATCAACTTCAACAACAGTCATCGAAGTATACTATCGATTGATTATATCTTGAAATCAATAGAAGTATAGTTTAAAATTATTTCAGAATCGTCGAATCCTATTAACATGGGAAGATAATCAAATAGTTCGTAGCCGACTCATTGGCAAGGACAGGCCCCAGAGTATCATAACAACTGTTCCATTGGAGGATGGATATCCAGCACCAGTCAGGATACACCTGCCGCCAGGTCTCAATGTTAGTGATACTGAAACAAAGTATCCCGTCGTCTTCTTCGTGTACTCCGGACCTAATACAAATACTGTTTTTGATACATTCACTGTTGGTAAGTTTTGTCTTATTTATAGTTACTCTAGTTCTTTACGGAACTTTGGAGAAAAAAATTTATATGCATATTAAGACAAAGTTTTCCTAATTAGATTTGAAAAAAAATTATGAATAGAATTATTATCTTTTTTAATATATTTCTTAAGGTTGCCAAATTACGTTAAAACCCAGTTTAATATGGAGTATGCATTATTCATTTGTTTCAATTCATGTATGTAGGTATTTAGTTGTTGTGTAATTTTTAGGCTACCATTCTTATATCACTACCAATCGCGACACAATCTACATGATGGCGGATAGACGCGGCGCGGGTTTGAATGGACAGAAAATGCTATACTCACTAAATAATGCACTGGGAACTGTTGAAATATTCGATCACTTTGTTGTATTACGGTAGGATTTTTAATATTATTATTTTTGGGGCTGCTACCTTAAAAAAAAAATGGAACCCTTAAAGGATCAAAAAATTCAAATTAAATCAGCTTTACGCTGTATCCCGCACACAGCAGCGTAGGCAGAGGGAACCTAGTGTCAAGACACTCCGTTTCCGACTTTTCGCCTCGAGACCAGAGCGAAGAAATGAAAATATAAATGTAAATTAATATTTCAGTTTCTTGAGTGGGTTCCTCCAACTTTAAACGAGATAAGTAATAAAATCAAATTCCAGAAACAGTATAATATACTGCATATATATAGAGTTATGTTAAATTTAATTTGGAATTTGAAGAACTGGCAACAAAATACATGTAAAATTTACTCGAAATACAAACCCTGAAGGTATTCTCAATTTTTACTTTAAATAAAAAAAATATGTCTAATTGTCATATTTTATATTTAGGGAAGTATTAAATCAATACCAATTTATGGACCCTGATCGAGTAGCGATGTGGGGACACAGTTACGGGGGTTACGCCACCTTACTGACGCTGGTGCACGATGACACTGGCATGTTCCAGTGCGGCGTGTCTGGTGCTCCTGTCACCTCCTGGCTGTATTACAGTAAGGAATCTATACTGCTAATTAGAATATAGTAATTTCTAGTTAGGCAAACAACTAATTGTAAACCATTAATAATTATGGATTTTTTAAATATTTTAAACTATATATTATTTTAGCTTTTATTTCCTTCAGCGAAATGAAACCTGTAATGCGAAATTAGTTTTTATTAAGATTGACTTAACATTTTAACATACTTTACTAGGAGCCAATCCTATCTATTATATGTTTTGAAACTTCAATAATATCCGAATAAATATTATTATCTTATATTAAAAACTTAAACTAAAAAGAACTGAAATATTGCAGATACAATGTATACGGAACGTTATATGGGTCTACCCACTGTAGAAGATAACTTGGCTGGCTATGAAGCGGGAGATGTGACTCTCCTAGCTGAAAAATTACGAGGAAAGAGCGTTTATATAATGCACGGAAATGCAGACGACAATGTGCACTATCAGAATGCAGCCAAACTTTATAAGAAGCTGCAAGAATTAGATATTCCATTTGAACAGATGGTAAGTTGAAATTGAAAATATGGGGATTAGAGGATTGAGGATTTTAATTTATTTTTTAAGTTTTAGCTTACTAAAAGTAAAATTTATTTTAAGTTAACTTTAAATTCGCATATACTCGTAATTTGGATGTCAAAGAGTTTGTTTATTATTTACTCGTAAAAATATAAAAATAATATTTTCTTCTTCCTAGAAATCGTGAATGGTAATTGTTTATTCTTTATACAGATAAATATAATGAAATTATCATTTTATTACTTTGATGACCTCAGAACGAAATACTGAGGTTCGTAGAAACAACTGGACAGTCCACACAAGTTGTGGTAAACCAACACTCTTATCTACGGTTGCGCGCTAATTCAAAGTGCGGTAATCATTAATTACTAGTTTCTAATGACGTTTTAATTCACATTTGAACCATGTATAGATATGATAGAAATAATATCGCTACAACGCCGTAGTAATATAAACTTGAAATTTCAAATTTAATATTTATCTGATTTCATATTTTTGTGTATTAAAATCTTTTTTTTAATAAAAATTCTCGCTAGAGTCCATTTCTTTTTACTAAGCTTAACATTTTTCGTGAGCGTAATGCTTTTTAAAATTAATTATTTAATATAAAGCATTTTAAATTAATATGATAGAGTTATTTATATAGGTATTTTAAAATTAGATTTAGAAGAGATAAATAAACTAATTAGTGACATCATCAATACATTACTATTTACAATTACATCTTCATATTTCTTAGTATCTAAGTTAAATAAAAGTCACGGTAATAATGTATTTTTCTTTATTTGTATGCACGTATATTCCGTATAAGCTGAATGGCCAACAGTTAACAAACGTACCGACGATATATTTGTGTTTGTTCCTAGTAATGTTATGTATACTTCATAACTTTCCGTTTCGACTCATACCTTTTATATAAGTTTTAAATCCATAAGTATTCCCAACTACGCGTATTATATATCTACGAAATAAGATTTGTTTAGGTCCACCATTTTTAACATTGTCTTAAATAAATCTTAAATATAACCGCTAAAGTGGGATAAACACTATTTATTATTTAGTATATGTTAAGTATATTAACTGCATATACTATATATTAATTATAATTTTGGACCACACCTTTAAAAAAATATTTTTTTTTCAGTCATATCCTGATGAAGCTCACAGTTTAAGCGGTGTCAACAGCCACAGATATAACGCGATGAATCGTTATTGGGAGAGGTGCATAGGAATGCCCGGCGAATTGCCCATCGAATCATAGTTCCTTATATTTCTTAATAAATTGTAGAGTCGAGAAAAACAAGTTTTTATATAAATAAATGCTCTATATCTAATGTCCTTGACGTTTTATTCTAGTAACTTTTACTTCTTGTCCCCTTTGTGAGAACAATTTAGTTCTATCTCAGAAACATTCTGTACATAGTGTGATTAACGTGTTGACGTTACATAATGATCGGTTTTCCTGTTTTTGTATTATAATATTGAGGTTTCTTTTCGATACCTGTTGACTGAAATAAAAAGAGTTTTATAATGTTGTTTTTGTTAACAGTACCTAACGCTTTTTGTGCACATTTTAGTTTTTTTTTCTTTTATCGAAATTCAAAAATATTCAATTCGAGTTCAATATTCGAAATGATGTACTGATTGTAATTACATAATTATAATGATTTTGCATATTTTTCCTCCTTAGATAGTAGAAGGTAATTATTATGCTATATATAAAAAATATTATATACTTGCACTTATTTATAATTAAGACTTCGCCGTAGTTGCGGGTTTTATTGTAAAATTTTACCAGGTTCCAATTTCTTAGAACATGTAATATAACATTGTGAGATTTGAATTCAACATTTTAAATCGAATTGTCTAGGTGTATATTAATTGTGATAATAAATAAATATTATATATTTATGTAGTTCATGCTAAATGGTAAGCAGAATGATGAATTTGACGATGGACTCATAAAAAATGTTTTAAATTATTTTAAACCGAAAAAACATTATTACCTTATTTATTAAAAACCTTATTTATTTGTTTAAGTCCATTACTCTTTCATATATTAAGAAATATTATTAGCAGTCAATTGATGAAAATAATTAAAATTAAAGAACACTCGAGTAGGTATGTTCTTAAAAAAAAGTCAAAGGTGTGGCAGTTACGGCATGCGGACGTACGGCAAAAAGACAATGTACCTTAATCGGCCATCAATAAACCATTATAATCAATGGTGATTGACTAATATATCAAGCCAGTCGATCTAAAGTCACAGCGTGAATTGATTCTATACCTATATGGAGTATAACAGGCATACCACATGCCTGTTATATTATTTTATCAGCTTCACGCTGTATCCCGCGCACGTCAAGAGAGGCGGAGGGAATATAGTGTTAAGACACACCGTTCCCCAGTTTCTGGTGATTTTATTGAGGAAAAGCGTGTTGAGTGGCGAAATTGAATACCAGGCTTCTTTGTTGGTGCCAGTGCGAAGAAATGAAAATATTAATTAACATAATTAATTATAATTAATTCCCTCGAATGGGGATAGAATCCACAACCGTCGTGTTACAGTGAAACCCTCGTGCCTTGTTAATAATATTTTAGTAATGTAAAGAAATCAAACACCTCGAGGCTTTTACAGAACTTATATTTCTTCCAGGGCTAAATACCATTAGGCTTGTACAATTTATGTCTCAGGACTTTTACAGAACTTATACTTCTTCCAGGGCTAGATACCATTAGGCTTGTACAATCTTAAATTATAATATCTATATTTTATTCTAGAGGACCACTTTCCTCTTCAGCTCCAAATCTAATAGTGCGCATCAGAATTTTCATCACATCAAGCGTCTTTTTTTTAATTGTCAACTCGCGCTAGTTCTATGTATAAGTTTTTAAATATATGATTTTATTAAACAAAGAGGTTGATTTACATCTTGTTATAACAAATTATCGTGAATATAAAAACTATTTATATAAAATCATTACAATAATATTTAAAATTAAATAATGACTCAAAGATTCCATTAAAGATCATAGTGCGAGGGAAACTGGGTTGATTGGTACCCACAGTAGAATATTCAATGCAGCAATGGAAACACGCAGAGATTGGCGTTCGGCAAAAGTGAAAGGAGACGACCGATCACGATTATACAATAGAATACCGGTATTTTATACCTATATATATATATATATATAATGTTATACATATCATAATTATTGTACGCTAGTAGTCAAAGCTGGACTAGTAAAGCTATAGATAAAGAACTATGGATAAAGGCAAATTCAGTGTAAATAATTCAATCAATTACTTAGAGAGGTGTCACGTAGTTTTTTAATTAGATTTTTACTTACATAAATTAATATTTAGGATTTGGTATATTGTTATTAATTAACTATCTTTTAGTATAGCGAAATCTACTCTATATATTTTTAATTGTTATGATATAATATAAAAATTTGTATGGTTGTTTTCAGTTAGTTAGCTTAGCTAGTCAGAAAACGTTTTCTTATCATGAAAAATATGCATGTTGTAAAAGAAACTGTAATGGCGCGGGGCATAAGCGTGTGACTGTAAGCGCGAAGGTTGTAAGTTCAATCCTGGTTCTCTCTGCCTACCCTGCGATATGTGAGATACAGCGTAGAGCAGGAAAATATGCTGCTTTTACGTCTTTCGTCACTATGAATATACACATATCTTTACGCATGCATTCTATTTTAAAGTGATATTTATCTGCAAGAAAGTAACACAATTTACGACGTGCCACCTTTCTTAATTACATAGAAACGGAGAATGCACTTGAAAAAAATGCAATTTACGCGCCACTTCAATATGCACGGGAAACAAGGGAGGATAGGAGGCAGCATAGGTCGGGTTTTTTTATTTATAAATATTTAAAGAATGATTATATGTTGCTTTTTTTAAAGCAAGTAACTTTGTCAAAAATAAACATTTGTGGTAATGAGATTCAAAAATATCATAGTTAAATTACACAGAAGAAAAGAGTTAAATGTAAGTTTAGTGTAATTAAATGTAAGTAACTGTTTTCTTCTGTGTAATTTTTAGGCAGTTGAGTTTGTTGTTTAAATGTACTGTTTTTTTATATAATACTTTTTAATTGTAATTTTTGTATTTTATTGAGTTGTTTTCATAGTTATTAATCTGGTGCACTTAAGACATATTACTATGGAGATTACTATATTGGAGGAAAGTGGGGAACGGAAGTATCTTAATGAGTATCTCAACGTAAGGTTCCCGGTTCCTTCTGCCTTCCCTGCTATGTGCGGTTTATTTCGCACATGCAGATAAACCTTTTAATTTATCGTACACACACAGTAAACATTTAATAACCGACCGACTATGTAAGTGTCAACGATTCGCATGTGAACTCTTATCAATATTGTAATTTAGATTAAAATTTTGTCAGAAAAACAACTTATAAGTGTGTATCGATTAAAATAAAAAGATAGTTAAAATTTACTACAGGGCTTTGCCTCTTGTTTGCCTCGTTCGCTATAATAATAGTTAAAAAAAAACTTAAAAAAAAGACGATCTTACAATTTACGGTCGAGAATTTTCTTGCGTGATTTTCTTATGGATAATTAAAAAAAAAACACTGCCAGACGCACAGGCGTGCAATTTTTATATACATATTGTTATGGTGTTCTAATTTATTATTTACCTAGTAGGTATACTTAAAGCAGTTATTAATATCAAGTTTTGATCGGATATTAATAAATAATGCCTACAGTAGGTAATATATCATGTCAATATTTGGTACTTCCTTCCGCCTTATGCACGAAGGCTTCCGTAAAAGATTTTCTATAGGAACCACGCCATACTCATATTATAGGTTCTTAATATACGGCATGCTTATATAAAACTAAAAGAGTTTTCATCTAATAAGAATACGAGTATACTAAAATTATTAAACACTACTGGCCTCCGCGTGGCTTCTCCCGCTTGTAAAACACAATTATTTAATATCTCATCTCAATTACTTTCGTAATCTAATAAAATTATCATTTCAATTATAATATACATATATTGATAGCTAAAATTGAATAAAACACTAAATTTGTAGCAACTCGTATAAGTCTAACATATTAAAAAATAACCAAAATCGGAAACTTCGACATTTGTACATGTCCGCTTCGTGTGGAATGCCCTGTATATATTCCATGTACAGACAATCCGTTACAATTTTGTTATAAGTATAGATATACGCAACAGGCAAACATATTTATAAAAAAAATAAACAAAAAATTTATATCTATTGTAAAACATGTAAATGCATTGAAGTTGTTAGACGAAAAATCTATAGGTACGTATTATAAAAATAATATAAAATATGTCTTCTCACTTCTTAAAATTAGACATAAATATGCTTTCAACGAACGTTTCTATATGTTTGTCATACATACAATCAACTTATTTTATAACACAAAAATAAATTATTTATAAATCGGTATTTAATTCTTAAGGAAAATGTACCGTATGCAATATGCATATTTAAAAATATGTGCCAAGACACATACCTAAAGTCGATAAAATCCATACATAGATATATAATGTACAAATAGCTTATTTTTAATTGATATAAAACTGAATTATTTTCAGACAATCTCAAAATCAAAATCAAAATGGAAATATTTTATTATGTTGAAATGCTTTTGCTAAGATGGCTTTTTATTAATAATAATAGACTAGCGGCCCCCGCGTGGTTTTGTCAGCTTTAACCATACATATTTTAATTTATTATTATTATTGAAAATTGGTTGATAATTTCAGTTTGACGCTGACAAACAGACAAACATTTTAAAAGTCATATATTCTATTAGTGTTTATATATCTTTCCACGCTATTTTTTCGCAAATGTATGCAACGTACAGACGCAAAATTAATACTGTTTTATTTATAATGTTGCTAGATTTGAAAGGTCTTGTGTAAGCGGTTATGTGAGCGTAACCGCGCCATGCTGACCGTACTCGCCGACGCGACGACATTACGTCACTTTATTTACATCGCATTCGAACTTAAGCATTATATTAGTGACTGACACAAAAAAGTAATGTGACCAGAATATAGTATGTATTGCTAAATGAAGAATAACAAAACACTTGTTTTTAGCGCGCGAGAATCAAGGGCGTTTATTTGAGACAACCAATGAAGAAGCCTCCAAAATAATAATAAAATTATAGTCATATTTTAATAATTAATCGGTAAAATTAATTTAATCTGTATAATATTTACTAACTATGAATAAAATTGTTAGAGTTTAATTTCAAATTTACATAATCCATTTGAATAGTTTTATAACAACTGCCGAGTTTACCTTATGTTACTTGCTAATTGTCAATAAATGGCACAAGGCTTTGTATGTAATATTTATAAATAACCAGTTAACCTAAAGATTTTAATTTTTAAAATCGAAGTTTTAAATTAAGATCGAATATATAAAATGATCCTATAAATTGTATGATCATCTTTCTCTCAGCAGAACATTTAAATTGGTCTTCAGCCACATAAATGGAAATGGAGTGTCTTGACACTTCTTTCAGTCTATCCTGTTATACTCGTATATCAGATGGAGCGTGAAGCAATTTTTTCTTTGAAAAATGTGTTCCCTTTTGGCGGGGTAGACAAGAGTCTATCCTGTCCAAGAGTAATCCTGGTGAATTAAGACACCATGTTTATTATTTACTTTTAGCCCAAATTAAATTGCAGGTAAGGGGTTAGTTAACCAACCTGAGAAAATATAAATTCCTATCACAAATCACTCGATCAATTAAACTTAGCCATGACGTCATTAAATGTATAAATATATAAATTTATATACACATTTATAAATACACGGCTCTGTCAAAACACATTTTTATACACACCCGCATAGCTGAGCACGCAGATATACCCAATGTAGGTATCTCATTCTGTTCTTTGTTTTTTGCACGTTTACAAACAAACTTACAAATATAGATAATATTTCTTTGTATTCTAGGTGGGTATGAAACCTATGTATATACATAAGGAAACTACAGGTCGTGAATCGTAACTTAACTTCCCGAAACAATGACTTGACTAGTCCATAATATAAATACATAATTATTATATGAAATGAACTGCGAAGATTATTAAAATTTACATTATTTTTCTATTCTATTCAGAGCCAATAACATAACCAATATTTACTATGAAGGCATAGAGTATATTTATTTAAATGTTAATTTACATTTTAACAAAAGAACCCAAACGTACGTACATTTAAGTAAACAGCGCGAAAAGGTGTTTGATTTTCGCCATTATGTGATGATGAAACTTTATCTGTCAATGATATTTTTGTCTGTTATAAAAGAAAATAAAATATTTATATATATACGTGAATATAAATTTTTCTTTAAAATTATTGACTCTATGTACACGAAACATCGAATAGGTTTTGAATAATTGCGCTACAAGGGATAATTTGGTACTCATCGTAGTAGCTTATATTATTTAGTTTTAGGGTTCCGTACCCCAAAAGGTGAAAATGGAAACCTTAGTACCTAGCCTATACCTTGAATTCAATTCATACAAAATGAGTGCACATGCCCGCATACTTAAATTTGTTACTTTTATAAGTTGTAGGTAGACACTTCCGGTTGACTATAATCCTGAAATTGGTAAGGAAGCCTTGGTGGGCGAGTCCGACTAGCACTTAACCAGTTTTTTCTTTATTAAATTATAGATACACTACTACTATAAATTACAGATACCTGAATGGCAAGTCGCTATTCTCTACATACATATCGCCCAACTTATAATAAAACTGTTTCATCGTTGTCTGTTGATGGTAATTTTAATTTTTTTACCTATTTATCTGTTTGTCTGTGGGTTTGTTACGCTAATCCGATTTATGCAGCTTTCATTATTGTACTTTCATAAGCTTCCCTTAGCGTATAGTGTTTGTTTTATTTCCATCGGTTCATACATAAAAAAGTTATGTCAATATAAAGAATTGCATGTTAATTTGTATATAACTTTTATATATTTCAGGCTAAGGTCCTTTCGATTTCGACTAGGCATATCACTTCCTACGTCAAGTCTTGCGTCAACATACCGAGTCGGTTAAGACGGCGACACAAGTTGCTACGTTCTATTTGTTGAATTCAATCAGAGCGTAGCGAAGCAAGGAGCTCGGCGGCTGAGAAAACTAGAATACATCATCTTGGTTTTTGTCTGTTTTTGAAATGAAAAGAACTGGGCTAAAGATATTGTTCTTTTAATAATAAATAATATGAATGCACTGTAATATGTTGAACGTTTTTGTTAAAGTGAAGATAGTATAACTATTTAAAATACTTTGTTATCTATATACATAAAGAATAGATCGAAAGGTCACTCACTCATCACGAAATCTCAGAAACTACATGTATTAGGAATTTCAAATTTTGCATAGGAGTTATTTATAGGACGTAGGTGCTCGCTTGGACGAGAATTTTCGACTTCTAAGGGGGTGTTTTTGGGGTTGAAAGTTTGTACGAAACTTCGTTTTTCCGCCGTCACTTATAGGACGTAGGTACTCATGGAGACAGAAATTAATAATAACGTAGTTCACGCCAGGGAAGCCGCGGGCGGGTCGCTAGTTATTTATAATTCCGATTCATTTGACCTAATAAGTAGTTTTACTTTCACTGTTTATTAAGAATAAAATCTGTTCATAGAAAAATAAGTTTTAAAATCTGCGTAAATTGGGTATTGACGTATTTTTTTAAAAATATAACTAGATACTTCAATAAAAGTAGTAAAGAGGATTTAATTACAGATAGAATTATCATAGATTTAATTTTAAAATATTAAACTTAAGTGTTCACTTAAGATATAAATAAGTATGTCTACATAACGACAGTGTAACGAATTAAAATGACACGAAATGTTCTTGACCGTTCGTTCATAATAGCTTATATTTATTTTTGTTATAAAGCTGAAGGTTTTGCTTTCATAGTTGAGGATAGAAAATATAAAAATAAAAGTAATCATATACCTTAGTATAGGTAATTATTAACACTAAACACAGATGTAATTTTTTTTAATTTTAACTATATAAAAACTATTAATGTACCTTATTAGATTTTGATCTTTCATATAATTGAACAAAATAGTTGAATATATCTGAAAAATAAAAGAGATTTGAATTAGAATGACAATAAAGCGTCTAGAAGAACTTAAATAGAGCTGAACTAATATCTATAACATAATATTAAACTTACACTCATATGATAGTTGGCAGTTTTAACAATTATTCATTTAAATAAAAATGGTTAATTGACATCGCATATAGGCTTGAAATAAGTAGGTTTATAGTAAATTTTAAAGTTCGTATGTTGTTAGGTGCGCACGCGCAGGCGCAGTTCGCGTTCGTACGGTGTCTGGATAGCTCGTGCGTAAAGTTGATCTCAGTCGGCTAGTGAGTGATGTGCTCTGATTGGACCACTTAAATCATTGAGGAGTTGTCCTCGTCCTGAGTCTCTGGGATCCATTCACGTAAAATGGTGAGTATTTTATTATATTTTTTTACCAATCGTTTATGTTTTCTTTAGCAGAAGTCAAAGGTTTCAATAAAAATTGAGAGTGATTACGTTTATAAGGTTAATAATGTTCAATTACGTTGGTTATCTAGGGATTTATCCTATAATGCATGTTAGTTGATACTTTTTCGTTTGCAGATATTTAGTAATCTACAATAGAGTAGTACAATAAAGTATTTAAGTGGATATTATACATTATTTATAAAAAAATTTAGTTAACTTAAATTAATTTGAACGAAAACAATAAAAAATACAGTTTTTACACAGTTGTTTGTCAGCTTCACGCTGTATCCCTCACACAGCAGGGTAGACAGAGGGAAACTAGTGTTGAGACACTCCGTTCCCCACTTTCTGCCGAATTCTGGAGGTATTGCGTGTTGAGTGGTAGTACATAGTTGTACATAGTTGTATTTAGTAACACATATGCGATTATCCTGTATTAAAAAAATAAAATGTTATTGCCATAATAAGATTGACCTACTTCTCAATCTGTGTGAAGCTAGTCATGGCTGTGGGTACCATAAATAAGAATGTGTTAGCTAAATATACAACGAGAAAGACAATAGCTGTCATTATACTAATTATTACTTATAAATCGCGCTTAGAAGACAAAAGACATACAGCTTAAAAATTGTAAGTAATAATTTAATGTTCAAATGACTCAGTGACTACAATTTAATAGATAAAATTCATCCATCTATTGTCATCGCGACTCTCATAGCGAATCTACTATACAAATTAAAACCACTAATTGATAGAACCTATGAAAGAGAAATAATTATATTCAATTCAAATAAAATGCTGTTCTTTTTCCGCTTCACGCTGTATCCCGGATATAGCAGAGTAGGCAGAGGGAACCTAAAGTTAAGACACTCCATTCCCCGTTAAAGCGCTGCGTATTGAGTGGTGGAGTTTAAACTGTAATCACTGCGCCGTCCTCACCCTGATTTTAAATATAAACAACACTTATACAAATATTAGATTAATAAGGAAAAGGAAGGAAATAAACAAGTCTACCATATTTCGTGTTAATTGCTTAGAGATTGGCTCTGTTGGGTGTTTTAAGTATTTTGCCCTTGAATAAGAAATGGCTGTAATCGAAATTAAATTGCTATTGTCATAATAAAATGATATGATTTCTATTCTCTCTTTCCTTATCTAGATGACGTCTAACGACAAGTTAAAACGTAGAGTCAAAACTTTATTAACGTCTGTCGTATGCACACACAGCCGCATTTGTGGTTTTTTTAATCTATACTCATTCGATTAGACTTTTTTATATTTATTAAAAAATACACCGTGCCGCTATTTGTTTAGTGTTCTTATAGATTAAAATATTATAGAGAGAAATCACTGATAAAAACCGGTTGTTTTATAAGAGAGAAATTCGTTAGAACCTACTATGTGTCGGGTTATATTAGACTACAGTAGTACCATGATCCACTTCACATCACATCACCGTGCATAAATACGTTAATACGTGAAAATCGAAATAATATAAATCATTTTCGAATAGTAATATAAGTAAGTTATATTAACTTACTTGTCTTTCAAACAAATTGAAATTGAATTCTCATTTAAAAACATACTCGTATCTATAGTAGTTTATAATAATACCTTATAGAATATCTAACAAAAAAAAATATCCTTCCTCCACGCTGCCCTAGCAGAGAGTTGCGGGCAAGCAAAGACAAATTTAAATTTTCTTTTATTTATCTTAAATTAATTTAAATAAAATTCGAGCCTTGTTGCATCCCATAATTGTATTATGGTATGTCTCAAGTGTCTTTTGAAAATAAAACGTAATAAAAGCTTTTAAAAAACCATTTCTTCTTACTGTAATCGCGATGGTTAAGGGTTCGATTTCCGCTCTAGGAAATGAAGTATATATAATATTTTCATTTCTTCGTTCTGCTGACGAGGCAAAGAGTGACATCGAGTTCTACCAACCAACATGCAATGCCCCAGAGTTGGTGAAAAATTCCAAAAAAGGTTTCCAGGATCCTTCTGCCTGCCCTGCTATATGCGGGATACAGCGTAAAGCAACAAAAAACAAATATAAATCATAATTTCTATAAATATTGTTCGTTTCAATTTTTAAATATCCATATGACGTAAATATCAATTAATAATGTTATTTTCAGATGCGTCCTCTAGTGATACTCATAGCAACTACGCTTTGTGGTCTGACCGATTCTGTTATATCGCCACAGAGATTGCTCAAGACATTTACTCTTGAAGAATTGGTGCCTTTGCAACCAGATTTTTTTCCGCTCAGAGTATCTGTCAATTGGATATCAGGTGAGAGAAACTTTTTGTCATTAAAAACAATGTGTAAATATTTTTTTATTTAATATCGTCAAGATGTCCAAATTACATCCATTTGTATAGACTAAATGTTTTTTTCCAATTAAAGATAATCACAACAAATGTTGTTAATAGCATATAGATTAAGGTAATAAAAATGATTAAAGTAAAAGAAATGTCATACAGTAAAAAGTCTTAGAAAAAAATTTAAAAATGTCAATTAATTAAAAGTTTTCATAGAATAGATTAAAAAATCATTATTTTAAAGGAAAACTTTTACTGCCGGGCTGCGTTAGAAATTCGCTTTATTTAAAAAAAAATACATATGTGTCATAAGTTATGCCCAAGGCGCAAATTAGCTTAATCAATTCATTATTAACACGAAATTGATTAATGAAGGATTGGTGATAAAAAATTACACTAATCTTGATTGCTTTATAGGAATATCATTGCATTAAAATATACACCTACTATTGAATGAAAATCCAATTAATAATGAGTCATTGAGCAATATTATTATTATAATGAAATAATCATAATATTGTTTTCTTTAATTATAAATGTTAATATGAATAATAAATTCTATAGATAATAAAATGAAATGCTAGAAGCTTTACTGGTTTCTAATCGTAATTTATAATTGTTGAATATACTTATATAGATAATAATTGGTAGAAATATCAAAGATCCATTTAAATATTTTATATAAATTCAGAAGTTTTAAAGTAGACAAGTTCTAAATTTTATATTTGACTAGCGGACGCGCGCAGCTTCGCTTGCTTATTTGCACCCTTAGGGATGAATTCTAATAAACCACGAAACACGTGTTCAACGAAATATTTTTAAGAGTCTAAATTTCAAATTTAAAAAAATCGATGGCGACTTAAAGATTTTTCCATATAAGCTTTCAACCCCTATTTTTCACCCCTTTAGGGTTAAAATTTTTCAAAATCCCTTCTTAGTGGATGTCCATATTACGAAAGTAAACATCTGTGTAAATTTCACGTTTCTACGCACAGCGGTTACGGCTGTGCGTGCGTCTTACCTCAGTCAGTGAGGACAAGTCCTTTTATATATATAGATAGATAACGTTCCGTTCGGGTAAAGTCCCAACATGAAGCAAAAAAAGCTTTAACCAACTTCTACGACTTTACTTCTCATTTGGTATAAAATGCCGCAAATTACATTTGCTGCGTTAAGAAAAAAAATAAATAAATATAGTTAATTTACATCTTGTTCTAGATACGGAGTATTTAATTATAGAGCCTGGTTCAATAAATAAATATGATGTAGTTGCTGACAATTTTACTACAATTATAAATGAATCGGAATTTGTAAGTACCTATTTTTCTCATTTTTTCATTTATTCGCGAGGTTGATAATAATAAAAAATCTGATTTGTTTATATTCACAGAATAATTTAAGCCGATTCTCCGTATCATCTTTCTCAAATGATCAAAAATATTTGCTTCTGACTGCAAATAAGAAAAAGGTAATTTTTCATAATTCAATTATAATTAATCGAAATTAAGAAATCTATAATATTATTAAGAAAAGTTATTTATTTAATATAATAAAGCTATTTATTATCAGTTTATTGGCTGTTAATAATATGCACGTTCTTGGATACATTCTAGTATATTTCATTAGTAGAGTACAGTATGATATAGCTTAGCCTTGTTAGCGTATGTAAAACATGTTCATTTAGTTAATGACCAAATTTGTTTCTTATTCGTGAGCTAGAGCGCTGAAGAAAATAATTAGCTTAATATTTCAAACGATTGTTCGCTTAGAATGTCTTTTAAAATTTATAAAAAAAAACATAAGTATGTTAAGAGATATAATCTTATTAAAAATTATACTCAACACAAAATGTATTGAATATGGGTCTTGATTCTTGGTTCTTTGCTCTCTCTACCTGCTTTGAGAAGTACAAAAATGCAGGAAATGCTTGAAAAAAATTTTATGACTTTGAAGATTTTAAAAAACCATTGTGCTATAGATGTGTAAACTAGTATAAATGCAATGGTATTTGTAGTTATAAGAAGGTGTTGTTAGAATAAAACTCAATATTGGATCTCCTTACTTGATAAAAAAAACCAATATACAGGCTGGAATTGTCAGCACCACTTTAAATGAAACCATAGTTTTAACTGCTCTATAATAGCCTAATCAAATTTTATTATTGTAATATAAAGTATTTTTTTCAAATAATAAAATTATCGTTTTAAAATAAAACGCCATTTGTAAAGTATAACATAAGCACGCACACACTTACCTGTCTAAGCGGCAACGTCGCATGCGTATGTGCGCGTCAAATGAAATACAGGTATGGATAAAAATCGTGAAATGAAAAAAAAACCCTACATTCAAACTGTTGAGGTACCGTGATTAATTTCTTCACTTTTGGGTTTGAAAAATTTTACCCTATATGCAGTTTCAGTAAAAGGAGCGCTGCCTCTTCCACCCTGTATAAAAAACATACAAAATCAGCTTCACGCTATCTACCGCACACAGCAGGGTAGGCAGAGTGAACCTAGTGTTAAGACACTCCGTTCCCCACTAACACAAAAAACATACAATATCATTTAATAATAACTTTTAAGGCTTTTGATTATTGACCTTTGTTTTTCAGGTGTATCGGTATTCTACTATAGCAGAATACTCGGTGTATGATCTCGAAAATAAGTAAGTCATAGCAATTGTATTTTATCTGTTATAAATATAGTACCTAAATATTGAAATTCAATTAATAATATATATTACTTTTACCATAGGTAATCTTTTATTTCACCAGAATGTCAAGCGTGAATAGTTTGCTATATTCGTATGTTTAAATTTTAATTCGTTTTAGTTACGTGTGAACAATCTTACTGATTAAATAAGTCAAATCGAAATTCTAAGTTACAAGTTACGAGTAGTTTCTATGTTTTAAAATACACGCTTAGTAGTTCCTCACATTTAGATAGCTTACAATATAAGTTTGGACTTCTGCACGTTAACTCTAGATAATCACCTAGTTGGAACTTGAACCAAGCTCTGTGTTTATTCTTCAAACTTAACTATAATTGGCTTTAAAACAATTAACCAAATACCGACTTAAATGCCAATATAACCAAATGAGTAAAAAAATAATTCTTTTCTAATATGCTTATTCTCGCTAATAAAATCTTTGAATAGCATGGATTTGAAGCCGTTAAGAGCATAAATACGATCTACGACTAACAAGCGACTATATATAATATAATATCGAATGCTAAATTAAAAATCTTATGTAAAATTTGTTTAAAATATATAAGAAAAGTCTTTTTCTTATTTTTTTAGTGTCCAGTCTGAAAAGAATATATGTTTTCCTTCCAGGTCTATATCGAGCATTGGGAATGGTTCACTTCAAGTGGTGGTGTGGGGCAACGACCATGCGCTCGCGTATGTGCAAGACAATAATGTATACTACGTGCCCGATGTCTCCAGCCCCGATATAGTAACACCACTTACTACTGATGGAGTAATAGGCAATATATATCATGGTGTCACTGATTGGATATATGAGGGTAAGTATGGAGTTACACATATTTTCTATTAATATTAATTGGAAAAGGTCATAGTGTCTCCATTTCGTTCTTAATTGTGTCAAATTTATTTAATAATTCACACATAGATTTTTTTTTCACACACACATTTAAAAGTGGAAATTATAAATTCGTATTCTTAAAATTTTAGAAGAAGTATTTAACGCAGCAGAAGCGACTTGGTTCTCACCTAACGGAACGTATTTAGCAGTAGCGTCCTTTAACGACTCCCAGGTGGAATCTGCGGTATACCCATACTATGGAGAACCTTCTGAATTTGATAACCAATATCCTCTATTGGTCCATTTTAAATATCCTAAGGTTGGTGTAATTTATCAATGTATAAAATACAATTTTATATTTTTTTATAATTCTACAAATATATTTAATTTGTCAGGTAGGTCGCACAAACCCAGTGGTAGAATTGCGAGTTTTTAAGTTGAATGAATCTAAAATCGACGTAATGACTATACCTGCACCGGTTGACGTCATTGGATTGGATCATATATTGGGCAGAGTCAATTGGGCGACGGATCAAAACCTAATTGTGTTATGGCTGAACAGAAGGCAAAGTATTAGTGTTTTAGTAAACTGTGATCTTAAATTAGATAAATGTACTATTCTAAAGCAAGAGACAGAACCTAACGGTTGGATAGATATTGCCACACCGTTCTTCGACGCAAGCGGTACAGAAATGTTAGAAGTTCGACCTTTACCTTTTGAGGAACAAAGATTTATGCACTTGGCCCGTTTCAATTTCAATACAATGAAGACTGAAGATTTAAGCCCAGGCAACTCTACCGTGACCGAAATATTGGGTTGGAATCAAGAAACTGATACAGTATATTATATAATTTCACCAGGAAAGGAGCCGTGGAAGCGGCAATTATGGTCCACGTCTCAAGGGAAGGCAACATGCATATCATGTGACAAGTCAGGGTGTAACCACGCTGATGGTATGTTTTCACCTGGTGGAAGTTACGGAATTGTTTCATGTAGTGCTATCAATATTCCACCAGTCACTTATTTTTATGCTGGCCAGGTATTTTTTTTTTATATTAATTTAATATGATATAGCTTTCAAATGTTGATAATAAATAGACTACAATATGTTTATTTACAGAACAATATTTTTAAAGTTATGATAGAAAATGCAAGGCTTCTGGATAGATTAAGCCGATATAAATTGCCTATGGTGTTATTCAATGTGATGAATTTAGAAGAGGACTTAAAAGCTCACATTAAGCTTCTGTTACCTCCGGAAATGGAGCCAGGAAAGAAATATCCTATGATCGTCAGATTATACGCTGGTCCCGGAACCACCAGAGTGAAGGATAGTTACGATTTGGGTAAATCTTTCCTAATAATATGAAAATATCAATTTAATATTTGTTGGTTGTTAAATTAAATAATTAAATTTAATGATTAGTTAGTAATTATATTGTATTTTTTTAGAATACTACAACATGTATTTAAGCAGTAATCGCAGTTTTATAGTAGCTTCAATAGATGTTAGAGGATCAGGCGCAATGGGAGTAGAAGCTATGCACGCACTCAACAATGCTCTTGGGACAGTCGAAATTACCGATAGTTTAGCTGCTATCAGGTATAGTTGTTTTGTCATATTTACTATTCAAGCTTTTATCTACGGTGTCGCTCGCGTAAGAGTTATGTATCATACATGAAACATTCTAAGTGCCCGAAGGACCGCAGGTACGCTGCTCTAAATTTATCTTTTTAAGGTTACAATGAGACAACCTACAAAATTGTATATTTATTTGGAACTTTTGAAAGGGAACAATTCTGACGTTTTTTTGTAACTTTGACTATTTACCCAGCGCAAACAAAAAAGTCTGAAGCTCTCCTACTCTCCTACTAACTCTGCTCTGTTAGGTGTAGCATAACATTGACTATATTACCCTTCTATTGCCTTGCTCGTTAAGTAGACTATTGAAATAAAAAACATTTTTTTCATTCGAATTAGTATCTAGTTTCTTCGTTTTACCATTCAAATTATATTGATTTATGAAGCTACACAAGCTTCAAATATTGTATAATTTAATACTTCCTTATATATAATACTAATTTTTATGCAATCTAAAGTCATTAGTTAATTGTTACGAACGTTTATTAAAGAACTGTAATTTTTTTTACTACTTTAGTGAATACAGCATTCCACGTGTTCGCATTTAATACTATTTTAATTTTATACAAATTATGTTTATGACTATTCATATAATACAGATTGACATAACAATTACTAACGATAGAAAAAATATAGTTTTTTTATTAAATTTAATTATTTAAGTCTATATGAGTAAAATAATTTTTAGCTCTTAAAACACTTTCATCCCTGATTTATGTACATTATATTTTTAATTAAAAGAAAAGAGGAGATCAAAAAAAATGGTCACTATATTCTATTCATCTTGTTAATTACAAGTGATAAGTGAGGTTAAAAGATATATTTTTCCAGGCGTCTTCTTAAAAATTATAAATTCATCGATCCCGATCGGATTGGTGTTTGGGGCTGGAGTTACGGTGGATACGCGAGTACTATGATGCTAATTAAAGATGAAGAGAAGATGCTTGCTTGTGCAGCAGCTGTGGCACCTGTTACCTCATGGCTCTATTACGGTAATAATATTTTTATTTTGAGCATTGTGTTGTAAAATTTTCACTGTCGTATTTTGAAAAATGTTCGTGTAAAGTAAAAGCAAAATATTTTAAAATTATCTGCTTAAATACATTACTATTGATATTAAGTGACTGGTTTCCATAGAGTACCTATTGGCAAGTACACCCAACCTATACCTTAGAATTTGAACTATGTTAAAATAGCCCTGTCCACCAGGCTTAGAAATACTTCTAGAGATAAAATATAAACTTGACATACGTAATTTGTTAACTTTTACAGGGCAGCGCATTTCAATCTCCATAAAAAAACAATTGATTAGTGTGAAATAACATCAATGTTTTAAAATGTTAAAGATATATTTTTGTAGTATGAGACTAAGGTTACGTTACGCGTGAAGTTTTACAGGATGTTTGAAAAAATAGAAGAGGTAAACTCATTTGTCAATTATAATTTCTTTTCATAGACTCAATATATACCGAGAGGTATATGGATACACCACAAAATAATCCTGAAGGATACGAAGCATCTGACTTGATGATAGCCGCGGAAAAGCTGCGTGATCGCCGCTACTTGCTTGTACACGGCACTGGCGACGATAACGTGCACTTCCAGCACAGCATGCAGCTCGCGAAGAAACTGCAGAGATCAGATATAGCTTTTGAGCAAATGGTAAGAAATTTTATTTTGTTTACTTATTTATGTTATGTTTTCTGTATTTCTATTTGGTTTTTATACTGTTATGTTTTTAATGCCTAAAAAATTCAAATTTCAAATTACGAATTCATAATGAGCTTCATGGTGTCCCGCGTGTACCAGAGTAGGTAGAGGGAGTTTAGTACTTAAACACTCCGCCCCTCACTTTCCGATGAATTCATCACCGCATTTTCCGACAGCTTCCAAATTTATCTACAATTCTTGTATTGCAAAATTTCCAAATATCTTTTTTTGTTTGCATGTATGTATTAAGCATTAATAAATAATTTTGATTGAACTTATTCATAAAATACGAAAGATTTTTTTGCATCGTAGTTTTTTTTTCAAAGTATACTAAATATCAGGACAATGGGTAGCAATGCTGAATTTAAAATATTTTAGTCGCCAGTCAGTTTTACCATAATTTTTCTATTGTGGCTTTATTTGCATACACAAATGCACGAATGTTTTTGTATTGCATTGCATACTTTAGTATTTGCTCTTTCGACTCGCAAATTCTTCTTTTTTTTTGTAGATATTGTTTGCACTAAAAAGATAGAACTACTACTTTGGTAAAAGCTTCAATTTTATATCTGTGTTCTGGTTTGTTGAACTGTGAGAATCTATGTTAAATTATGAAATAGTATGCTATTTCTCACTTTTTATGTTGTATTGGAGGATTATGAGGACTAATAATTTTAGTAATTTACATAAAAATTGCGGAACTCGTAGAAATTTTAACTATGAGGTTTGAAGTATATATTATGTTTCTTCGTTTATTATTTATTATCATTAATATATATTTTTTCTTACAGAGTTATGCAGACGAAAACCACTCTTTACGGGGTGTAAGTCGACATTTCTACCACACGTTGGATCACTTTTGGTCAGAATGCTTTAAATTATAATACAAGTATTACATATGTTTCGTACAATTGAAGACTGTGATTTATAGCCATTTTGGCTTGTGATTCTAATAAAATGTGTTGTACTCTATGGACGCTTTGTATATATATAATGAATTTGTCTCCCTAAACGACGATACCATCCTCTATAAGTGTTTACATATATCTACATAAATATATTTGTGTACAGTTTTAAATTGGAAAAATATTACCCTCAGTGGATATCTTCCAAATATAAATATCACTTAATTTATTAAATAAAATTGTGTTCGTTTTATTTAGCTGCAATTGATTGTATTATTAAATATTATATAAAAATTACATATTTGACATCTATATGAATGTTAAATAAATATATTTTATTTATACCATGAATTTTTATTCTCCGTTACTTGTCCTGCGCGCATTTCTTTTCTGGTTGGTTATTTCACTTTTATTATAACCATTCTTTTGTATTATAAGATATTTTTATACTTTCGAATACAGCATAATATTTCTGAGAATTCTTATGACTGGTATTAAAGTAAGAACATTACGTGACGTGTTTCTCGAAAACTGTAAATGTCTCACAAAATGTAAAGTTAAAATATTAGCACAAAGTACTGTCTTCATAAAACATAATAGTATATATAGTGGGTAGTATAAAATATTGCCATATAAGCTATGGTATAAAATATTACTAATATAACTAATATATAAAGTGCTATTTGCTTACAAGACCTGGTTTAGCAACAGAGAGTAACATTAGAAATTATTATTTCTTCTTTCGTAGGACATGCCTATTGGATTTAATGTTCGTATGTTTTTAATATAGATTATAAATATTTAGAGCTAGACTCAATAGCGCACCTTAACTAGTGCACTCACACTCAGAGCACTCAACAACTTAACGAGAGCACATACAGAGTACTCAACAACGCACCTTAACTATCACGCTGTATACACACAGTAGGTTTTTTTATTGTATTAGGCTTTGATAGAGTAGTTAAAACTATGATTTCATTTAAAGTAGTGTTGACAAAAATACTCTGTTTATATAAATTTATATTTTCATTTATTCTGTGTCCTGCCATTTAACATGCAATCTCTCCAGAATTCGGCGGAAAGTGGGGAATGGAGTGTCTTAACCCAATCTTCCCTCTGCCTATCCCGCTGTGTTTGCGGGATACAGCATGAATTTGAATTTGATTTGATTTCTATATTAATTATTATAATCATTTACCTAATAAATACACCCCATCTTACGTACATATATAGTATAGTTTCATAAGATAAATAGGAATTTGCTGAAAATATTGTGCAATACTCAAAATAAAATAAAAAATGACAATCAGGTTTTTGGTGGTCATGGTTCGGCTACATATTTTTTTTTGAAAATTACAGAAATAATCTCGTTTGGCAATAATTACACCATTTAAAGTGTCAGAGGGTCTATCTCGCGAGAAACAACCATGAAGCTAGCAAAAAAACATATAAACATATATAAACATTTTTAAAAAATGAATTTCTTAACGGTATAAAATATTTTTCTTAATTTAACATAACTCTATTGTGTTATTTAAAACGCTGGATGAAGAAAAATACATTAAGTTGTTACTTGTGTGTGTAGTTGACTTTGACTTTTACGTCACTCAAATTGGCTTACTATTTATATCAATGAAAATCTACAGTAAAATTAATATTTTAAAATTAATAAAATGGTCAGCGACAGCAAGAAGATGGTAATAGCATTCTTGATTTTTTTTGTGTGACTCTTGTGGCATTAAAACTTGATTCTCACTTATTTCAGGAGATCCGGGAAAGCACCTGCTGTATACGATTGTGGGCCCGATCTAGAGGATCGTGGTATTTGTGCTGTCGATCCTTGCAATCCTGACAAATGCTTTGCTGAGCCACGAGTAGTAATAATTGGCGCTGGGATGGCAGGACTCTCGGCAGCAGCTAGGCTCTCTCAACGGGGCATAAACAATATTGTTGTTTTAGAAGCTTACGAACGGTTCCTATTATATTTTAATATAATCTGATAAATATTTATCATATTAGCATCAGGCTTTACTCACAAATATCAGTCTCGTTGGTCTCATTGTTAAAAATGAAGAAGCGTTTAGGTTCTTTACTTTTCAATAGTTTTAGACACATCATGTGTTGCGAGGCGGAACCCAACACCGCACTTTTTTCTATTTGACTGAGAAATGACCACATAATCATTTATTTATAATTTATATTCTTTATTGTACAAAATAAGAAAAAAAATGTACAATAGGCGGGCTTAACGCTAAGAAGCATCATTCTTCTGATTAAAAATATAATTCATAATTATATCAGATATATGTTTTTACTGCGAGTACGAGTAGAAGAATGATATTTTATATTTTAATTTGATGGTATATTTTTTGTTAATAAACAATAATTTTAGAGTTTCTGTTCAATATTCTTATAGACCTGGTGGACGTATCCATTCTTGTTGGCTCGGCGATATAGTAGCAGAATTAGGTGCAAGCAAAAAATCGGAAAATATTAATAAGCATCCAGTTTATTCTTTGAGCGCGAAGGAGGAACCACCAAAACCTGGCTTGCCTGCTGTGGAAAATGCGCGGGGTCTATTTAGCAATGTTGTTACGGGGAAAATGGCATTCCCACCTGCAGTGACAGCTTATTATAAATTTCGACAAATTGAAGAGGAAGCTGCAAAAATTTATTGCTTGGGAGGCAATAAGCAACATGGTTCTTTAACAAACTTCATGAGCTTGAGAATACAACAAGAGCTCCATGAATATCCTGAGGAACAACAGCATGATGCAGCAAGGATAATGTTTGGTTTAACCCATATGCTGAAAGCCCGATGTGGTGATGATACTTCGATGCTATTTGCTGATCATTCGGGTTGCTTCATGAATATGCCTGGTGGAGAGGTGCGTGTCCCATTAGGATTAACTGGTATTTTAGCTCCTTTATTAAGACAAATCCCAGAGGGTGCTATCCGCTATTGTAAGCCAGTTAACTGTGTCTACTGGGGTACTTGTCAAAAATCAGGTTTTCGTGCTACGGTGTGTACTACTGACGGCGAAGAGTTTCCGGCCGATTATGTTATCTCTACCGTTTCCATAGGTGTTTTAGCAGCTAATTCTGCACGAATGTTTTGTCCGGCACTACCGGCGTCGAAAATTGATGCTTTAAGGTGCTTAGGATTTGGATACTGTAATAAAATCTACTTAGAATACTGTCGGCCATTTTGGTATTGGCATAAAGGCGACCTGGATTTTAAATTTTCACCAAGTAATTTGGCTAATCGTACTGATTGGACCCGTGGTATCATGGAATTACAAGCAGTGCCTTCTAGTAAACATGTCATAAGTGCCTTGGTAGTAGGAAGTGAAGCTTTGACGATGGAAGGGCTTTGTGATCGAGACATAGCTGAAGGTATAACCGATATTTTAAAAACCACTACAGGAAACAAATGCATTCCTTATCCTGTGACAATACTTAGATCACATTGGACATTAGATCCATATTTTTATGGCGCGTATTCCTTCGAATATCAGTGTACTGATGGTGAAGTACAAAAAAATTTAGCATGTCCGTTACCAGGTCCTAGTGAGCCTGTTCCTCCTATTCTTTTATTTGCTGGTGAAGCTACAGTTCCTGGCCATTTTGCTACGGTAGACGGCGCTAGAATAAGCGGAGTGAGAGAAGCTGAGAGAATCATTCACTTAACTTTGCTTTATAAGGGGCCACCACTTCCAACCTGTGTTCACCAAATGCCTATGCAATGCTCTTAAAAAATATTAATGTGCGGAAATACTACTATAAAAATATTAAAAAATCATATATATTTGTTGTTTTTTATTTTATTCTTAAATAATATTTATTAATGTGAATCAATAAATAATTTTTGAATGTTATCTAATGTTTTGACGTTGGACATTTTTATTTACTTTACCTATTACTGACGTTCAAAGATATGTTAGAATCCTATATTGTATTTAATAAATTACTCTGTAAATCATGTAGTTCAAACGGGCGAAGCCGCTGGGAGGCCGCTAGTTTATTAATTTTTCCTTTCTTTGCTCTCGGACCCAGGAAAAAGCCTTGAGTTCTGCCACTCAACACGCAATGTCTCCAGAATTCGGCGGAAAGGCGATTTGATCTGATTTTTTTAAATATTTCCTTTCTTCGCTCTCGTACCAAGGCAAAAGCGTTGAGTTCCACTACTCAACGTGCAATGCCTCGAATTTCTCCTCGAATGTTCAAATGTTTCCTGTGCTGAACCGATACAATGTGAAGCTGAAAAAGAGTGCATTCAAATTTATATTTTTAATTACATCTGTGGCCCGTCCAGAATTCCCTTTATTTAGGCCTCCATGTACCGAATGTACGTGTATGTTTGTTGCCAATTTTTTAACAAGTAGGTTCTTGTGCATTATTGCAATTTAACAAAGCGACTTAAATTTTGTCCGCTGGCAATGAGCGTTGAGCGTGTCTGGCGCTTGGGCTAGGCGCCGAAGTGTCGGCAAGTGAAGCGAATAAAGCATGGCTTGGCTTCGTTTTTGATGATAAATCTATAGTCCACTACCACTATGTTTACTAAGTGTTATGAAAATTTACGCCTAAAACTTTGTAGGAAAATATGATTATAAAGTTTCTTAATTGGTTTTTTAAGCACTTAATAAAAGCAGTCATCGCAGTGTGACTGTTAACTGTAACCGACTGGTTGTAGGCTCGATACTCACTCGAAATATTTATTTAAATTTATATATCCATTTCTTCACTCTGGTGTCGAGGCAAAGCGCGGTTTTGAGTTTCCATTCAGCACGCAATGCCTCCAGAATTCGGCGGAAAGTGGGGAACAGAGTGTCTTAACACTAGATTCCTTTTGCCTATCCTGCTATGTGCGGGATACAGCGTGAAGCTGATTATTAAAAGACTTATTAAACGTAGTCTCGCATATACGTAAATTAATTATAGAATTGTAGTAATTTAGGAAAATGATCAAAAAAAGGGAATTACGAAAGGTTTTATAAAACATATCAGAAAATTATACCTATTAGATAATATCGTTCATTTTAATTTCACAAAAGCTGTTGACGTTGATATCGTACCTGCGGGATGCGACGCATTATAATATAGTTATCAATGTAAATGTCAAGAGTGAGCGACACGTAGCGAGGGCAATGTGACATGGGCGGGCGGCGCTGGCCAGACCGCGTCTCTGCAGATGGCGGGCTGCGGGACAGATGCGTGACGCAGCGCGCAGGAGCGGCGCCCCGCGGTGCGTGCCGGGGCCGGCGGGGCCGGTGCAGGCGGTGCGTGGAGCACGGCGCGGCGGCGCGGCCCGGGCGGCAGTCGCTCCCAGCAGGCGGCCGGCGCGGGTCGCTCTCGCCCTCTCCCGCACGCGCTCTGTACTCGCGATCCAGGTACATACGCGCCGCCACTCCGCCCGCAGTACCTCCGGCCGCTCAGACCGCGAACACACATGCACTTTCATTCATCACATCAAAAGTTTTCATGCTATTCGCTAGCTATCCCGGACTTAGGTACGCTACGCCGGGAAGAGCGCCGGTTCTCATTTAAGGGGACTCAAAGCTTGCCTTTTTCAAGTTCTGGTAAGAGAACATTGATCTAATATTCTTTAAAATTCGGGGCTTTAATAATGAAAATATGCGTTAAATTTTCTTCATTTAATTAGCGCCTTGTGTTGCTACAGCGTTATTTTATTATATTATTTTAAGAAATGAGAAAATATAGCCAGTTTCTTTGGTACGCGAAAGAGTGCGTGATATTTTATCTTAGATTTGATGTCACCAGAGGCAAAAGAGCAATAGTCACTGGCTATAAGCCAAAAATGCCGACCACGCGCATTAACGTTAAGAAGATAGTTTAGAAAATTGGAAATATTCGAGTAAAAGACATTTAAATTCACAGTTCTTACTAGATTTCAAAGAATACAACAGTACATTGTAGGTTACAAATATTGATATACGCTCCACGCATATTTCTTCATTTATAAAAGTCATGACTAAAGTAATGTAAGGCTCTTTTTCAGATATTTATGTAAGGCCTTACTTAGTACTGTGCCATACAATAACTGAGAAAACAGTTCATGTTAAATGCTGTCACGCTCATGAGAACGCCTAGATAAGAGCTTTACATTCAGTAGCGATTAGCTTAACGCACTAAGTATCTTTCATCGTATTTCCTCATAAACAATTCTCACTGACAAGACCTACATCGTCTCAGTAATTCCTACTGTAGATTTTAACGAGCAGTTATTTAGACATTCATTGTAAACGAAGATCGATATTTTGGCAGCATCATTTCACGCCCATATATTTATCTCGCCTAAGAGTATCTTGCCGCCACGTGGTGGATTTACGGGATTACGTTAATTAATATGTATTAAACGATATTATATAATTTTATTATTGTATATAACTTATTTTGCTTATATATATATGCTTAGGCTGATTATAGTATATAAAAATATTGTTAGCGTATAAAGTAATATTTATTTTGAAGAAATATTCAAAATGGATAATATAATATTGATTTTATTTATTATCTTTTGTAAGGTAGCGGTATTTTGTTTTAGCTTCACACTATAACCACTTTGCTTTGGTACCAGAATTGAAAATATTAACAAACAATAATTTGTTCCCCCGAGAGGGAATCGAACGTACAATCGTCGTGTTTACAGCCACACACTTGTGCCTCCGTGCCACGACTGCCTCGGTTGAGATATGGAAAAGATAATTTTCCATATTTCGTAGCCTAATTTGCAGACATTACGTGTGGTGGAAACCAATACTGCGCTTTGTATTACCCACAACACATCTCAGAGTTTTAATATTTTTCGCAACAAATATATGCTTAGCAGGTAGGTATTTATTATGTCATATAACATAATTTACTATTAATATGAAAAGTGAAAAAAACCACCCCTTTTATAATTAATATTGCCATATATATATTCCATTGAAATGTTTAATATATCACATTTTTATCTCATTTCTTTTGTTTCATCCTAAACAACAATCGGCACTCGTATTTCAAACGATGACACTTTTATCCACTTATGTGGGAATGGTTTCAATAAAAACACCTCCCGTGCCGAGCCAGGCCTGGCACCAGAGGCCCACTAATTCTCATAAAACCCTACCCTACCGGCGATTGTGTTTTATTAGCACCAACTAAAACAAACATTCTGATTTTTTCCCTTTTCCTACCTATATTTAAACTTGCGTAATTTCCGCATTCCCTTTTATAATAGGCAAACTTATTTAGTGTTCTACCTTGAATTCTAACAAATGGTCATTTTACACGAATCTCATGATTTATTATACTGTTCTAATTCAAAGTTTGAGGAAATACTATGGAAATAGCAAAGCAGTTTACTCAAATATAATCGTGTTGCAATAGTCAGTTGACAAATCAAGTTAACAATAAAGTCAACTTGACCGTGTGAAAGAACTTAGAAAAGACATAACCATTCACGTCTGACTCCAACGAATAAGTCATAACATCTCGAAACTTGCGGACCCGGAAAACTAATAGGAACTGCAAATTGTCATTTCAGATAGAATGTTGCTGGCGTTTAGGGCAATTTGTGAGTTATCCCCAAGAGATGCAATTTCCTTTTCTGCCTAATTGCTCTCAAGGTTTTCGGGCTAGTTAGAACAACTCTTGACCACTGGGCAGCTTATGCTGGTCAGCCTATGCTGTTTTGTTAGTTCAGACATCCTTAAAATAATTTCGCAATAGCTTAAACCATTTCTTTTATAAATATTAGGTTCATGCTGTATTTTCCGCATATAGTTAGGGTAGAAGACGGAACCTGTTCTTAAGATACTCCCGTCTTAACTCTGTTGTATATAGAACTCACAACCGCCGCCTTTACAGTTAGACACTGTACCACTGAGCCACGAATAATAAACATTCAAAATTTTACCTATTTGATTCTGCAATAAAAGTATACATATTTTTTAGCTTTGCGCTGTATCCTTTAGCGGGGTAGACAATTATATATCTATTGTTAGTAATGAAAAACTATTTACAAACTTTTCTTTTTCACTTTTGTATGTAAAGTACGGTGTATTTTTTGTTATTCTTAAACAACGAAATACCTATAATAATGAAAGCCATTGAATGCTTTTAACCGCGTGCGCGATATTTAAGTACATTATACTATAAAAACTTTTTTTTAGAATCTTATATTAGTTCTAAAAAAGTCCGCTACTATCTCTTATAAGTAAGTTACAATAAGGCATTTTACGACAAAAATAATTGAAAATGGTGCTAGTGACCGCAAGTGCTATTTGACCGTTTTTATTTGACGTACGACGTCAATCGACGTCAAATTTCCATCATCAAGGAAATTTTATGTAGACATGTAAACTTATTATATGTAACTTAAAAATATTAAAATAATTCAACACTTTGTTTACGCGGAAGTTTAGAAGGGACATAAGTATCTTTCATATTTTACAGATTAGACAACAGCCCGATCTAGATTCCCTCGAAATAGATTCGAGTCCCGCAAGTGACGCCCTTGCCGTCGACGACAATCTCTCATACAGCCACGTATTGCTTGCATTTTCTCAGGGACAAAGTGCCCTCTTTCCTCCCAAACCAATGTCGCTATAAAGGCATTAATCTCAAGGTCGAAAAAAAGCGCAATCTTCCACAGATGATTAAACGGTGGAGAAATACGGTGAAGATTATTTAGTCTTAATTTTAAAAAACAGGTTAGTTTCTATCCCTGATCAAACGAAGGCGCTGCGCTCTTTGCTGCCGTTGTTTTAGTAGTACATAAACTCTATGTTACTTCGATAGACCTGGTTATATGGTGACGGGGATTTCAACCTTCTAACAAGAGAGAGAAGATTGATAGGATCTAGACGATTTTAAATATAGTGATATTTTTTCAGCTTCTGTGTACCCTGCTATTTGCGGTATCTAGATCCGTGTAGAGAAAACTTTGGATCTAGACAACACTGTCAAGATACTCCTTCCTCACTCGTTCCTTTCAAGACACTTCCGTTTCAATTATCTCGCCGAATTCTGGAGACATCAGGGCGAAGAAACGAAAATAATAAATATTTGATTTCCTCTAGTCGGAATCAAACCCACGACCCGTCACATTTACAGACGCACGCTTGTGCCTGCGCCGCGACTAGCCTATACTATGACCTCCATATTCTACATACATTTTACATATAATATCTAATATTTATTTATATGAATCGATTTATTGAGATACATTTATGCAGAGCCCGGAAAGTAATGGTGTATTACGATATATTTTTAGACAAAATTACCATCGTCACGTCCGCATCTTTACGGGAGCGTGCTCCACGTTAATATGGAGAATCCTTATTGATTTCCGATACTTTCAGGAGCGAAATAAATAGAATCAGGATATTGGGTATAAAATGTTAAATTTCGGTTTGAGGGTGAATACTCTCTGCTATAGTTAGATTTCTATTAGGAAAATTATTGGGTCTTTTCCACTCAATTCAAGATTAATAAGATGCTTTATAAGATCTTGTTCCTATATTTGAAAATATTACTTTATCGAAAATGATAGGTTTTTAAATGGTATTAAAAAAATGCCAAATTATGACTTTCGGTGGACTGCATTAGTGCAGACGTTTAGAAAAGTATTTACTATATAAAAATAATATTTAATAAAAGTTTTTCTTTTGTTTCAGATAACAATTATAACTCGAAACTATAGACACGCTTAATAGAAGATAATTAAATAATTTACTAATTCGCTATTAAATTAGTGTATAAAAAGTGCTTTTAATTCGTTCATAGTATTCGTTCAAGTGCCTCATTTATCACATTTAAATTTAGATTACATAAAAAAAACAGTCGGTGTGTTTATATTTTGTATAGTGAACTAAGACAATATCATAATTCATATAATAAAAGAGACCAAAAGTGATTTATTATCGAACCAGGCACATTAATCTACAATGGTATAAAGGTAAGTGATCTTTTCATAATTTTTTAAAATTACTCGTAATAGAAAACGTAAACCTGCATATAAACAAACTTTATGAGTACTTAAACGCCTCGTGTTCGCTGAACGCTATATTAAATAGAAGCAGTTTTAGGAAATAGGACATTTTAACACTCGCATTTTGTCGGGTTCCTGTAATAAGCACGATATTAAATATCTGACTGGCTTTGCAAAATTTGTTATTTAGTATAGATAAATAAACAACATGTTTTTATGTGAAGACACAGTAGAGACCTCTATCTATTGATTTTATTTTCAGTAGAGACTGATTCGGTGTTGCCAATAACAAAGATCCTCTACGAATTTTACAACCACACACAATTAACTTTTCAAAAAAAAAATACCTGCCTTTGTTAAAAACGATACCTTCTATCATTATGAATTTGTTTAAAATTCTATTCTGTTTCATTAATAATTAAAATCTTAGTAAATTAATTAAATCAATAAAAACTATAGTGTTTAAAATGTTTTATAGACATAGAAATTACAATTCAGCCATGGTAGCGCTGTAAAAATAACAAAAAAAGAAACATCTACAAAGCAAGCAAAATCTATTGTCCATTTTGATACACTGAATTATCTTATCATTATCATTTTCAATTGTCCTAAATGAAAAAAAGACATGAAAATACATAGTATGTATAAGGGAACTTTTATAAATGTTGTCTTTATTCTTCATCTACATTGTAAATAGTGCAGAACTGAATCCTGTTTATGCAAAATTTATAAAAAAACATTTTACAGGGGAAATTTTATTTCTTTTTATTTCTCTAATCACTAAAGCGTAGATATTAAAAGTACAAAACATCTGTTTTTGTAATTGCATACCAACACAATACAAAATTCTATTGTGATTTTATAAAGTTTTAAGATTGAGAATGTAATTATAAAAGAACACACTAAATTAATTATAATTTTGAATATTCCACAGCAAAACTAAAATGACTAAATAGATTGTTCATTTTAGTCAAAGTTCAATCTCTTCCTCAATGTCTATCGTAGAGCATTTGCGTATTAAAGTACTTTATTAATACTCTGGCTTGAATCCAACTGTCGCGACATTTGCCGTGGCCTTCACAAAGTTAATTATATTAATTTTGTCACTGTTTGGTGTTTACTCGTAAGAAAATACGCTACGCATATCAGACCGTGAAAGCGTGAAGCGTGAAAAAGGTGGGTGTTCACGCTAAGGGTGAACTGAGTCAACAGGAATAACAGTCAACATATTCTATTTCACGTAAATTCTGAAATTAATATCTATGATAATGTTAGGCCGCCGAGAAACAAAGTGTGGCTGTAAAACCGACTGGTGATAGGTTCGATCCCCACTCGAGGAGATGAAATATTTATTTAAATTTATATTTCAATTTCTTCGCTCTGGTGTCGAGGCCAAGCGCGGCGTTGAGTTCTGCCACTCAACACGAAATGCCTCCAGAAAGTGGGGAACAGAGTGTCTTAAAAAAACACAAGGTTCCCTCTGCTTACACTGCTATGTGCGAGATACAGCGTGAAGTGGGTTTTTTTTGATAATGATATGACATTACAAACTTTATTTTCGGTCCTTTGAAAAAAACTATTCTCTAAAAGTAAAGTATTTACCTTATTAGGTTCTTGAAATCTTATGCTACTTCACAGTACGTAGTGCTGTACTGCTAGCCATTTGATATGAGCTACGTTGTTATATATGCGCGGACTGTAAATTGTTATTGCCTATTAGTTGACACTTTAAAAGCATAATTATACACATGTATATACTTAAACAATATGTACATATGTATTGTTATTGCACCTATCGTAGAGTACAATTATGTATCAATTATTTAGTTATTGGATTTTTTAAATACTCACTGTTATTTTTATATTTATTTACCTTAAGATATGTTTCATTTTTCATTAAGCTGTTGTTACGGAAGCAATTGCTAATCTTTATCTATTACAATAATATATCATTAAAAAATACTTTTATTTAGTTGTCTTATAGTGAAAATGAAAAAAATATTTATAATAAAATATAAATAATATAACAGCAGGAACCAAGTTTTGATTATTTGGTAATATTTGGTTATATCTGACTCAGATTGGATAGGCCTGCCCAAAAAATTACTATAAATTGAATTTTATTTAATTACTTCCCAATGAATTCTCTTCATCATTTATTTACCAATTTCCTTAAATGTTTCGAACTGTCCACACTGTTAAAGCAGTTGATGTAGCGTATGATTTTGTACCGACAATTTAATCATTGGTGACAATTTGAGGCTGAAATGCGATTTAACAGTAAGTGACTGTCATTTCTACAATTTTACATGTTATATTGAACTCATTATATTTATTATATAGGATAATTAGTAAATAGATATGCAAACTGATACAGGTTATTGAGGAGGTCATTACCAGCATGGTCCAAAATTTTCAAGACTAATCTCTTCAAATTTAAAAAAAAAATTTTGGACCATTAAAGAAATAAGATAACATAAGATAAAAAGTCTTTATTGCACAGTTACAAGAATTACAATTATAATTTTAGGCCATAAAATGCACAAAGGCGGCCTTATCACTAAAAGTGATCTCTTCCAAGCAACCAATCCAAGGATAGGATACATCTAAGAGTGAGGGCAAAATGTGGTGCAAAGCTTGAGTAAACTTAATAATATATAACCTGTACATACAATACATAATACATATAGACACATACATATATATATATATATATAATTGGGAAAGAGAAAATAAGATAAAATAAATGATAAAGATACAAGTAGTAATACCTCCAATATATGTAATACCTCCAATTTCATGAAATTCAGTCAAATCCATATACTACAAGTATGTGTAGTATTTTCATAGATTTGCTTATTTTTTAAGCATGGAAATTTTGATTCCAGTCTTTTCTATCTTATACTTTGCATTTCACTCGTCAGTAGTGATGCATTTGATTTAAAAGTAAGAAATAAGCAAAATGCTCTCGTTGCGGTAAAAAATGTTGGAAATGACCTACTCTATCACCTGTATCAGTGTATCTATCTCTCTACCAATCACCCTGTATGTTTAATTCAGTAACTGTTTTACAGTACAAATATTATCTTTGACTTTCTTTTCAGAAATATATAATATTTTTACATATTTTTTCTTATTTTCAAATGTACTTTGAAATTTAAACTTATTTTATTAACTTATTTTCAAATGTACTTTGAAATTTAAACGGTAAAGAATTCTATTTTAAAAAGACATTTATCGTTAAAATAGATTTCTTTACCGTACTTATTTTGTAGATACATGTAATTATTTAAAGTTTTTTGTTTCATACTTCAAAGTTCTAACATTGTAAATAGAACTATATATTTTGTTTTGTAAGTATGTATTTATATATAAAAGTCTTCTATACCCCTCATATTTAACACAACCTTGATATAATGTTAACATTGATTTAACAACGTAAACGTACATATGCTCTATGAAATTTTATAGCCTATAAAAAATATACTAACTAGAAAATGCTATAAAATGAAAAGTTGTTTATATTTTTACTATATAACAAGTACTTTGGATAAAAAAAATATTTGTTAACATTCTATCGGCATAATTTGTAATATTTTTTACTAAATCCATAAGATTTAATTGTAATATATTAAAGTCACCAGCTTTACGCTTTTAAGATACTGTTCCCCACTTTTTCGAGACATTGTGTGTTGAGTGGCAAAATTCCGGATTTGGTCTACCAGAGCGGGGAAATGTAAATAATTTAATTATAACCATCGCTGTCTCAGCGGTAGTGGTACTGCCAATTAGATAGCATGAGAATTTTCTATAGACGTTGTCAATATAAAGAATAAATCGAATATAAAAACATGTAGCTGGAGAAGAAATGTTTTATCGCAAACTACTTTTGTAATTTAAGTTATGACATCAATCAAATACCGGAAATGAAGCATAACTTCTTTCAGTGGCTTTTACTTTGTTAAAATAAAATCTGATAGATTTATTTCGACAAAAAGTAACATTTGCAGCTAACTAATAAATAAGTTATTTGCACCGTGAAGCTGGATAAATATCGTCAAGCTCAACTAAACATTGTGTACTTATAAACTTTTAAGTACAAAAAATATTAAAGATTTAAAATCTTAATTAGGAATTTCAAAAATATTATAAAAATAAATCGTAATATGTAAAGGATGAGACGACGATAAGGTTCAAATCCCGCTACGTCCAAATTTATATATGTTTTCCAAAAAGTCATAATTACATTGTAAAATGACCTAGAATTATGAAATTTTGCTGCTAGCATCTACAGTACAGGAAAAATATGAAAACGATACAACTGTGGTTAAATCCCTAAAAATAATAACCTTAATAGGACCTCAAAATTTGGTATTAAACCCGCTAATTCAAGTGAGGTATCAGTTGAAAGGGAAAATTTCAGAAAAAGCTTGACTTCCAATTATTGTAGGTAACCCTCGGTGGGCGAGCCCGACTCGCGCTTGTCCGATTTTTCTTTTATATCTAAAATTCAACCAAAGACTGGGTACAGTACGGTCCTGATCATACAAATTTCAATCCTAAAGTGCCATTACCACATTCACGAATGAAATAACCGATAATGGTTGCCCTGAACATGCAGTAACGAACAAGGTGTGAGTATCTGCAATGATGTTGCTATAACAATGTATTCACAGTGGTGGAATTCAAGATTTTTCGTTTCCGCAACTCATCGCAGTTTACACAAACTAAAGCATGCATAATGCATCTACTTTCAGACTGAATACAAGCTTATTTTGAATACAACGTGGAAAATTCTTGGAACATTTGTTGATCATGTAATTATGATACGAGACGATTATATTAGATAGATAGGGAAAGTATTTTTGCTTTTTAAAGTAAAATACTTAATATTATTAACCACTAACTAATTTGAGTCCTGGTGTGCCTGTAACGCGACGGTTCTGGGTTCAATGCCCACTCCAGGAGTGAAATATTTATTCACGTTCATATTTCAATTTTCATCGCTCTGGTGTCGAGGCAAAGCGCGGCGTTGAGTTCTGCCACTCAACACGCAGTGCCTCCAGAATTCGGCAGAAAGTGGGGAACGGAGTGTCTTAAAAAAACACTAGGTTCCCTCTGCCTAACCTGATGTTTGTGTGTTACAGCGTGAAGCTGATTTTTTTTTACTAACTAATTTATCACTTCAGACACGCCAGGTAGTGTCGTTTTTTACACATTTACAATATAAATTAGTATCGTTTGCCCGTTGACGTAAAAGTTAAATTTTAGATAAATAAAAAAAATTAAGGAATCCTTAAGTCATTCTGAGATCAGAAGGGGAAGAAAAGTCCTCACGATTTCTTTCAGAAGCTTGAGAGATATTGACTTGGCTCGTATCCCACCATACATTAACCGTTCGCTACGAACGTGAGCAAATATGATCACAGTGCGCGTTCCAAAGTAGCTTTCGGCTACAGTTAAAACAAATTTTCATTTTCGGAATATAGAACGTAGAAAATTGTAATTAAAATATATATATTTTTTTATTTGTAAATTAATATGTTTTTCTCTATTATATTAAAAAGTTCTATAGGAGTGATCTTTATATAATAATGTGAAATTTAAACCCAGTTTTCGCCACGAGTGGAGTGGACACATTAAGGGCTACGTTGAACTTATATATTTATATCCACCAATAAATTGGACAAAACCGAGCGAGCAGAAAGAGCTGAAATGAACTCACTCAGTTCTAGGGAGCGGAGCGAAGTCATCGCAAAATACAAAACTCTTTGTTGGTGGAAATGTAAACCTACTTTATTTAAAAGGACTTCTTTCTAAGCATTACCCGCTCATTCGATTTTCGTGTTGGAATTTGGGCTTTATAATTAAAAAATACAATATTATCGTTCAATATATATATATATTTTCTTTTATTTATTACAGCGAGCGAGGCGAGCAAAGAGCGGAACCCTCTACTTAACAATAAAATTATTATAATGAAATAATGGGTATATACGCAAAAGTAAATTGTAAATTGTTAGCACAAAGCAACTTTAGTACGATTAATTGTTTCTCATAACTATAATCTTAAGGTAAATAACATTTAAAGGTGCGAGAAGAAAATTACGAAATAATAACATAGAAAATCTAGTAATCTAAACGCACAGATAGTAAATGTCTATTTTACCACTTACAATGGATTACAATAGGATAAGATGTCAGATAGAACAATGTAGGTACATCACTATCACAAAATAAACAAAGGCACGATATCGATCGAGTTCAGTGTATAAAAATAAATTTAGCTTACATTTATCGAGTAGAAATTAAATCGATGTTGTTTTTGGCGAACAATTTGCGTGAGGGGTGGCAGTGACGCACATACGGATGGGGCGGGGGCTCGGTCGTGACGTCACTCGAAACGTCAGATATCCTGCTCGGGCTTAGATAAAGAAGAGTTTTTTAGCATTGACCCAGTATTTTATGGGATCCAAATATTGTACACAGATTCATTATTTATAACGGTAGATGCATATATGGTCAACGTGATCATTAAATTAATATTTATTGAAGTCTCGTTCCATTTATACAACTTCGAAATAGCAAACAAGTATGTAAAATACACAAGTTCCATTGTAAAATTTTCAAGTTTTCTACATTATACTTCATATGGGCTCGGTGTAAGCCTCTTGATCTATATTGCCTACTGTTTCTTTTTCTTTTACACCATTTTAATGTCATCGTGATGCAGTTGAAAAGATGCCGTGCCTTTGCACTGCCTATCTTGCCTATCGTATATACGACCTCGTATGGGTCCGTTTGGAATATCTACTTTTTAAAAAAAGATTTTACATATTTATGAACCCTGAATTTATTTGGCAGAAGTTAAATCATACACTTAAAATAAAACATCGTAGAAATAGTATAGAGTCACAATGAGAGTACAGCGGAGAGAAGAGAATGTGTGGCTGTTTTGAGTGTCTCGGATAGACTGACTGTGCTTCGTCGTAAAATAGTTTTATATTAATGAAAAATGTATATATGGCATTATATGGATGCAATCCTTCATATAAGGGTACACACCCTGTATATGTAACAGCACTATGGAAGCGCAATTAATTATGTTTAATATATTTTCATATTAACGTCATCATTATAAGAAACTACAACGTTCACTGTCACACAGAACAAAATATATTAGCTATATATTACAGCAGAAATTTTTAACAAATATTTTTTGATTTCTAGTTTAAATATTCATGTTAATATTCATGTTAATATGGAAAAATATATTTTTCCAATGCAAAACCCTTTTTCAATCGGGAACATTGGTGTTCCCGATATCTGTTGAATCGCTGAAATTGCGGATGCTCGTTGTAGGTGTCTCTAGTGACTTGTTGCGTACAATTCACTTCGTAATGTGGCCCTTGAGTCTTTCATTATCGATTAACAGTAAATGGTTGTAATATGATTTTATTTATTATTAATCCTTATTTTTTAAAAAATAATATTATTTGACACAAAAGAAGTGAGCATAACGAATAAATTAAGACTGAATATATATGACGTATGTACATAACACTTAGTAGGTACCTGTATAGTACCTCAGTAACGAGCGACGAGCGTAGTAATAGCGAGCCTACTCCGACATACACTTTAGGTGTTAACCTAGAGAGGACTTGGTGGTAGAATAACAAAAAAAACCGACTTCCACCGGATCCCATAATCAGAACCTGACCAAACCCGCAACAAACTATCCTTGATGTGTGTCTTTTCCAATAATCATCGAAATCCGTTCACGTGATATTGAGTTATTCGTCAATTTCTCGCGCACATACTTAATGCAAATTTAAGACTTATGTGTTTTCTAATGGAAAATATTTTCATAAATGAACCAAATTAAAATGGGAGCACATGGGACCAGTTTTCAAATAAAAAAGAATCATCAAAATTGGTTCACCCAGTTAGAAATTCTGAGATAACAAACATAAAAAAATACTCGCCCTTGCGGAAGCCGGTTAAAAAAATAAAGTTAATTTTTGATATATTTAAATTTGTATTTATTTATAGATAAGGCGTATAATGTTTCATATGGATTATAGAACCACTTTTTATACGAGCAAGCAAATCACGTACTGTCAGATAGATATGCTGTTTGTCGCTTGCATGACTCACATACTCTAACTAATAGCTCATTACCATAATGAGATTGTATAAATACAAACGGAGAGAGGTATAAATAAATATATATGTATAATAAAACCGTAACTGCTCGATGTCTGTACATGGAACATCATCATCATCAACAGCCATCTTTTGTCCACTGCTGGACATAGGCCTTCCCCAATTCTCGCCACCACACTCGATCCTCAGCTCTTCGGACCCATCCGCATGGAACATAATATAAGAAAAATGCTAGTGGACATTTCACAATCTAAGAGAACCCAGAAGAATTGTTTCTTTTGTCTTATATTATCTTTTGTCTGTGCGGTTGTGCACATACATTTGATAAACGATTTCAATGCAGTTTTCAGTATTGTATGTTGGCAAGCTGCCTTTTATTTGTTGGATTGCCTAAAGCTGCTAGGTCTTATTAATGTAAATATCTTTATTATATCTTTATTTTATTATATCTTTAAGCTCATAATAGTATTAGGAAACGAAAATATCCAGATCGCATTATAACTAAATTAATCCGTCTTTGGATTTAAATAATGCAATTTTCATGTAATTGAAGTAAATATCTGCTTGGTTTCGCGACGCAATTCGATGGAATACTGGGGAACGGAATGTATTAACACTAGGTTCCCTCTGCCTACCCTGCTGTGAGCGTAAAACTAAAAAAAAAGTAAATATCATTTACATTTTCACATTCAGCTATAACCATTTATTTTCCATAGATTATAGTATGTAACTCTTCCATGAAAAAAAATATCATTTGTCAACTTTACCCATTAAGCCATTAGGCGTGAATATGCGCATTAAGGAAGGCTAATAGTCATTTTGCTAACGAATATTGTATATATGTTATAATTTGCGAGTGACCTAGTTAATTATTATTTGTTTAAACTTATTTGCGTAATAGTAAAGAAATTTAATTATATGTGAGAGAACCTTTGATGCTTCGCCCTGGCGTGGGTTGCGTGTTTGATTCTTACTTGTTGTCATAAAAGATGGTTAAACGTTTTTCGATTTTTTCAACAGAAAATGTTCAAAAATCTAATTCTAAATAAAGTGTCATTACTGTACACTATTTCTACTGCATTTCATCGTACTACGGGATACATCTCGTACGTCCACGCTGTGTCCCTTCCATAGCAAGGTTGGTAGGGGAACCTGTCACCCTAGTGATAAGACATTCCGTCCCTAATTGGGAACGTGTTGAATGGCGAAACTACACGCCGCGCTTTGACATGTTACTAGGGCAAGAAAATGAAAATAATAACAACATAATTTCCTCGTATGGGAATTGAACCAACAAACTGTCGCGTTTACAATCGCAAGCTTGTGCCCCTGCACCACGATTGGCCGCAACTGGCCTGCGCCTTACACCCACAGGCCTGTTTAGATTTGGAATAGTGTACAAAAGTATCAAAGTTATTTTTGAAAATATTTTTCATACAGTACATATATAAATGTGTAAAAAAAATATATATTTTTATTCAGTTTTACTGTTCTAAATAAAAAGTATTTTTATTGTAGTTAAGTACAAAAACTAAATTTTATATAAAACCTTTTCATATATATAGCATATTATACATTTTACTCTTAAAAGTTAAGTTACTCATGAAATTTCATTTATTAATGGAAGATTCGTGTTCTAAAACTACTGCAGTTTCAAAGCTCTTCTCGAATTAACACCTTAACAGACACAAACAGCTTGCTGTTTGTATACTTACATATTTACATTCAAATAGCAAAGGAAAATCGAATAAGATTTCTTTATTTATGTATCCTTCATGCAGCATGGTAGGCAGAGATAACATAGTGTTAAGACACTCCGTTCCCCATTATTCGCAGAATTCTGGAGAAATTGCGTGTTGAGTGGTGTAATTCAACGTCACGAACTCGGCTCGGCACGAACGACCAGAACGAAGAAATGAAAATATTAAATATTTCATTTCTTCGAGTGGGAATCGAACCCACAGCCTTTCGTATTCCCAGTCACACACTTGTGCCCACGACGAATTATTAACGAATTCTTTTGTTTTTTTTTACAAAAACCAAATTTGCCTCCAATGTCATTAACATAAAATCTCACTAGGATTTGTTTATAATTTGTACAATTAGTTTTCAATTACAATTGCTTATAGTAAATAACATTTTAATTTCGTGTTATGTAACAAAAGAAACGATGAAATAAATTATTTTCGTAGCAAGAAAAGAAAAGGACATTTATTTCATTTATTCAAAGGAACGAACGTCTTAAATTAAATTCTTATTTACTAAATAAGGAATTTACGTAAAATCGATTAAATCTTTATCTCATATAAGGAAACGTTCTGTTAGTGTTTTTTTTTATGGAAAATACAAGTCAAACGAGCTTACGGGTCACCTGAGGAGCTACATGTGCGTTGCCAGCCTTTAAGGTGGATATAGACGCGCTTTTTGACCCCATTTTTGTACCCATATTGTATCGTATGTTCCCCATGGCATAGAAAATAAAAACATATTTAAAGTCTTTTTTTTATTTTTATTAGCACTTACGAGTAGGTACAAAAAAAACTATTTACATTTCATAAATTTTCGTGTGTGAAAGTGACACTAATTCTGTGTAAAAAAATGTTTATCTAGCCATAAGTTTAATGTTTTGTTATTTTCTGCAGAAAAGAAAGGAATCTTACTTTAATGGAATTTGTTAAAAAAATAACATTTTGTCTGGCCAACTTTACAAATCTGTTAAAAAAGGCAATCACGTAAACTGGGTAATTTGTGACTCCGTTTTCCCTCTCACTTGGATGTAAAGATACACACGGAGGCATGTATACAAACATCTCTTCGTGCTATGAAGGTGTTAATTCGAAAAGAGCTTTGAAATTGCAGCAATTTCCAAACATGTATCTTCTATTAATAGATAGAACGCCCAGTAGATTACTTCGTTCTGAGAATATTATTAAAGATTTCATATAAATGATATAATGTATGTGATGTAATTACTTTCAATGTTTAAAAAAATATGAACATTTAAAATATAATTTATTTTAATAAATAAAACTTAAACTGACTGAATTAGTGCACTCTGTATTTACTTCAAAATACTTTTTTTTTAATTTTCGCTCTGAATGCTGATATTGTTTATTCAGAAGAATAAGTGTCATATAGTTAACTCATCCTTTTTTCATAAATCCATAAAAACAAAAAAGCTACCACTATCTTGTTAATTAAATGTAGAGATAGAATTTCCGTCAAAATTGATTGTGAAATATTAAAAATGTAAATGTATTTTACCGGTTAAGTTAGAAGACACCTAAATATTTGTTAATTTACTATGCAGACAGTATACAGTGCGATATTTCAAAGCTCTACAAGGATATTTCGCAGTTAATTAAGGAGGCGCATTCCTACTGTAGCGGACAGCTGACGGACGTAGCACGGCTACAAAGTCGGCTCGGGTGTTGGTTATATAACGAGGCGAGTGTTTTGAACTCGGTCTAAAACAAAGCCTTTTAAAAAGAATATATCAACTGCTAGATGTAATGAAACACTGAAGAAAAAGTGTTAAAGAAAAAATATTGTAATTATTATATTTCAATAAAATATATTTTAAAATTTTCTTCATTTGCCCAGGGACGTTGCTAAGTATACCAGTTGGAGAGGCACTTTAAGAAGAAGAAGTAGTTAGGAATTTTACCATGGGACCATAGTTAGTTTTAGTCCCACAATAAAGTTCCTTAAAATATAATTCGAAGTCATAATTTTGGCACGTTCGATTTCTGACAGTTGCATATGCGGAAACCACATTTGACCCTGAAGGTGTCATTTACAAATGGCCGCGTAATATGTTTTCTAGTACGTGTGACAAATATAAATGGCATATGAATAATTTGCATAGATATTACCATAATTAATCATTGTGAACACCTGTGTCTTGGCACAGATCCATTGAAAATTAATAACAGCTATTCAGTTATTGGCAGATGATGTGGGTTAATTATAATTAATTGTTTTAATGTGCTGACAGAGTTGATTTGGGACGTTTGTGTAGTCCACTACTATCCGCTTTATTAATAACATATTATTCGAAGAAAACTGAAAAACTGTTTAGTAAATACTTGTAACTTTATTGTAGACTATTTTCCTTTTCATTAAATAATATTTGAGAACATACAGGACATATGAATATAAATACTTATTTAGAAAATATACAAAAACGGAATGTAGCGGGATTTGAATCCGCCCCTGTTGAAACCTGTCCAAGCGCTCATACAACTACGGCATACGTTCTCACGAAGCTAAATCAACATTCATATACGCTTGTCGTAGCTTATTTTCTAAAATATATGTTTTCTAAATAAATATTTTTCTTTCCTATGTGTAGAATAACACTTTAAAATATTAAAATATGTACATAAAGACTAATATGTAACGATAGGTCTATTTCAATAGTCTGTTAAGCATATTTATTACTTTATGCAAAATATTGCTTGATGTGATGAATCTGGTGCGCTTGGAAATGTATTTTTATTTCGACAGTGTAATATCAAAGTCAATTCCCACACAAAGGGAGTAACTTTTGACATTCGACCTCAGTGCTGGTTTGAACTTTCATCTTACGTTTTCTTGTTTCATATACGTAGGTATTCTCTAGGGAGCTTTGCGGTAATTCTAATTAAGTATATCTCCTAGGACAAGTGCCACCCGCCAAAGAAGATAATAAATATTGTCTGTAAATGTAACGAATGTGCAGGAGAGAGCTCGCCTCGTTATCGTGATTCGTGATATCCACCTGCACGGTTCTTTCCTTCCTGTTTGCATATGATACCCGACTTTTGATATATTCACATCCGTCCCCGCAAAATGTCAAAGTTGACGTCGCAGGAGATTTATTTGAGAACTACCCGCACCCTGCCTTCTAAACTCCATTAATTGTATGGTTTCCCGAGTTACTGAAACTTTCGCCTTAGTGGGATCGCCTGATAAAATATAAACTAGAGTTCTTTGAATATTACGTTGGCGTGTTTAAATCTCTCAAAGTCTAAGTTTGAGGATTTAGGAGTTTCCTAGCCTTGTATTTGGGTCAAGTTTTGCACGGCCGAATTTGTCGAGTTTCCAAAGTCTAGAAAATTGAACGGAAATCCGATTTGTGCGAATCGCCTTCGAATTTTTACATTTTTACTAAAACGTGGAACGATATCTACATACTCGTACGAGTATTTTCAAGACCTTCTGCCAGTTTTATTACTTTGTTTTTTTTAACGCGCATTATACTACAGTAATAAACTGTTGATCAGTATCGGCGAAACCGCAAAATAAACTATCAAATTTAACGATATTTGCGAGTTTTGTTTTGAAATTTACGCAGGTACCTTTGGTGTTTCATGCAAATTTATATTTATTAAGATGTTCTAAAAAAAATAATATTTATAGTATTTTAGGCGAATATGTGAGTAGTTTCTCTTTTTTTTAAATGATTTCTAATGACAAAGAAGCAACAAGAAACCTATTTTGTCTAGTTAATTATAAATAACAAACAATCTTCTAATAACACAATAGTAATAAAATATTACGGTAATATAATACGTGTGTTATTCGTAACTAGACAAAAGAGATAGAAAATATGAAGAAGATATTATTAACATAGTGATGTTCTCGAGCAAACGACGGTGAAGTAGTTAAAATGACAGATCCTAAACTTTAGTAATAAAGTAAGCCAACTTTGTACATTCATTTATTACATACGTGTGTTGCTGAATGTATGCACAGTTACGATGTTCTCACAAGTTTGTCACTAAATTTTCAAGTCGGTAATGGGAAGTTGCCAATACGATTTGAATGTGTTACTAGTTAAGATTGTTTTTTATTTCGTTATAATTCTCTGACAATCAGCTTCACGGCGTATCCCACACACAGCAGGGTAGGCAGAGGGCACCTAGAGTTAAGACACTCCGTTCCCCATTTTCTTCCCAATTTTGGAGGCATTGGGTGTTGAATGGCAGAATTCTCCGACAATCATTACAAGCAAACCAATAACTTTCCGAATTTTAAATTTTCGATGTCTCCATTTTATAGAGTATTCCAAATATCTTCTAATCGAACAGAGATAACAAGCTATTATAAAAATAATTTAGTAAATAAAACAATTGTACTAAAAAATATAATTATTGAATTTAATATAACACAAAAACCTGTATTAAAGTTTAAATGTCACATTACGGCGTTCCTTGGAGATTGAGGATTTAATAATAGAAACCTTCTCTGGCCCTTTTGCGAGATAGTTTTAGGACAAATTACCGGAAACATGAAGGTACAACATACGGAAGGTACATAATTAGAGTTTACACTTGACGCATTGGTCATGATAATTGCATACCTAATATTGTTTAAAACTGTTATAATTAAGTAAAATGTTATTATATAAAAAATACAACTACTGTTAGTCTTTCTAGTCGTTGATATGAAAGCTTTTACCATTTTTTTTATTATTTACTTCTCTTTTATTATTATCTTCATTATTCCGCTATGGTAGACATAGCGCGGCGTTGAGTTCTGCCAGTATACGAAATCTTGGCAGAAAGCTTTTCTGTTATACGGGAAAAAGCGTGATGCGGCCTTTTTATTATTTTATTATTATTTTATACTCATAATTTGCTATGATATCACCAAAATCCTAAATAAATTTGCTCACAAATCTTGCTAAAATTCAAATCATCTTCAAAGAACACGTAGTTGAATAGGTTTATCAATATATCACTAATCACCTTCGATAGCGGAATTAAACGCTTTTGATCCTGAAACGCAATCGTATTACGAGGAAAAGGGATCGGAAACAATTTGTTCCTTGAAAATGTCATCTAATTTTAGTTTAACTAATAGGAAAATAGTAAGAAATATAGTGGTACCTACATTCAAAATAAAGCTTTTTCAAAAATAATAGAATTAATATGTAGTACCTATGGGTACGATAGCAAGCGACTTACTGAAAGTCCTCGCGACTTAACGATTGTTTTATAAATTAACTAGTGGACCCGGACGCGGCTACGCCTGCTTGAACTATAAGAATATTTTCGCGTTGGTCATACTCATACTATGCCGCGACGGTTGTTATTAACATGGCAAAATTGGTCAAATTAGAAAGTATTTTAAAATATATTAGTTTATATGTGTAATGTAATGTTAGCCTATAGCACTTCTGAAGAATGCAGCTTTCAAACAAAACAAAAACAAAGTAAATAGGACCTGTAGATCCAGAGATCTTAGCGTTCCAACAAACAAACTCTTCCGCTTTATTATATTAGTATAGATTAAAGTGCTATAATAAATTATACACTCAGTTTAAAATTTTTAATCAAATAAAATTTTACATCATATTTTAGCGCAAAATATAAAATATATTGATAGCACTTCATGTATTCACGTTATAAAACAACGTTATTTTCAAGGAGCATTGAAGGTCTAATTATGTTTGGCCTTAATGTTACGATCAAATTAATGCAATATGTTACTGGTTGAAATTTATAATAGACTTATATACACCGGCCTTTACCTTCTAGCAAAATGTCACTGATAACCTTTAACCTCACCTTCGTATAAAATAAGGTCCGGCTTGAAATTAATTGCAACAGGCATGTAATGCAGCTAGTTTTAAATTTAGATTTACTTTGCACAGGCGTGCAGTGTTTATGTGGATTTTTTTACCTGGATTTAATCAATATTTAACACTTTCTCGGAATTGGAAAACATTTTTTTTGCTCAGACCAAAACTTTTTGTTCCTTAAGAAAGATCACCGAAATCACCTTTAATAAAGAGAGCTGTTTCCACTTTCGGACCTAATAAGGCTGTGTGGCATGCCATGCCGATCTCTACCTTTCCCTACATATCTACGCCAAAAAATGTAAGCTGAGGAAATGAAATATATATTTAATATTTTCATTTTCCTCTTCTCCTTCTGATTTATTTTTATTTACTTGTTTTTCTCGTTGTGGTTACGAGGTAAGACATAGCGTTGAGTTCCACCACTCAACAAGCAATGTTTCGAAAATTCGGCGGAAAGTGGGGAATGAAAATGTTTTAATGGGAACGAAGTGTCTTGACACTAGGTTTCCTCTTTTGTACCCTTCTCTGTGTGGAAAACAGCGTGAAGCCTTAAAAAACAATAAAAAGAAGGAAAACGACGAAACGGCGGCCGTAAAACTACGTTAATAAAAAGTAGAATCTTATTTATAATTATCCCGCTCTCCAATACAAACATAGATGAAAAATGACTTAAGTATAATAAAAATGGATGGTAAGTAGCTGCTATTCTTATAAAAAAATTGTTATAATTATCTTGTTATATAATCAGCATCATATAAAATATCTTCAAAGTCATAATGCAGGCAGACAGGCTTCGCGAGAGTAAAAGAGTCGTAAAACCAAAATAAATTTTACGTCATACATCGTCATTTTACGTCGTCGACTTTGTAGCTGCTACTAGTATTAGGCACGCTAGTTCATAGTAAAACGTGTGTTGTAAACACGCATAACGATATAATCATAATCTTACCTTACAAGCGCAACGTTGAGTCCTGCCACTCATCACGCAATGCCTTCAGAATGCGGCAGAAAGTGGGGAACGGAGTGTCTTAACACTAACCTACCGTACTGCGTGCGGGATACACCGTGAAGTTGATTCTTACTTTACATGCACAGATATGTTTTAAACAAAGAAAAGAATATAAAATATTTCAATAAAAAAATCAAGAGTTTTGTACAGCGATAAAACTAAAATGGGGTGTGGTCTTAATTTTTTTTTTTCATAATTTTGGATATTGAAGGCCACCATGACTCAGGGGGCCTGAAGCGTGATAGGTGTGGGTTCGCCTGGCTCGACTATTTATTTTAGTTTCCGTCAGTTAGTTCCAAAAAACACAATACTGATATGAAATTCGCTTTGTCTATCCTAAAAAATGTAAGCAGCAAGTTAAACAAAATCTAATACAACGAAATCAACGTAATTCAATAATGAAATAGTTTAAAATATTTACAGCTTATTTCCTTATTGCCTAACCCCATGATTGTAAATGAGCACGTTTGGCTCAGTAAAAAGTTTTCTATCCATGTAAGCTTGTGAAGGACTTTTTCAATGGACATATATCACGTGATGACTGTATTGTTATTTATACTTCTTTTCCTTATTTAAAATAAAAAACCCAATCACTCATTATAAGTATTAAAAATATAACTACCCACCCGCAACTTTTCTGGGTCTTAAAAATTATTGATAATTATTTACCTAACGATATTTTAAATTTTATTGTAATTTAATATCGGAAGAGAAGTTAAGAAAATAAATAAATACTTATTAATAAACTTTGTCTATTTTTATTCTTCAACAGCGCTAAGCACTTTATACAATCTCAATTTAAATCATATCTTCATTTAAGTATAGACCGGAAATGTACTAGATAAAAGTATTTTAATTTACGCATATAACAGTACAAGTATATGTTTGTGGAGTACCATTAGCACGAAGAGTAATTTGCACGGTTCACACCCACTTTACTAGCGAACATTAATTAGCCGCTTCTTTCGTTTGCTGCATTATTTATTTAATATACAGTACATAAATATATCAGGCTTGTGATCTAGACGTTACAAGTGGAAGCGGTAAATTTTATGACGTTGTAAATCACGAAATTATGGTACTTAATGAAATGCTAGCTCGAAAATCTAGCGTTTTCTTTTACTCTTATAATAACTTCGGTGCAGCAAAGTATTTTTCTTGTGACCTTTCTCGAAGCGCTAACGTTTGCTTCTTCAAATTAGATAGATAGTTACAAAAAAATATTTAAAAAAAAACAAAAATCAGCTTCACGCTGTATCCCGCACACAGCAGTGTAGACAGAAGGAACCTAGTGCTAAGACATTCTGTTCCCCACTTTCTGCCGAATTCTGGAGGCATTGCTGCATCATTACAAACAAATATTTTTACGATAAAGATTTGCGTTAGAAGTTATAGTATATTTACTAGTTTATATTTGGATGATATAGAGTTTCCATTAAATTTAGGAAATAAAAGAATTTTCTGAGACCCACAGAACGAGAATATTGCGGGTACCTGGTGAACGATTTAACACGTTTGGTTTTTCAGTAGGCCTATTGTCGCATTCGACCCGCACAATAACCCTATCTGAATTTCAAAAGTTGCCTTTTGTCCCCGGAGCACGCTACTATGGGATTGAAATTTCCCTCGGCCATGTTTTGGTGGGCTACCAACGGAGGATCTTGTTGACTGAACTTTGAATTGAAATTACGTAATCATCTGAAATACATTCAGATTTTGCTTTTCTAGCTTATCAACGCTTCATTGTCTTATATTTCTTGTTTTTACATTTACAGTTTACTTATTCGACTTACAACTTATTTCTTGTTTAAAATTCAAAGGGCAGAGGTTAAAATTCAGAATAAGAATTTTGTTATAGTTTATAATGGGCATGCATTGATATTACTTTCAGAAAACAATCAAATGTAGAAGGCTGTAGAAGGCTATTCGAAATCCAAATGAATGGGCGCTATTGAGCGTTTTAATGAAGACATATTGCATTCCCCCCAACCGCATACTGGTGTAAAATGGCTTTTTGACAACATTATATATTACGCTAAACTTAATTACTGCATTGCTGAACATGTAACTGATATGTTCCAACTTGTTTACTGTTATTAATTTTCCATCATACCCTGGTCAAATTTTAAATCACAGTTAATTTTTACATTAGGTTTACTCATCTGCTGAATATATTTGGGAATTCCAGCAAGATTGCAGGGCTCCGCTAAGAGCATACAAAATTACCGCTAGACAGCGAAAGTCCATTAGGTTTTATGGTTTTCACTCGGGAGGACGAATAGCCGAGCTGAAGCGCTGAAATTAATTAAATTCCATCTTCTACGCGCACCTAAACGCAATTTTAAGCAAAGAAGTATGATTTTACAAACTTGATGAATCAGTCATTTGAAGTAATAAATGCGCCAATTTATGGCTACAATTACGTTACGATTACAGTCCTACTAAGTTACACAAAATATTTAATATATGTCATATAATATATACATATACAGTCGGGCGCAGGGGGACAAATTTAAACGCGACTGGTTGTAGGTTCGATATCATTTCTTCGCTTTGGTGTCGAGGTAAAGCATGGCGTCGAATTCATCCACTCAACATGCAATGCCTCCAGAATTCGGCGAAAAATAGGATGTCTTAACACTAGGTTCACTCTGCCTACCCTGCTGTGTGCAGAATACAGCGTGAAGCTATTTTTTTTATTTCCTACAAAGACAAGTCTTAAATCTTAAATCAATATGAAGCGACTACCACACTTTATAATATAAATGTAACTATATATATGTTATATTTCTAACGAGTGAAACTTTATTATTCGGCAGAAAAATTTTAATATTTTGTTCACATAGTTACAATGCAAAGAAGAAAAATAAGAGAATTTCAATTCAGTTGAACGTATAATGAGACATTAATGCTCCATTTTTAAACAAAGGCACTTTTATAATGAGGAGGTAGAGTCATAATCCTCAGTGACAAAGGCTTGATGTGTGAATAGATGAAGTCTTGCCATTCATTAAAGTTCTTTACCTCACCACACGAGGCCTTTAGCAAAAATGTCATTTTTAACTGTCAGTTTTTTAATTTTTTTTTATTTAAAATGAAATGCAGAAGCAACTATTGGAATATAAAAGAATCACAGTTTTGACAGTTATCAAAATAGAACGACGAATAACGATTACCGTACATATTAATTATATTAATGTTTTACTTATTTATTATTATTATATTTAATACTCGCTAGACTGTTAACAAATTTTTAAAATTTATAACTTTAAAGTAAAACAGGAAAAAAGTTTTATAGAAATTTTTTTTACTTATTTTTTGAAATTTCTCACATTTAGCTTTAATAGGAGATATTCTAAACTGTATTAATATTTTTCTTGCTTAACTCTTCTTGAGGTAATGACGACGTAAATTTAATGAAACTTAGTAAAACGTAAAAAAATATAAAAAAAGAAAAAATCAAAATGTATAATTTAAACTACCTACACTTTCAAATTAATTTGATCAGTATATTTTTAGGCAACATACGTTAAGTTTCACAATATTGGCTTTATTGGTTCTAAAATATTCAACATTAGGCGTGAGGTGGAGCATTCGATAAATTACAATAATTAGATTAATTGAATAGACTAGATGAGTATACATAAATACCTGTAATGCAAAATTTAATCCAATTACATTTTACTGGACTCATCTAATAGTCATCAGTAGTTAAAGTAATTATTGAAATTAATGTATTATGTTAAATGTATTCGATACTTTCACGAAACTAATGCAATTATAAATTTCATTGACATATTTTGTTGTTGTTACCATATTATTTTAAAACATGCCATATCCTGTGAATGCCTACAAAAAATCCACATCACAGAAATACGGGATTTACGTCAATATGATAATAATAAAGATTTTAAATTACCAAAAAATATCTCAAAATAATAAAATATTGAAGATTTTTTTTGCGGAAATACCTAAATTAAATTATAAGCAATATCTAAACAGAGTATTTTGGTGGAAGAACACTATATGTCGAGGCAAAGCGCGGCGTTAAGTTCTGCCACTCAACACGCATTGTCTCCAGAATTTAGCAGAAAGTAGGGAACGGAATGTCTTAACACTAGGTTCCCTCTGCCTACTATGCTATGTGCGGCATACAGCGTGAAGCTGAAAAAAAACACTATATGTGCTATTTGCCAATTTACACACTTTGACTTCACAATATTTCTTGTTAAAATTGTTTTCCTCTTAATTTTATAGCTATTAATATATTTATAGAAATCAAATTTCAATAAGATCTTAATAAAAAAATAACATCAAACGTCAGTGCACACCTGCTTCGCCATAAACTTAAATATTTCTTAAAACACTTTGGATTAATTTCCTTTCTTTGTGCTATTAGAAAAGTTTTTGTCGTAAAAATCCCGCTTTTGGGTACGGAGCTTAAACCATTGGAATTTGCAGTTGGTCCCTTTAGTAAAATATCTCCTTTTGCTGCGTCAAACTTGGAGTTACGACCTGAATTTTAATAAAGCTACGGCTAGCAAGCGCGTTCACTGTAATCCACTAGCAAACTTATTAAAATTGAATAAATATAAACTTTTAACATTTATATTAAATACAAGGAAAATGATAACCGATTGCGTCTCGTGGATAATGCAATTTTCTATAAAATAAAATATCGTCGGGAAGATAGTCGAAGTCCCAGCGAAAGTATTAGATGAAATGTTTCCGGACTCCGAGAAAATTGGTTTGCGCACTGTGGACCGACCAAATATAAATCATAACTCAACGCAAAACAATTCTGATAAATTATTACCATAGGCGAGTACGTCGATACAAAAATAATAGTCATTCTTTTAGTGTGTTGTATAAAGAAACATATACTTATATACATATACTATATATCGGTATTCACTGTCGGTGTCTAACATATAGTTGGATATATAGAAAGTTATAATGTGGCCCTTCATTTTGTTTTTGAAGTACATTATGAAAAGTAAAAGGAATACAAATCTAAATAATACATTCTATCATATTTTTTTTAATTAACTTAGTATTTTATTAAGTATTATTTTATCTGAACTACTGCTTTACTTTCAAAAATATATTAATTTATAGTTTGTATATAGATGGACATTAAACTATAATAAAACTCTATTTTTTTATTTTTTTTAGAATAGAACAAAAACAATATTAGTGTACAATTTACTAAAAGTAAGCATAATCTGTGGTAATTTTGAAATTTAAATAATATGCATGTTACAGCTTAGGCGAGGTAGAACGTAAAATTATACGATATTTGCAGGGCACTCGTTCGGACCATTTATTATCAGATAATAGCGAAAAGCCGAATACTAAAATAACGAGGTGCAATAAATCGAGTATCATCCTCTCAAGCCCCAGAGCTGCAGAATGCAGGCCGCAGCGCATCTGGCCAAGTTCGTGTAATGGCTGATGCAGTCAACAGATTGATTGACGAATAAATTTACAATGCGCCGTCCGAAAGTAAATAGCCGTGTTCCGCTTCGTCCGATGCGAAACAATTCTATTTCACAACATTCTGCTGTCCTGCACTTAATTTGCATTTATTGACTTTCATTTAGACCATTGCTTTTAGAATTTACTTTACATAGTCGTCGTTAGTTGCGTATCTGTTTTAAAGTGTACTATATTATTTAGGTATCGCCTGTGTGGAGGGTAGGAGGAGGGAACCTAAGAACCTAGTGATAAGACACTCTGTTTTCATAAAGACTCTTACGTTATCCACTTTACACAGAATTCTGGGCAATAAATGTTGAGTGGCGGTGATCAACGCCGCTTTTCTATTATATTAAAAAAGTAAAAACCAGTCAAATGCGAGTCGGACACGCACACCGAGGGTTCCGTACCAATTACTATTCCGATTGTATGTCAAAGAGAAGTGCAACTTATGAAAGATGACAAATTTAATTTTGTGTATGCATTCATTTCGTATGAAATATACGACTACAATTATAAATAAATATTTCTTTCAAAAATTAAAAAAATAAATTTGAAAATGAACAAATTTTGATTTTTTTTCTTTATTTCTACTGCAAGCTCCCACATCTTTCCAAATTTCATAAAAATAGATCCATGGGAAGAATCCTACAGAGTTTGATGTATTTGTGTTTATTTTATTTAAGTTCCAAAGGACCGTAGTCCTGGTATGACTATCAATCGATCGATCTCAAGATATCAAGATAAAAGACAGACCGACGTATAAAAAAAAAGTTCTTATACGGGTACCGTTTCTTCCTTTCGAGGTACGGCATTCTAAATATTAATTGATTTATAAAAAAAATTGTATCATTACACTAACGATACTTAATGTTCTTAAGATACTCACTGGATGACATGTACGTTGGGTCCACTATAGGCAACAAACTTCCGAGGTAAACAAAATTTACTTAGCACCAATTAGCATCTAGAGTGGAGCATATACATTTATATAGTTTGACTCACTTCCGAGCGCGGGAATAAATTTGATTCAGAGTCGAATAAAGTCCCAACTTGTATAACATAGTATCAAAGTTTTAATTTTACCTTAGTAAATTATGGTATATTGTATTCATAAACCCTAGAACTAATAGCAATTTTGAAATTAATAAACTGTCTGTATCATTCAATACAAAATTTTGCTCCACAGACTGTAATGATCCTCATTCCTTTTCTTCTTTGAGCGCCTCTTAATCCTGAAGACTGGCTGCTATTTTCTTAAACTCTACATTGTCCAATGCTAGATAAAATGGTTTTTCCACGGATCTCATGCTGGTTCATTTCTTGATGTTAGTCAGCTATTACTTTTTTCTCCACCCAGCACGCCTTTTCAGTTATTATATGAAGAAAATAAAAAGTGTCAATTTTTTTTAATCCCTCATAATTACAAATATTTAAAAGGCGTTTTATTGCCATGCCTCTCCAGGCAATTATACATTTGACGTTTTATGCATTTAAACTTAGAGTTTTAAAAAGCTCTAAGTTTTGTCTGAAGTTTGGACAGCCTTGGTGCTAACAAGTAAATGTACTCGTTGATCTGCAGCTTTCTTCTTTCAGGCAAAAGATTTCGTATTATCGCCAAAGTCCATTTGGAACGATTGGTGGCGTAACTGTTTCTAGGCTATTCTTTGTGCTAATTAATGAACGAGAAGTATTGCCAAAAATTAAAAAACACATTAATTTCATACGTTTATTTTGATCGTTTTGATTTATGTAAACAATTCTAATTCACTACTTTTTAAATTGTCTAAACGAATAATATGATTAAATATTATCACAAATTGAAATTGTCTATTGTTTTTAAGATATGCATGTATAAATCATATTATGTATAAATTACTTTCAGAGAATCGACATTACGTATTGTTAATTACTATTAAATAAGAATCTATAAATATACGTAATTAGGATAAAACAAAAGCAATAAATGGTTAGAAATAGCCGGGCACCATAATAAGACGCATTATTTACGATCGAATTGCATTGAGAGAATAACATCTTAATATATTTTCATGTAACGGTTCTTACTGTAGTAGCTAATAATAAGAAATATATATTATATTATTATTAATGTCAATTAGGCCGTCACGGCGCAGTGGCAAAAGAGTGTGTTACTCGAAGAAAAAAGGTCTTCATTTACATTTATATTTTCATTTCTTTGCTCTGGTATCGAGGCAAAGAGGCGTTGAGTTCTACTCAACACGCAATGCCTACAGAATTCGTTGGAAAGTGGAAAACGGAGTGTCTTAACACTAGGCTCCCTACCCTGCTTTGTGCTGTGGGATGCTGTGCTGTACTGATTGTAATATAAATAGCGATAAAAGATTAATTAACTTTCATAGTTGACTTGTCAAACAGTAAGCGCTTTCAGAAGATAAATGGAGCTAAAGCTCGCTCTATCTTCTATTAAGAGACGTAAAGCTTCTAATCCAGATCCGACACCAGATCCAGGTAGTTACTCACGAGGTATGTTGCTATTTGTAACGTACTGAATTGTACAGGTAGATTTTGCTTTAAGATTTTTTATTATTTTGCTATGGGAGCCCATTTAATTTCTGATTTTGTTAGATTTTACTAAGTATTTATGTATATGTATTGTGAAAGATCATGGAATCCACTCGTTAGTACTTACGAGCTTTATGTAAATATAAAAATTAACTAAAAAAATTTAATATGCTAAAACAAAATATTTATTACTTGTGTAAGTTAACAGTTTCATTTTCATAGAAGCTACAAACTCTTGTATAGCTGAGTTCTAAGTTATTAGAACCCTAATAGCATTAAAGTTATATTAGTATAATGCACTCCAGCTATTTACAAAGTCAGCTGTACATCAGTAGGCGCGTATAGTTTTGGAATAGAACTAACATTTGCATTGCGTAATGAGAAACTTGAAGTTTAATTTGATGAAACGTTGAAATCGATTGAGGGAAGGACACAAGAGACAGATTTTCTTAGATTGGACGCTTCAAACTTTCACTGTTAAAACCAATCGTTTATTGTTTTAACTGTAGATTGAGTTTCATTGAAGTTTGTTATTTGTATAATATATGGTTCATAAAATTTGAGGTTACCGTTACACAGGTGCACAAACGTGACCATTGTGGATTCGATTCCCAATCGGGGAAATACAATATTATTATTTTTCACTTTCCTCGTCTTTGTTACCAGGCAAAGCGCGGCGTTAAGTTACTAGTACTAGTAATTAATAAGCTAAAAAAAATATAATCTATATATATAAAAGGACTTGTCCTCACTGACTGAGGTAAGACGCACGCACAGCCGTAACCGTTGATGGTAAAAACGTGAAATTTGGACAGATGTTTACTTTCGTAATCTGGACATCCACTAAGAAGGGATTTTGAAAAATTTTAACCCTAAAGGGGTGAAATAGGGGTTGAAAGTTTGTATGGAAAAAAATTTAAATCGGCACCGATTTTTATAAAATTTTAAATTTAGATGTTTAAAAGTATTTAACTGAATACGTGTTTCATCGTTTTCTAGAATTGTCCCTCTAAGGGTGCAAATAAGGGGTTGAAAGTTTGTAAAGAATTTTTTTTAAATCGGCACCAATTTCTATAAAATTTGAAATTTAGACTCGTAAAAATATTTAATTGAACATATGTTTCATGGTTTTCTAGAATTCACCCCTAAGTAAGCAAGCGAAGCTGCGCGCGTCCGCTAGTATAATACAAATGTTTAAATACCAGAAGTAAAATTATTCAATTTTTATAACAAAGCCACGCAGTGTTATTTTCACAGAGATAGTTCCTAATATAAATTATTTTTTATTCAAAAAATACGGGACTTTATGCGAGCTACGAATAATATTATCAATTTGACCTATGACTCTCAGTAGCGGTATATTGAAAATATTGAAATAAAAATCGAATGTCGATAGATACCATTACTTGAATGAAATTTTATAAAATTGTTTATGTATATGTTTAACAGTTTATACACTCGACGATACTTTAATATGTTTATTTTTATAATAAACATAATTCAGAATTCTTAACACTAGGTTCCCTCTGCCTACGCTGCTGTGTGCGGGATACAGCGTGAAGCTGAAAAAAAAATTATATTCCCTTAGTAATTTTCTATATCGACACATTATTTCTCTTTTTTATTGATTAATCAACATTAATTAAAATTGATAGAAGGAAATGTTAAATATCAACGTCCCATTTCACACCTATCTATGTATTCATACGAGATCTTTTAAAATTATCAAATCAAAGCTAATGTAAAAATATTTCAAATATATCGTAGTACTTTAAGAAAAAACTACATTATGCTGCAAAAAAAAAGTACTTTGAAAACTACCTTAATGCCTTTTAAAATAACTTAACGTGCAAATTAGCTTCACATAGTAAAATGGTTTCATTTAATTAACGTATACTTAAGTATGAATTAATTATATTAACTTATAATTAAGTATTCTCTCAGCTGTAGTAAGCTCTTCAAGCAATATTTTTTAATGCTTAATCATTCTTTATACCAGAAAAGGCGATATTGTCTGGAAGTAGGTCTGAATTTCTAATGAACTGGTATTCTTTAATTGTTGTTAAAAATATGTGGATAATTGACTGATTTTTAAAAATAAACAAATACTTAGTTTAAGAAATTAATATTTTAATTAAAAAATATATATTTTTATTTTTATATTATCGACATCACTGTATGGAGATTTTCAAAATTTCCCTTACCCAAATGGCTTAGAATTATAATTTGACAAGAAAGAATGCTGCTTATTAAATATTTTTTAACTTTTAAAAGTTGTTATTCCCCACATCATAAAGAAAGATGCATTTTTACTAGTAAAACGTATAAAACAACAAAAATAAGTTATAACAAGCTTACAGAAATTTTAACGTAGCTTAATGACAACGTATGGCTTAATGGTCAGGGCGCTTGGACAGTTTTTGAGACGCAATAGGTTACGAGGCTTTAATACCGCTACGTTAAAAAAAATTATGTGTTTTCTCAAAAAATGTAATAAAAGTTATATAAAAATCATTGTTACATAAACAATTATTAATCAAAATATTCCATAATACAAGTTTAATAAAGTAACGTTATATTAACAATAACAAGTGGCACTAAAGGGCTATAATCTGATAATTTCCATGGTAAGGTTGCGGGCTTATCAATATTACATCGCGGCACGCCATTCATCACTGGACGTCCCAAATGATCGATGAGAGCCGCCAAGCCTCTTGGCCAGTGCGTTTGTGGTCATACTATACCACTTTAAATGGATACTACTTGATTGTGATACAATGATTTTGCATTATTCGAAAGGAATTCGTTAGTTCTTGGTTTGAGAATTTATTATATGTCTTTATTTAATATTAAAGACGCGCTCGTCTAAAGTTCACGCATATACATACCATTTCTGTAAGTTTTGGATTTTGGAAGCTTACAATAATTAACTTGACGCTAAACCCTTAACAAGCCTCAAAATGCAATAAAAATATCAAAGGCCTTTTACGATCTTTTCAAGTAAATATAATAGGTTAGCAATGCCATTAATATTATTTTAATTCTGAAATAAGATCAAAGACTAAAATCACATTTACAGGATCATTCAACGAGAAAGTCCTTTGTGATAGATCGTAGATCTCTTAGGAAATGCGACTGCAGCATTTCTATTATACTTTCTGCCAGACGTCGATGAAACTCTGATTTAAAATGTCAATAGATGAACATTTCTTTAAAAGAGAATCCAACTTTCTACTATTACCCATACTTTTTACTATTTTACCTCTTTACCAAATGTAAATTAGGAGTAATGAATTTAGAAACATATTTCAGCAATTATATGTTATTCTTGTTAAGTTAGTAAATTCATAATTAATTTTATTTAGAAATATTTTTTATTTAAAATTGTAAATAAATCTGATTATACTTTACTAAACGTTTCTTTCAATTTGAAAAGTATAGCAAAAAATAACAAATCAGATTTTTGTTTAAATTCTGAAGTTTTATAAATCTAAAAGGTTTATTTTGTTGAAAACAATGAATTAGAAAAAGATATTTGATTTTATTATACCTCACACGAAAACACAGAAGTACCTACATAAAGTGGCCGGGTTGATTATCGGGGAAGGGTACGTCGCAGTCAGATATTTTAGCAATTCTAATCGAGAGTGGTCTAGCTATCGTGGGGTTCACGTTGAACGGGTATAAATTACCAGTCAGCCCGTGGCCAGCACGCGAGCGAGCGCAGAACAAAAGACTAATGAAACCACTAATCATGTTCGCATTTAACAAGTACCATTGTTCAATTTTAAACCTTTAAAAACTATGTTTTTATCTTTACCTCTAATTGGATGTTATGTTTCTATATTTTTAAAATCAAATCAAATCAACTTCACGCTGTATTCCGCACTCAGCAGGGCAGAGGGAACCTAGTGTTAAGACACTCCGTTCCCTACTTTCTGCCGCATTCTGGATGCATTACGTGTTGTGTGGCAGAACTCAACGCCGCGCTTTGCCTCAAGACTAGAGCGAAGAAATGGAAATATAAACGTAAATAAATGTTTCACACCCTTGTGCCGCTGCACCATGACGGCCGATACAGTTCACGATATTTTTCATATATATTTTAGCTTTTCACGATATTTTTCATATATATTTTAGGTTTTCACGATATTTTTCATATATATTTTAGCTTGTCCTGTACTAAAATAATAAAATTAGTGTTTTCTACGTTCAATATAGTTTATTACACTACCAACATCTCGCTATACGAAAATAACTTTAAAAAATCCCTTTTAAAAAAAAGATTGCGTGACAAATAAACTTTAATCTGGTGTGTTTATTTAAAAATGAAGGTTTTTAAAACAATTAACCCGTATATAATTCTGTAGAGCGCGACGTGCGACCCTGGCTACGGCTACGCGAATGCCATTTCCGTTGTACGAATCCGTTGGAACACGCGAAGCTATCACAATACCCGTTAATTTAGTTGATCATAAACTCCGCTTATTGCGCCCGAATGTGCGAATTAGCGTCCTCATTTCTGCTATAAACAGTTTCACAAAGATAGAGCTCCATTTTAAAGCTGTATTTAGTAACGAAACAAAACTTTCTTTACTATCTTTCTCTACTATCTTTCTAACAAACAATGGTTCTATTTTCAAGGTACTATACAAGATACCTACTAGGTTAGTATAACCGTTTAAAGGTAAATTGTTATCAGTATCACAATAGGCTGGGTAAAGTTTATTTCTCTTAAGCACTGTTAACGTGTTATTAATATTAATAGCATTAAAATTTATAATATAAAAAAAGTTTGAAAAAGCTGTTTTCACTTTAATTTATTTAAGAAATAGAAAGATTAGGGTGACGTACTCTTATCTATTATAACTTTATAACTCTATTGTGTTTGAGAATCGAATCTATAACCTACCTACATCTCGACTAATGAATCAGTCGATAGTACCAAAGATCTTGTTATATGTAAAGTTACGAGGAAATGAAATGATTGACGCCTACAGCCTTCATCAATAAGATATGTATATTTCTGTAATAGCATTTAATTGTTTTTTAAATAATTCTAAGTTGGGGCCGTCGTACGCAGGGGTATAAAAGTGTGCATGTAAAAGCGTGTTGTGATTTCGAATCCCACTCGGGGTAATTAATTATGATCTATTAATATTTTTATTTCTTCGCTCTGGTACGAAGGCAATTCGCGGCGTTGAGTTTCGCCACTAAACACGCAATACTTCAAAAAATCGCCGAAAATTGGGAACCCTGCTCTGCTATATATGGGATACAGGTGAACCTAAAAAAAAGGAAGAATTCTATAACATATATATGTAAAAAAATATCAAATTAAATCTCAATCACGAATACGAAGCAAGCCACCAATTTAAATTTCAAAGCTCCCATTGCAATATCACAGAGCGGTGATTTATACATCATCTCGACTAACATCTGACGTGGCGCGGCATATATCAATCGGGGCTGGGGGCAATCCATCATCGTTGGGGAACCTGCTTATGCATTGAGGATGGAGCTGCAGGTTTGTTTCAGTTGTTGGAGTTGGAGATCGTTTACACCTAATGAGTTATGGATATTCTAAGGATATACGGTAATTTTGTTTTAATAATGAGTAAATATAAACTATCAATAATCAATGTCACAGTAGGGTTTTATTCTTATGTAATGACTGATTCCCAATACGAGTAAGGATTTATTTTTCTATGAAATATCTATAATTTTTCACTTTTCAGACCTGAAATATATAATGTAATAATTTTTGATTAGTTGGCGACTTTCATACTAAATACTGCAATAACGATGCATAAATGTTGTATGTATTGAAATCATTGGCTTAGAAACTAGATTTTTTCTGTAATCCCCATTCAATTACACATAGAATAAATATTTGATGTACATTTTAATCTCGATATAAATAGCCTTGATAGGCGGATAAATAGACAACAAAGCGATCCAATAAGGATTTCCTTTTAAATTAAGGAATTCTAAAAAACTTAAAAGTTGAGAAAAGAATAACATAACAATAAATTATCTCTACTGCTCCAGAAGCAATCGAGCAATAACTAAAAGCTTACAACAACACATTTAAATTAATTAACAAAATTAAATTTATAAAAAGTCACGTAACTATTCCATCTTTTAAATTTTACACAGACAAATGAATATTCTCATATTATTTTCAAACCAAAACCAATTACCAAAATTACAAAAAATAAACCATCCCTTCGCGATTTACATTTCACTTTATTATTCTTTAAATTTCCTATTCTTTCTAAACTCGTATTTCCAAATGTTTTTTCAGCGATGAGTATAAAAAAGCAGTAGAGACATGACGTAGTTCGAGTGACAATCGGGCTCAGAATGAGGGCGACGAGCTGAGCGTGGAAATATGTCGACACGGCTGTAATTAGGAGCTGGCGAGTGGACTGACGTTTTATACAATATAATAGTTGTTATTGGAGCTTTTAACTTTTATTGTATCGTGAAGATTTGAACTTACACTTGAGAAATGTAAACGTTTATTTCATTTCCAATTATTTTAAAGGGTTCTCTTCTGTATCTTTCTGTATCTAAAAAAAATTGAATTGAATTATTAATAACTGTAAATGTTATAAATGTGTCGTGTTTACATAGTTTACTATAACATTTTTTTATTAATGAATCAATTTAAACAAAACTAACAATAAATGTTATGTGATGTTTTCCAAAAGACAATAGTTAACTCGTTTTTAAGATTAGCATGCACAAGCGTATAGAAAAACCGACAAACACACACTAATTAAAAAAAACATTATTTTGGGTTCTATTACATTGATAAATGCTTCAATAATAGATTTTCCTATAAATCTTCCATACATGTATAGACAAAGATGACTTACAGTTTTATTATACGGCGAGTGTAACTAAATATAAACAAAGGCCACAAAAGTCATTTGCTTATGTAAATCATGAATAAACTTCCCACCATATCTTTTAATAACATTTATCTTATTAATAATATAAATTACGGATAAACGAGAAACGTAATTTGTCCCTGTCATATCTAGATGAGTCCGATCTATGAAGTAGAGCCGTTGCGAGTAATAGATAAAAGCGTCACACGACGATATTGTAATGTCAGAAACATAACATATAATTTTCAATGTTTATTTAGCCTCAGCTTCTCTTCTTCTTCTTCTTACCTGAATCCTGCATACAGCAAGGTAAACAGAAGGAACCTGGAACCTGAAGACACTGTTTATTAAGATCGTTCCCCATTTTCCAACGAATTTTCGAGGCTTGTGTGTCGGGCGGCGAAATTTAACACTCAGAGCGAGAAAATTAAAATATTAAAAAGTTAATCTCTAGTGGGAATTGAACTCACAACCGTCGCTTTAATAGTCACTCGCTTACACCACTGCGCTACAACGAACACAGTCATTATGATGCTATCACAACTATTTTAACCTTTTTATGTGCTTCATAAAAACTGAGAAAAATATAATAGCTGCACATACCTGAAGATGACGAAAGAAAATTTAATATCACTTCTGTCTTTTGAAACAGAGTTGGAAAGTTGATGTTGCAATACACGACGCCTGAATAGATTTCGCGAGACTCCCAAGTTTCGTCGCTCGCATGTTCCAACAATAGCGACAAAGTGTGCGCTGGTTGGATACATTGTTCGAATCTAACGTTTTGCTTTGCGGAATCGTTTCTTTCCATTTACAGAGATTGACGATGCTCCCGAAGATTCACAATAGTAAATCTTTTTAGATTTATCAATTCGAGATCTTAGTATTTTTCAACTTAAACTTGACAACCTGCTATAGATTAAATTATTTGTTATAGGCATATAATAATTAATTAACTCATCGCCATTTAGGTTTTTATAATTTATTTTGACAATTTTCTCACCATAAATGTGAATCATGGAGTTGAATTCCGCCTCTCAACATGCAATGACTCAAAAATCAACGGAAGCCTTCTACCTACCCCGCTAAATGCGGAGACAGTATGAAGCTAAAAATGAATATTAATATTAAACTATGCGCATCTTCAACTAGTGTTCGTCTATTGTTCTCTCTCAGCATTTTACTTATTCCAAACCGCGATAATTAGACCTACTACTTAAGTCTTACATTGTTCTTATTGCAGCCACATTTGCGCTGTGAAATTGCCGGCTCATTTAAAAACTTGAAAACTTTAGATTAAGCTGCATTGTTTCATATAAGTTTTAATTCCAGAATGCATAAGCTCATAGTTATACTGTCAGCTGGCCGGGGTCAATTAAAGCTCTGTTAGATGTGCAGAATGTAGGATGGTGGTAGAGTGGAGAATACACACACCGCTTTTAGAGATTTACATTTCAAAATATTATTCAAAACAGTATATGCTAGAGTCAACGTAGAGTAGTCAACATGAACGCCTTTATCAAACTAGTATTTTCTAAATAAATCTAAAATAAACCTAAAAATCTAAAAGTGTACAAAATGGAGGATTTTTAGGTTATAAAATATATAGAACCCAAAAGTTAAGCTTTTGGATTTACTTACGCATTTTATGTGTATACGTGCGGATATTTGTAAACTTGCAATTCGTTCTACAATTGTACATGTTTAAGCAAAGATTAAATATTTATTTCTAGCGCGCTGTTTCTTTTGTTTGGCATCACAATAGTTTCAAAGTTAGTAAACTATTACGTATTGTGTCCACATGATGTCCCTGTAACTAAATTACTGCCAAGCTGAAAACAATATCATAAGGAAGACAATCTTTGAGTATAGGTACTGTGAATTGCACGAACGATACGATACGATTTTTTCCGAACGGAGCGTCTTAGCACTAGGTTCCCAGGTTCCCTCTGCCTATCCTATTATGTGCGGGGTACAGTGTGAAACTAAAAAAATGTTCTACTTAAGAAAATAATTGAAGAATGTCCTGAATGCAAGTGTTTGAATATAATGTATTTGAATAATATTTTAAAGAAAACGAATAACGATTATAAGACATTACTCTTTGTATAAGATCTATCCTTATTTCACTGAAAAATGCTTTAAATACAGATGCAGATTCATTTTATTTGCCATTAATTATAAATAGGTATATTATAAAAAATAAAATAATACTTAAGTAATATAGTATTTTATCGCGATATCCTTTCAATTTCATTAAAACTATTTACTACCGAATCCTATATTGTAGAAGATAAATTTTATGGTACTTTGTTGATATAGCCTAATGAAATACCCCACAACTTGCCACAGTCGATTTATGTCCGATAAAATTCCTAATATCAGATTATCAGTAAGAATTTGAAATAGTTACCGCTTAATTTTACCTCTTTATTATATTATTGGAACAGATACTGAAATGATAACATACTAATATAAATATTTATGTATTGACATACTTAGTAATTATGATGCTTGTTTATTATATTACTAGCGATCTTGCGGCTTCGCCCGCTTTAACTACTGGATTATTCATATAATGTATGTTTGCAAAGCACTTAAGATAATGTGAAAATTAATTAAACCCTAATTCAACCCGCATTTTCGTAGTTTCAATAAGGATTTTCCAATTGTTTTACACAGCAAGGATTTTTTAGTAGGTACCGTAATTTTAAATCTGTGCTACTAATCTTTTCAAGTACTTATTAAAATATATTTAAATGACTATTTNTATCCCCACATGGTTTTACGAATGTCTTGAAATGTTGTAACCATTTAAAAAATAGACTTTCATTAGTCCATCCATTTTTTGAACAGTCATAAATTGCGCCTGGAGGACCATCTTTTTCTAGAAGAGGAGAATGACGTTGTCTAGGATATATGAACCATGTTCATATATCCTCATATATCCTCATTGCACAGACAGCAGTGACGGTTTTTCCTCTCTCCCAGGAAGTTACAGTACCAACTCGTTTCTGACCTGTATTTGCCAAAACTTTTTTTGGTTCTTGAACTGTTGAGACTCCTGTCTCATCCATATTAAATATTTGATGTGCTTCATATTTATTTTTTAGCATTATATCTTCAAGATTTTTGCAAAATAGTTCTACTTCTTCTTTGTTAAATCCCTTAATTCTATTAATACTTGTCGACTCAGGTTTGCGAACACTAATATTAGTATTTCTTCTCAAAAATCCTTCAAGCCAATCTGGTCCTGCACACTTGCTCTCCTTGTTAAAATTATGAGGTATCTTTAATTGTTCGGCACACTCGTATGCTATTTTTCTGAATTTCATAGAGTCTAATCCATAAAAAAGATTCGTCATATGTATTAGATGATCAGCCAGAATTTGTTCTTGAGCAGGAGAAAATACTGGTTTTCTTCCGAGACGAGGATTTGTTTGTTCTGATCTGCAATACCTCTTTTGCAAAGTACTATACGGAATGTTAAACTCTTGGGATGCTAGATGTGTATAAGAGACAGGGGTAGGACTTTATACACATTTATCGTATTTATGTTAATTTACATAAGAATGTACAAATAATAAACTATATATAAACCTTCCCTGAGAAATACTCGACCTAATGGTGAAAACCGCATCAAAATCCGTTGGGTAATTTAAAGGAAGAAGAGTTAGAAAGTTCAGACAGACACGAAAAGCGACTTTGTTTTATAAGATATAGGATAGGATATTTTAGAAAAAAAGCAATTACCTTTACTTGTTATAGAAAAAGGGCTATTGCCTGGAAAAAAATAGAATGTAGAGCAATAATGCTTACAAATAAAACTTATCCTTTTAGAACTAAAACTTATTTAATCTTAAAACATAAAAAACGTATCAAATTAAAGTGATAATTCACATTCTCACTTTAATTCACTTTAATAATTTATTCTCACATATAGATCGTTAAAAAATATTAGACAAAATATATAGAATAGAAGACTCTAAAACATTTTGCAGTATTTGACTTATTCGTATGTAAGTCTATACCACACTCGTAACATAGTTCAATAACACGTGGTCAGTTCCTCAGTTCGTTTTAGAGACATTAGCATAAGCCCCGTGGACATACTAAATTCCCATACACTAGCCTTGAAGTATGAATGCATTTAAACTACTTTAGAGCTCTGTAGGAACTAGAACAATATATATAACAACATATATATGTATGTATTATATTTTTATGGAAACATTATTATTTTATTATATAATTAAAAATTAAATTAAATCAGCTTTCACGCTGTATCCCGCACACAGCAGGCTAAGCAGAGGGATCCTAGTGTTAAGACACTCTGTTCCCCACTTTTCGCCAAATTAGGAGGCATTGTGTGTTAAACTCAACGTCACTCTTTGTCTCGACATTAGAGCGATGAAATGAAAATATAAATATTTAATTTCCTCGTGCAGGGATTGAACCCCCGACCAATCGGAGGACTGTCCTTGCAAATTAAATAATAATTTATAATTTACTGCCATTTATTGCCAATTTATTGCCAATCCGAATCAAATCCAATTTTGTAGATAATAAGTGAGAATAAATAAAATGATACAGCTACCAATCGAAAAGAGCACAAAAGGGAGCAAAATCAATTCGTAGCGACGCATGTACGAGTAGTTGGCAATACTTCAAATTTTCTGTGATGTTTCCTTTCCACTATTTTCTCCTCACTTACGTAATAGAAAGCATGCGGTTGTCGCATTCAGTATCTATTTGACGTCCAAAAAAATATATTTATAACAAAATAAAGGAATTACATTATACTATAACGACATAACAATCCATAATAAAATATCGGCACGAGATGCGACTGTAAGCACGTCTGGTAAGTGGTCTGGTCTCCAGTAATTAAATATTAAATATTTTCTTTTCTTCGCTCTGTTGTCGAAGTAAAAGGTGGCGTTGAGTTTTGCCACTCAGCGCGGAATGCCTCCAGAATTTGGCGGAAAATAGAGAACGGAATATCTTAACACTAGGTCCCTAACCTTCTGTATGCGGGATTTTGTCGTGAAATATTGTTAAATCTGTAAATTAACTTTAGCTTTTTTTTTAAGAAATTCGTTATCAGCTTTTTTGTATTAGGAATGTTTATCGCCTTGATTTATTACCCTTATCACCCTTCATTGCTATATAGCATTTAGCGCCACCGTAATGCAGTTTATTTTAGCTGTAACCTAGTTTTTAATGGATTTAAGTTAAAAATACTAAACACGAAATATATATATACGTTTATAATATTGCCTATTTTCTAATACAATTCTATATAATTGAAAATCTTAGCAGTAACCGACTTATATACTTTTTTTAAAATTCGTTGGACTTATAGCTTTAATTAAAAAATATAAGTTCAGAGAATTCAACAATTATATCTTATAATATATAATTTATTAACAGTCTACTGTTAAAATGAAAAGAAAAATTATGTCTGTTGCGTATAGCTGTATTTTCCCCCATTACGCCATAATAGCGAGGTGAAATTTAACAAAAATATTAATAAAATTTATTTTATATATCATATAAGCATATTATAATTAAAAATGTAAGTCATTATTCACTATTAGTTTAAATGAAAGCTTTTAACAATATGCATTTTGTATTGAAATTAATATAATAACGCGGTATTCGCTGCACGTTCGCGCACTGACGGCATCGCAAATTGCCATTAATTAAATTACAGGCTTCTGCTGCCTTGGACTTGCTACAAGCAAGACACTTTTAAAAGAAAATTTGATATTTTATTTAGTTATAATACAATTGTAAATTTATAGTTTCTATAAACAGAAACTGTATATATAACATTATACTTGTAGGTTACTATTAAATGTATTCTCCTAATTGAAACAAAACTTTCTGATAGCAAATCATAATTCACAAACTATTATATAAAAGTAATTTAATAAGTAAGTAGTCTATTATAGAAAAATATACATTTTTTAAAATTTAAGTTCTTGTACAAAAAGGGACGTTATACTCTGTCATCCAGTATGAGAATAAGAGTGAAATGCATGAAAACCAAAAACATTATCTTAAAATTATATTTGTGAAATTTGATTTATTATGTGATACAAGCTATGACCTATTTTAAGACACAGTTTTTCAAACCATAAACAAGTGTGATTTTTTCCACGAAAAAAAAATCCTTTAAAAATTTACTAATTTCATATACACTCATATTTTTGCGTCAAGATAAGATTAGTTAATATTTAAAAAAACTTATTCAAAGCTTATTTTCTTAAAACAAAATATTCCTAGTTCATTTTAAAACTCTATACATGTAGTTCTGAAATATGTTGCTTTGGTATATTTTCTAGCTGACTTGAAATATGACGTCAATTGTTACACCTGTGTATTTTTCCACTGAATAATTCCATATATCCATTCGCGAGCATAGAGCCAGCAGCGCAGTCTCAAGGGATACATTTCATTGCAGTGTTATGCAGCTTAGCGAACTTTTAGGTCTAACATTTCATTTATATCCTTTAAATTATTTGAAAAACACGACTGTTTAATAGAAAGATATTATATAATTCTAACGGCTCACCCGCGGCTTCGCCTGCGTGAACTACGTTATTATTAATTTCTGTTTTCATGACCTACGTCCTATAAGTGACGTCCATGCAACATTTATGACTCCTAGTTTGAGTTTGATGACTTTTTGAGTTAATACAAATGTATTGACGAAGTTTCATACAAACTTTCCACCCCCAAAACAACCCCTTAGAATCAACATCGAATATTGCAAATTCCCGTCTTAGCGAGCACCTACGTCCTATAAATAACTCCTATGCAAAATTTGAGATTCCTAGTACATGTAGTTTCTGAGATTTTGTGATGAGTGAGTGACCTTTCGATTTTATATATATAGGTTAAGAAATTTAATATTTATCATATATTTTTTAACAAACTCTGAATAAATTTTATTTATAGTCAAAACAATATTTAAAAAAAATTAAGATCTGCTTGCTCGTCTAAATTTGAAACAGAGAGTGTTAAGCTGAAATTAGGTAGTTAGTTAAACTAAGCACTAGCGACGTTTTCAGCTTGTTCAAGACGAATGAGATGATGTGGTCTCGGTAAGCCGTTGTTAACCCTAGTAAGCTGGAGTAAGCTCAGGGTCAATGAATGCAAGCACAGTTGGGCTGTGACCACTGATGTAAGGTTCTGTCAGGTGCTAAATTACTAGTATTGCTTACGCTATACTGATTGTTGAATGTAAATACATTATATCCATGTTGAAACTTCCATTGGAGGAACCCAGCTGATATTATATCAAATATTTATAACTATGAACCCTTTGAAGCACAGAAAAATCAGGCTTCTAAGTCAACACAATCAAAAGATACGAGAATTTATACATAGGGTACTTCTTGGTCCTATAATAAAAATCTAAAGAATGAAAATATATAGGTATTTCATAAAAGAAACCGTAATTACAAACCTATATTTGTTGTTTATTTCTTAGAAAATAAGTGGATATGCTCACAAACTTAAATTTGTCAACTTTAATAATTGTACATCCCATTGACCTACACCTTTTTCTGAAATTAGTACGAAAGCCTCTGTGAGCGAGTCCAGTTCGCACTTAATTCTGTTTTAATATTTAGAATTGTTCTCTATTGTTCCCTAATAGAAATGAATAGGACAGACCGTATATTATTTTTATAGTTAACACTAAAGATAAACTATAGGTTTAAATAAATATTAAAATTCTTAGATGGTTCTTTTGATGATTTTTTTTCGATAAAAAAATTGTAAAAACGTAGCATAAAGCGAAACTGCTTAATTCATATCTATGCTTCTAACTCGAATGGATTTATTAGAGTTAGGACAAAAAATTCAAAGCCAGCCATTTTTCTCCAACCAACACAAATAGGGAAATTTTAATACCTATAAATTTTAATACCTATAAATTTTAACACCATAATTTTAATACCATAAAACTTCCTTCTACATTACCTACCAAAATAGTGTTTTCTCAATATGAACTGTACAGCTACTAATAAATCACAAAGAAAATATCCCTTGGCAAGGAACTTTGCTTTTTGCAACCCGATAAGACTAGCGCAGCTGTTTCGCATAGAGTGGAGCTATTGTAGTAGATTTGTGGCTCCTCTCTAGTTTAATTAATCTTCATATTTCTCACTCCTTGCAGTAAAAACTTTAAAATATTTACCGTACACCAAGAAAAGTAAATTAAAACTTGTTAAAAGAGAACTTATTAAAAATTTTCATTAATAAAGTTAAACAATGCATATTATTTACTTGCAAATAATTTAAGCATGATAATATATGCTTAAATTATTTGCGCCTAGAAAGTAAAACCTTTTCTTTTTTCGCTCTATCCCGCACATAGCAGGGTAGGTAGAAAATACCTGGGAATCTAGAGTCAAGACGCTCCGTTTCCCATAAACACTTCCGTGCCCTCCTCTCCGCTGAATTCTTGTGGAATTAGGTGTTGAGTGGTGGAACCCAACGTCGTGCTTTATCTCGTAACCAGAACGAGAAAATGATAATATTAAATTCACTTTCAAGTGTGAGTACTCATACTGTCCTCATTACATATTAGACTGAATAAAATTCAGCTTTGCTAAAATAACATAGGTCTGAGGGCGCTGGGATCGTGGGCTATTAAGACAGCAATATGATATATATTAAATATATATATTAGCCTAATTATTTTACATTTTTTTCAATACAAAAATGGCTTTGCTTTGCATATAAGTAGGTTAAATTTTAATTTATAGACATATATAATTAGAGATAGATAGATCAGCTAGTACTTTATTTGTTATTAAGAGCTTACGGTACCGGAATTTACTTTAAGAGGATTAATTTAGATCGAGCTCACCAAGCTCACGGGCGAAAGGGCAGGGATCTATACTCTGTAGGCCCTGATCTTAACAAACGGCTCTATTGGACTGCCGGACTTATTGCATTATTTCTTTCACTTCCTTCCTGGACTGCTTCGACCGTTCTTAATTAGTACGTAGAACAAAGCTTTTTTAAAAGTTGGATAGCAATGGAAAGAAAAAATGTAGATATTATTATGAATTTCTTATTATGAGATTACAATGTTTGACAGAATAATTTGATTTACAATTTAATTGATTAATGAAATGTTATATAGACTGCTAATTGAAAAGTTATGGGTATCACACACATGTAAAATTTGTGTACTCGTAGGTACTTATGTTAATATTATTTTAACGAATATCTAAGTATTACTTTTGAATGGATCTTTTTAATGTTAAAATAAATATGTTTAACATTTTTAAATGTTATCTCACATTAAATATGGAAGAATATTTTAGGAAATGTATTAAAATTTTAACGTAGCGGGATTCCAACCGCTGCCACTAGAAGGCTGTCCTGTTTCAAAAACACGATCATTTTTTTTACGTTTACTAAAAATAATCTAGCGAATAGTAAAGTAATACTGATTCTCTAAATATTTCTAAATATTCTTTGTCTTCAATTATTATAAACCAACCACTAAGCAACATACCACGACAAAGTTCCAATCGAGTAGTTCCAAACTATTCAATTTGTAGTTGAAAGTGTTTAGTAAAATATAAAAAGTTGAACTTGCTGGAAGCGCTTATTGACATTTAAACTTCCTTAAACTTTATTTAACGATACACGATACGCTTTTTACAGAAGTAGCTGACTATTCTTATTATACTTATTCGCTCTGGTGTTCTTTTAGATAATGCTTTATATTTTTTCTTTTTCTTGTGCACCAATTACTTGTATTAAAACCAAGAATAACTTGCAATTTTAAAAAACATAACAGATCTTAGAATGAATGAAATTGAACTTGCACTTTCCGATAAATAGATTTTTACATGTCTAAGGCACACTATGTATAAGTGACTATAATGGAAGACCAACGTACTCTCTTTTGGACGATAACTATAAATTTTGTATGTCGGTGCTCTTACGAAAATTTTGTGACAGAAAATTCCAATCACGATTTAGGCTGTTGCAGAAATCAATGTAGTTTTTATTGAGCATTTGTTTGACTTACCCCTTAAGAGTTACTGGAAAGTTTGTATGACATAAATTGTAAATATAGAACATAAAAGTTATTGCCAATGGACGTTATACAATGTAACCACATTGTAGGTAATAGTTTTTCGCAAACGTCAAGTGAGTCATCATTAGCTAAGTGAGGTCAACACCAGTCACGCCCGGCCCAACCTCTAACATTTCCTCTGGAGATGGATTAATCTTAGAAAAACACTTCAGATTTATTAGATACCCATTCATTTAAAAGAGAATGTTACGTAACTATTCGCATACAAGGCGACGCACGGATAGCAAAAACTTGTAAAATTGCTTTAACACTTTAAAAATCGATTAGGGATACTTACCTTATATATTTTACAATTGATTTCTTTTCAAAAACAAATTTATATTTTGGACATAAGCATAACACAAAAAAAAACATAAAAAACATAGAAAAGTAGGTACAAAAAGTATCATCTCTGCACTATAATTATCTAGAAGCGACTCTCGACGACCCCAATGCGCAAATCTGTGCACCCAATTATTCCGCACAATGTGATTGCTGCTCTGATGAGGGCCTCAGAATGTCTTCCACAAAATAGCATTTAAGCTTTTGTTGCTGTCTTTTTGTAGGTTTCTATCGTTATTTCATATTTAGTGAGAAGGATTTTTACTACTATGTCCTGACTGACTGATATATGTAATATTTGGATTTCTTTAAATTTTCCCCTATAAGATACTTATTAATACTTGACTTCTATGCGAATCGAAAAAAATCGAAACGAAATACATAACTCATTATTTTTTTTTATTTCATGGCATTGTTCTAATTTGCAAACTCTTTGCTAAGATTTTTTATTGTAAGTTCGTCGCTGCTCTACGTACACGTTGGTCTCGGGACAAATGAATTCGCCTATGTCGGAAATCGAAACAATTTACAAACATTTTAGGAAAACTATTAAACTTTGTTTGATGTAACCCGAAACGACGTAAGTAGAGACCGACTATACAATCATCCTCCCAAATCGAGTCATGCTGGAACAGCACCACAACAGTGAAATTCCTTTTTGTTTTTCTTCAATACATATATGTATTGTATTTATATATGTATATGTATACATTTATATAAGACCATATCCCACTTAATGTAAGTAAGAAGAAGTTAGTGAGTCATTTCTAGGAAGCTAGAAATGATAAATCACAAAAGTCAGACAAAGGAATCATATCCAAGTATTGAAATATTTGTACATAACTAATGTCAAAAAATATGTTAAATTATAAATTGCATAAAATACTCGTAACAGATACCTAGTAGATGCAAAAAAAAATAGTCCACAGTAATTTTCTTAAAGCGAACAAATGTCGCATCTAGACAGTTCACATTCCTCGCGATCGTGACTTTCATTCAGCTTTTACAGCCAGTTACACTCAGATAACATTAAAAATGCGAAAGTTTTTTCTAACTTTTGTAATGAAACATTCGCCTTTTTATTGTGAAGAGTAGAGTAATGTTCCCATTTCACAAAAAAACTACAGCACCAGACAATACATAAAAGAATGAAAAATAGACTAAAAAATTATTGAATATGAAAACAAACGTATGCAGAGTGTTAGCAAAGTTTGAATGCTAGTTCAGCAGCCGCGAGCGTTGTTTGGACTGTAAAACTTTAATCAAATCGTAAATTTTGCATTTAACATTTTGTAGCTTTTCAGTTGAACATTTTTCAAGATATTTCAATTGTGCTATTTCATTCTCTACACCTTTTTTAACTTCTATTTTCGAAGCATTGGGTGTTAAGTAGCGGAACTCAAAGCTGGGGTTTGCTCCGTTTCCAAAGAGAAGAAATAAAAATATTAAATTTCCTCACTTTAGAAACATTTATGGAAAGCCATTCTCTCGAATAGGAATCCAACCCACAATCGTCTCGTTTACAGTGCCTCTGCGCCACGAAGGCCTTATTTCTACACTTATGATTCTGAATTTTTATTAAAAATTAACAAGTTGTCCTCGCAACGCCTACTGCTTGTAGCATTTAAATTAAACTTATTTTAACACCCACCGCTAGCTTGCTACCTGCACACTTCATCCATATAAAAAGAAAAAGAAAACATAAATCCCTTTAGCTTTGAAATAAATTTATTACATAAAGTACCTACTAGCGGACGAACGGTTTTATAATGAAAAATAAATAGGCATATATTTTTATTGGGTTCAAATCTGGATATTTCTCAATTCTTATATGGAACCATCTAATGGCATATTGTGTTATTTTATTTCTAAATACCAATAAGTTATGCTTTTTACAAAGAAAGTCAATATGTTATGTTTTTTTTTACTTCCGGAAGTAAGTTAGTTCAACTTGTAAGTACATTTTTATAGGTAAGTTGCGACGCGGAGTAATAAATTGAGATCGGTGTATCTCACTTGAGTTCGGGTCCCCGTATGTTATTAAACACAGCTGGGACGCTCCTAAAAGGTGTTTGTTTTTCTGTGTAGGTAACTAGGTTAGTTTTGTAATAGATTTATATTGATAAAAAAATAAGATCAGCTTCACGCTGTTTCCCGCAGACAGCAGGATAGGCAGAGGGTGTGTTTAGACACTCCGTTCTCCACTTTCTCTGTTCGGCGATCGAACCCACAACCGTCGCGTTACAGTCACTCCCTTGTGCCGCTGGGCCATGACGACCTCGAATATTGAAGTATGTGTGGTAAGTAGGTACTTATATTACAACTAGCGGACGCGCGCAGCTTCGCTTGCGTATTTTGGGTGTGAATTCTAGAAAACCATGAAACAAATGTTCAATTAAATACTTTTAAGAGTCTGAATTTCAAATTTTATAAAAATTGGTGCCGATTTAAAAAAAAATCAATACAAACTTTCAACCTCTTATATGCACCCTTAGGGGGACAATTCTAGAAAACAATGAAACACCTTTTATATATATATAGATTACAAACGATAATGACGTTTCAAATTATTTGTACAGAGATTTTTTCACACAGCTATTAAAACTTCTTTAGCATAAGAAAGAAATAACTAAATATCTAAATTCTAGCGCTAAATGTCTAAGCTCCAATATTTGTAGACATTACGTGATGAAAAATTTCTGAAATAAAAAATATATTGTAGTCTAGACTAACTTATGAGTTGAGGTGATCAGGGATTTGACTATGAATTGATACTCAGTATTAGGAATCAATGTGTTGTTTAACGTAGAAAAATATATTTAAATAAAATAAGCCCATAATATTCCAAAGTATTCAAAATATACTATTGCAAATTTTCTCCTTTGTCAATAAATTAGACAATTTCTGAACAACATTTTGTAATAACAGCCATGCATGGTATGAAATGGAAAAGTAAAACTTAAACTTAAATTGTTTGATTATTTCACAGAAATAAGTGCAAGCGTGCTTTTGATATATTGAATTACTATAGCTGTGTATGTAGAAAAAGTCGAGTGTAGTACTAGTAGAGGCTCCGTATTCGACACATTGCAGCATAAAAACACTTCGTTAATAACAAGTTGTAAGAAAAACACACGAAGTAGTTTTTACGGTAAAAAAAAAGATAAAATTATACAATAGGAGAATGCTTGTTCAAAAGAGATTAAAATGTCTTTGCGTCAGAGATTCCCAGGGCACGCTGCTCTGTAATCATGACTCTGCGAAGGAGAGGTGGAGAAGCTACTTCCAGGAGTTGCTGAATACTCAGCACCCATGCAGTCACGACCCACCGCCTAACCTCGGACTTATTGCCCCAATAACCCTTGATGAAACACGTAAATGCCTTCGACGCATGAAGAACGGAAAAGCGGTGGGACCTGACGACATTCCGATCGAAGCATGGAAATCGTTGGGCTCTCTTGGTGTGCTCATGCTTACTGACCTTTTTAACCATATCTTGAACACTGGTAAGATGCCGCATCAGTGGCGGCTTAGCTTTATTACCCCTATTTACAAGGGAAGGGGCAGTGTTCAAGATTGTGGTAGTTATAGGGGCATTAAGCTTATGAGTCATACCATGAAGCTCTTCGAGCGCATGATCGACTTCAGGCTCCGCCGAGAGTGTACTGTCTCTGAGTCTCAATATGGATTTCAGCCAGGATCGGGCACCATGGACGCCATTTTCGCCCTCAGAACTTTGATGGAGGCATACAGGGAAAAAAGGAGAGCTCTGCACGTGGCCTTTTTAGATCTGCAGAAGGCCTTTGACTGTGTGCCTCGTCAGTGTATCTGGTGGGCATTGCGATCCAAAGGGATCCCTGAGGCCTATATTGAGATTATCAGAGGCATGTACCACGATTCCGCTTCTATGGTTAGGACTGCTGTTGGCGACACTAGACCCTTCCCGATTACAGTGGGGGTTCACCAGGGCTCGGCTCTTAGTCCGTTCTTGTTCAATGTAGTGCTCGATACTGTCTCGGCTCACATCCAGGACCAGCCTCCATGGCTGATGATGTATGCCGACGACATAGCACTCATTGCCGAGAACCGACTGACGCTGGAGCGTAAAGTGAACCTCTGGAAGGGTACGCTTGAGAACGGCGGCCTTAAACTAAATGTGTCGAAGACAGAGTACATGGCCTGCGGGAGCCGGGACTCGAGCACCATCCTTATAGGTCCTGAACCAGCCGTTAAGTCGGAGAAGTTCAGGTACCTTGGATCCGTTATGCACGAGTCTGGAGGCATCGACCACGATGTCCATGGCCGGATAAGCGCTGCCTGGGCCAAATGGCGGGAGGTCACTGGTGTGGTCTGCGACCGCAGAATACCGCCCAAGCTCAAGGGGCTGATATACAAGAGCATCGTCCGACCGGTTCTTTTATACGGCAGCGAATGTTGGCCAGCACTATCTCGGCACACTCAGGAGCTTCACGTCACGGAAATGAAGATGCTGAGGTGGATGTGCGGCGTAACGCGGTCTGACCGCATACGCAACACATTCATTCGAGGTAGTCTTGGGGTCCGTGACGTAGCGGATAAGCTCCAAGAGCGTCGCTTGAGATGGTTTGGCCACGTTACGCGCCGGCCTAAGAACTATGTCGGACGCAAGTGCCTTGCTATACCAGTTCCTGGGGCGCGACCTCCCGGACGCCCAAGGAAGCGCTGGTTGGATGTCGTGATGCAGGACATGAGAGCCAATGGTCTAACCACCGAGGACGCAAAAGATCGTGCAAAGTGGAGTAGGTTGAGTAGGTAGGCAGACCCTGGTAATAGCCGGGATTAATGCCAGGAAGAAGAAGACTTTTTGAATAATATTTTTTTTCTTACCAATGATCTCTAATGTCAAGTTTTTTAATAATCTTAATGATTTCAATTTTTTTTTTTGTAAATACAATTATATTTATATTTAAATAATATAAGAGTAATAATCCACATAAATTCATATACTATAACTGACTACAGAACACATATCGAGCATTGTAACTTGCGGTTGCGTGTGGATAACATATGACATCGGTTAAATTGACATCGTCATACTAATTAAATGATATTAACGTTGTAAGCCACTCCATTCCACATAATTAAATAACAGTAGTGATAATTAAATCTATTGCAATATTAATAAATAAGAAACAGAGAATTTTCACATTACAGAAAATTCCTTGCCATCTAAACTTTCTTTTCTATCTATGTAAGTTTCTAAAATAAGTTTCTAATGTAATATTTAGTTAAATCTAGCATCTTAATATCTTTGTTTCGAAAAGCTAATTATTCTTATACCAAGGACTCGATTTAAACGGATTTCAGTATTTTCCGAGTGTATCTAAAGATTTTCCTCAATACATTTTATTCTAGGGCTTAAGCGAGCATTCTATCACGCTTTTTCTTTGTTTCATGAATTTTACTGTCTCTGATAGTTGGCACTGGCCCCGCTGCAACATAGTAAAACCTACGTGAATTGAAAATATATTGTTCTAGAGGATACCTACTTTAAATAGAACAAAAATTAGAGCTAACTTTTTCAAGTTGCCGCACAATATATGCTTTAGAATTCAACGCCGCATTAAGCTAACAGCCCTTACGTTTTAAACATTACTGTAAAACATATGAATGAGCAAGTTTTCCTTCTAAATACCAATAAAGGAAGAATTATTCGAGCACAAGACTTCTGTTTTCATGTATTTTAAGACTCATAAATAGCAGTTTTATATTTCAGGAATAATTTTAATTTTTTTTTATATTCAAAAATAACCTAACTAAATTTCACTCACATATATAAATTAATATCTTAAAAGAATAATTAAAAAGAAATGCTCTTGATATATTCTTCTATTTCTAAAACTGCAGCCTCATCTCCATTAGCGGTTCTTTTGATGTTGGAGCTATAGTTACCAGTAGCTGTATAAGCTGTGTAACGTACAGCTCATGAATTATGGACCCTCTTTACACGTGTGTAGAGGAAAACATTTTGTAGCTCCACATTAAAAACTTAAGCAAGTTTTAGTTTTACACAGAATATTACGTTTCTTTTTTATAATGTTAGAAACTGAAGTATGAGACTTAATATTTTCGTATTATTTGTAATTGTAAATATTTTTACGTATGATATGTTTATATTCATATATTTTTATTAATAGACAACATGAAGTCAAAGACAACGTGAAGTCGTGATGGATGTAGGTTTCATTCCCACTCGGGGGAATGAAATATTTGATATTTTCATTCTCTCGCCCTGGAAACGAGGCAAAGCTATCTATATAACTATCTATATAAATAAGTTTAAAACATTAAATTATTATCACATATCTATTATTTTTTCAAAATAGTGTTTTATTAATATACCGTTAAGTAAATAGGTACTAAATCATTGGCAAAACAATACCAATATTGAAATTATATGGACTTCTCTATATTATTAGCGGTTAAATTCGATCAATTTAACCAGGTTTTGGCTAACCAGCACGTTATATGAAGTAATACGATATTAGTATTGTAATCCGTTACGTATTCGTGTCCGCATTCGGTTTAAAAATATAAAACTTATATTCATACCTACTTTTTTTACAGATTCACGCGGTATCCCGTATTTAGCAGGGTAGGCAGAGGGAACCTAGGAACCTATCTAGTGTTAAGACACTCCGCTTCCCACTTTCGGATGAGTTCTGAAAACGCTTTGAGTTCTCGCGCCAGAGCGAAGAAATGACTATATTAAATATTTTATTTTCTCAAGTGGAAATCGAACCCACAGCCTGTCACAATTAGCCTCAACACTCTTCACTCTTCGTACTAGTAAGATAATTGGCATACTTCTACTAATTAAATATTTACTTCCACTCCTCTCTTTCAGCTTGGTGAACCTTGTACATAATGGTGACTTCATTGCTGCCATTTGTCTTATCCTGATCAATTAAACATGAATGACCAATGTAACCACTCTACTTGACTTCTATGAGTTTCCATGTTTGACGTTATATCATGTTTTTGAGGCAACAGTCAAAATTTTAAAAATGTAAAATGTTAAAACTTTTGATATTATCTTTCAGCTTCACGCTGTGTTCCGCATATAGCAGGGTAGGAAGAGGAAACTGGGGACCTCGTGTTAAGATACTCCGTTCTCATTAGGACCACTGCCTTTCCCCACTTTCCGCCGAAATCTGGAGGCGTTGCATGTTGAGTGGTGGAACTCAACGCTGCGCTTGATGGAACCCACAACCTTTCACATTTATAGTCACACGTGGTGTCCCTGCGCCATTACTCTCCTACCTCAATTGATTTAAGTATTATAAATTTGTCAATTTAGTTCTTGTACAAGATATACAAGTTTCAAAAGCATAACCCTCATAATACTAAGAAATAAGAAATCTTAGATTCAAACCACATCATATTTTGAGCTGAAAAATTGTAAAATTCATTTTAATGCTTTGCTATATTGGCAGGGGGCCAACTGGTTTTAGTCTCACTATGTTAACATTTAACTTATTTCATGGCAGTTCCCATAAAACCTATCTTTATCTACTACTCAGAAATATCATTTTACCGTTACCACTAATTTACATATTAAATTATTAATATTTAAATCAGAGTGTTTTTACCACCGCTTTGATAATCGGAGGAATATCTCTAATTCGGGCGAGAAGCGGGAAACGAAGTGTCTTGACACTAGTTTCTGTCTAACCTGCTGTACCTATGTGGAATAAAACTTAAAACTGTATGCTTGTATATTCAACTCTTTAAATTTAAAATATATTTACGTAGGTAGATAAGAATCAATCAAATTAATTTGGAAATATCTTTGTAATATAGACCACGAAGTTTTATCTATATTCCTAATTGTCGACGGCTTTAGGGATAGATAAGAGGAATTAAATGATATGACATTCGAATTTCCGGAGAGTTCAGCAGTACCATACTTTTATGTGTTCTCAAGCGCGCCATTAAAAGGGACCGATGTCATTAGGAAACATGAGGTCACATTCAGAATGAATAAAATTTTATATTTTTAATATGTAGGTCAAATAAAATAAACTAAATGTAGATATACGCTTTTTTTAGCGTATAATGCTGGGCCGTAGATAATTAACACACAATAACAAAATACTATTTACATATTGCAACGTCAAAAGCACAAAGTAGATATTTTAACTTAGTAAATTTACAAATTTTGAATGAACATTAAAAGATAAATAACCTACTCTTGAATGTACTTTGTTATGGCCTGGGATATATTAAATAATTTATGTAATATATTGTAAATAATATACTTTATGCATTTTGTTTATAAAATAATTATTATTTCGGATATAGCTTCAATAAAAACATCGAAAGCTTAATATCTATAAGTGGAGCTTAGATAACATCAGTATCTCGTCTAATGGTATTTTGCAGATGTACAGCAGCAGTAAGAGTCATTGGAAATATTCGCTTTCCTCACCAACCTGAATATCTATCAATGATTAAAGTATTACAGCACCAAGTTTAAATAAAATGACTTAGTTTCGAATGATACGTTTTTATATGATGTTAAACAAAATAAAAGAATAATCTAAAGATATCATGAAATAGAAGTAAGAATATTCTTTTCGTAAATATATCATCATCCACATCAGCCTTCACGTCCAGTACCTATGGTGTATTCCCCGCCAACGGTGGTTTCCGCAAAAGGCTGATGTTTTCCAAACATTGTACATATTATACTATAATAATAAGTATTTTTAGCTTCACTATATTATTTATTGCATAGCCGAATATAGTTTATTACAAGTGTTTTTATTGTTATTTTTAGTGATATAAGTAGTAAATAAGATTGTTTTCTTTATTTAGCTTCCTTACTATTGTTATTAATGAACAATGTCGATAGTCGATAGCGTCTAAAATATTCATAAATTCATAAATATCCTCCGCCGTAACAATAGCACGCTAGTGAAGCGGAGCCGATACTGGTCTCAATTAATTTGACTGGCCGAGCGCCAATAGCTGCGCTGTTTTTTAGAAAATCCGATTTTCGCTACAAAGTGAATCAATTGAGATGAAAATAATTAATCAATTATTGATAAATTACAATTTATGTCTCAACATTTATTATATCTTCTTATTATGTACATATATATGTTAAATTTAATAATCATGGAAATATTTGCTGATGAACATTTATAATATTGTTTTAGTTTGGTCCATCTTTGGGAGACAACTAATCCTAGCAATTTTAAACTATATACACAATTTTATTTAATCAAATACGATAATATCGATTACCGGGCGCAGGACCGGACGGAGTGGCGAGAATTAGGGGAGGCCTATGTCCAGAGTAGACGTTGAAAGGCTGATGGATGGATGGATGGATGGATATACGATAATATTTTTAAATTATTGCATTTGATTCAATATATATTATATCAATCAATAATCAGTAAAAGTATTATCAGACACAGACACGAGCACATTTCAAAACAATTCTACTTCTACTGAGGCCCAACATCTGCAATGCAGCTCCGCCCATCTCAAAAGCCCTCGGAGAATTGAGCTTTACCGACCATAAAAATCTAAAACTGAAGTGTCGATGTACTGATACAGGATTGAAAAAAAGGTTTCGTTCAACTACCAGGACTGACTATCTTCACTATATAGCGATAGCTCTAGGACTAATTAAGGTTTGAACTCATCATATTAATATATGCAAAGTTAATCCTCTCATTTGCAAGTAAAATTACTTAGATATTTCAATTTCCATCGTGCGTCCCTGTTGAAATATTTAACTCGTTAATTTTTTTATCGTCCCGACTCAGATCTGAATCTCTGTGAATTATTACTAGAGCGTCGACATTTTTTGGGCTAGATAAAACCATTAAAGCTTTCTCACAGCGTTTCCCGGCTAGTACAATTAACACTCTTTTCAGTGCGATGCAAAAAAAAGAAATTTCATGTCAGCACCATTCTTGCCAAATCCACAAAATTTTTTACGGGCATTGTGCCCAAATTGTAATGCATGTTTTTGTGATCCTAATTCTGTTTGGATCGCTCACTCATTTTCTATGACACATGGCAAGTGGTTTCGATGATGCAATGTCAAATACGTATCTATATGTTTATATATATACCTCTTCATACAAAAATATGAAAAGTCGAAGTAGTTGGAGTAAGTTTTATGGTATAATAATGTCGACAGAAAAATCTACCAAGCAATGTAAGTTAGGTCGCTTTGGCGATGTTCCAGTTCCACTCTATCCTTCATAGCTACACATTAAGTTATTAACAAATTATATTTGTCAATACATATTTTGAGATTTTTTTAGCTTTTCACCGTATACCTCACATAGCAGGGTAGACATAGGGAAGCCAGGAACCTACTGCTAAGACACTCCATTTCCATGAAGACACTGCTATTGCCCACTTTTTGCTTTTCTTACTTAATATTTTTTTACAAGTATAATAGAATCCCATACTTCCTGCGACCAGTCCACATTTTTTTGCTTTAAATCTGAATTGGAATAAATTATAATTTACATTGTAAAATTCCCTGAAGCATCAAATGTTATATACTTAATTTGATTTAAATTTAAATTATCTATATAAAATTAAATACATTGTAAAACTTAAAAAAAAAAAAATAATATCTACATATTTACTAATAGTATAAAAAGAACGTATAAAGCATTTTAATCTTGTTGGAACGTATAATAGAAATCGCACTCATCCGTGCGTGAATACATCTCCATTGAGTGGTTTGAATGGAACATATTCATATCTACTGGAGACGAGAGCACTACAAAATTCATTAAATGTCGTACATATTTAATTATTGTAGCAATGCAATTTGGTTTGTTATTGACAACTTCAAAATAAACAAAATGTTTAAATAATACTCGTTCATAATTTTAATGTTGTAAAACTATTTATTTTACTCATAATTAGTAATCCTCATATTGTAGAGTATACAGAAGGAATCTAGAGTTAAGACACTCCATTTCCTACCTTCAGTCGAATTTTTCGAGGTATTGGTGAGGCGGAACTCAAGTCCGCAATTTTTCCGTGTTACTAGAGCGAAGAAATGAATGTTTTAATAGATGTTAAAAAGAATATAATTATCTAGCTTTGCAAGTGCAAATATTTGACGTCAAAACTTATTATTTGTTAAATACTTCTAAACTTTTATTAATTTTGTAAGTCAGCTTTTATAATAAAAAAAATTGTATGCACTACGCTGCGCTGAGAGATACTTACTGCAAATGAGTAGGTACTTGTTTGGAAAACGGCACCTTCAGATACTAATTAAATCTTCAGCGCCCAATTTGTGTACAAAGTTAATTGATTTTCTTTTCGCCATCAACGCGAAGAAGTTTATCAAGTAAATATAAAAATATATGAAAAAAAACAGTGTAAGAATTATTTCTAATAATTTAACTTCCGAAATATATTTAAATAGTATAGTATTATGTAACCTACGACGTTTGTGGCCAAAATAAAGTGATGGAAGTTCCCACTGTCTGTCTAGCTTAAAAAAAAACGTTGCGTGTTTATAACTTTGAATAAATTCATAAGAATACTAGCGAAATGTTACTATTTAAAAACAGTTTTAGTGGTCACAGTGCTTGGAAACCGGACCAAGATCCACGGGTTCAAATCCCGTTACATGTATTCCGTTTTCTTTTTTTAATTAATTTTCTTTTCAAAATGTAATATATTAGGAATGTTTAAAATACCGATATGTTTTAAATATCCCATGCGTAGAAATTGCACCAAAAAGAGGTGTGACTTCATCGCTTTTACTTGAGTTTTTTTATAGGTTTCCATAAAAAAATGGTTAAACAACTCTTAAAACAATATACTAGAGCATATACATAAAGACATATTAATAAATATAAACAAATATGAACAGAGGTGTTCGTTTCCACAGGGATGGGGCTACGTGCGCAGTGGCGCGGGCGTGGCGCGGGCGGCGCAGGCGCTAGGGCGGTGCGCGGCGCGGGCGCGTAGGGCGGCGCGGTGGCGGGCGCGCGCGCGGGAGCGGCGGCGCATGCACGCCACCGGCCACACGGACCGCTCGGGCGGCGGCGGCGGCGGCGGCTCCTGGCGCCTCCCGCCCGACGAGACGCTGCAGGTCGCCGACCCCAAGTCTGCGAAGGAAGAGGTATTGTACCTACTGATTCATATGTCTATTAGTTATCTATTTGTCGTCGTGGGTCCTATCCCTATGTCACCTTAAATGTGATCAATTAAAAAAAAATGTCATAAGAAATATACTTCCAACTTATTTTGAAATGACAAAGATTAAACAAAGCACAATTTTGTTCATGACAAACTTCAACAAACTATTGTGTTATCTAGGAAACAATTGTATATGTTCAATTCTAAAGTGACGACATTATTATGAAAAATATTAAAAATAATTGTTTATCCAGATTCATGCTGTATCCCGTATATAGCAGCACTATACTAAGCACTTTCTGCCAAATTTTCCAGCCATTGCGTGGAGTGGTGAAACTCAACACCTCCACACCAGAGCGAAAGAATGAAAATATAAAATATTCCATTTCGAACCCACGACCTGTCGCTCACACGCTTGTAACCCTGCGCTACGATCATTATTAATTATATATATTTAAAAATAATAATTTAATTTCGTATAATTTATAGCTACATTTAAAATGGAACAATTAAACAAGTCAGTCAGTCTACGTGAACGTGGCAGTAACAAATTAGTTTACATCTCTACCATGCGAGGAGCTAGTTAGAGAATTAAATTAAAACGTCCGCATTGGTGTTTGTAAGAATACTTTATTACACCTTAGGCGCTAACCTGATTCGCAGCAATAAGATCTATATCAAAGCCACGGCTTCTCGAGAGAGCGGATGTTAAGCAATATTTTACTATTTCGGAAATAAAATGGAAATATTCTAAGTATTCTAAGTCGACTTTTATTTTAATGTTCTTTTAAAATAGTTCTTCCTACGTCGCTGTTGTGTGCATGCCAAAAACCAAATGCATACAATTTGCATGGTACATTTTTGATAAAATGTCTTTGATATACATACATATAGTATATGTATATTAAGAACTATAATATATACTTCGATTATAAATTATTTTTAAAAAAATCTAGTTATTGACAAATAATTCTAATTATGTGGATGTACACACAATATTTTAAGGATCTCTAGATTTTATATACGTACATACATATAACGGAACAGTGATGTTGCGGAAAGTAGCTTCTCATATTATTTTATATTTAATTTATTTGAGGCCAGTCGTGGTACAACGTATGACTGTAAACGCAAAAGGTGTTTGGAATCCCATTCGACGAAATGAAATATTTAATATTGTCATTTCCTCGCTTTGGCAAAACACGGTAAACCACTCAACACGCAGCCTCCTGAAGTATACTTCCGGGAACGGAGTGTCTTAACACTAGATTCCCTCTGCCTACGCCATATTTCTCTGCTATGTGTGGGATACAGCGTGAAGCTAATAAAAAAAACATGTTTATAGAATTAATAAGCAAAATCATATAAATAAACAAACTGTTTACAAATATTTTCTTGTTTACTCTAATATATTTTCAAGTCGACTAATAGCATTTTATAAAATCCAAAGTCATTTACAAAACGCCCCTAAAAGTTTTGGTTTTGCCATCCGCCCTCGCGAACAAGTCCTCGTGTGACGAGCTCTCAGTACAAGTGTTTACCCCCGCCGCCGCCAGCCGCCCCGGCTAAGAGCGGATAAATTTTATTAAAACCCACGAGAAAATGCACAATATTTTATCTTGCATTGGATTAAATATGAATTGTTAATTATATTTCTTTGTTGGAAATATTATTTTCAATAAAGTAACTACAAATTAACGATATAGAGGCCGTCGTGACGCAGTTGTGGGTTCGATTCCCATTCGGGGGAATGGATTTTTTTTTTCATTTCTTCGCTCTAGTACCAAGATAAAAACTACCGTCGAGTTTTGACACTCAACACGCAATGCCTCGAAAAATCGACAGAAAGTAGGGAACGGAATGGTTAATATGCAGGATACACTGTGTTTCTTAAAAAATATTTTAATTCTACCCACTTTATTATAAATCTTCTATACAAAAATTATGTAATTGATAAATGTCAAAAATCTAATTTAATCGTTTATCATGAGCTCCATTTTACTACAATTTTAATTGGTTTTTTTTTTCAGGATCTGTACCCAGGAGATGGTCACAACTGGAGAAGTATCATATTCTCATTGATGGTCATCAGTTTTGTGATAGCTGGAATAGTTACAGCAATTTATTTACTAGGGTAAGACTTTACAAAAGTAGCTTAAGCGCAACTTGTTCTAAAGCAATACTTGAGGTAGAGAAAAGAAACTCAATTATGTTACATTAAAGTTGGTAACTTTCGAGAAGTTTAATACTTTTAACACTCGCACTTAAGAAAAACTATGTCTTAAGCCCAGAGGTAGCTGAGCTATAAATATTGTTTCTTTGTAAATAATAAATTTGGTTTTATTTAAAAAAAAAATAATCTAAAATAAGTTTGAAGATATGGAACAGATCCAAAAATATCCATGTGACAATTGGAATGTCCTTTGCAAAGCATTTAACTTGACTGCATTGCGCATATAGAAGGAAGTACGATATGATTTTAACTTATATGGTCTTAGCTGGTTTCCGTTGGCGCGACGTACTAGTTCACATATCTTTAGGTGCCTTTAGCCTACAGTCATGGCTGGCTTCGGAAACAAAACAAGTGTGACTGCATGCAAGTTCGCATGTGAAAACCTCTTTATAAGGGTTGTACGTCGGACGTAACTCACACAAGGACATTACCAACACTGAATATATGACCTGACCTGAACCTTCTATTACAATAGCGCAGAAAGATGTTAGAGTTTTTTTCACGACACCTATTATTTAACGCTTTCTGGTGTAATACAGTAGTTCTATATTTGAATAAAAATATATTTCTCATCTGTTTGTCCAATTTTTTTAAATCAATTGTCCTAAGTAATTGTCATTATATTAAAACTAAATAGTTAATATCTAAATAGATACCATAGGAGGACACTAATAGAAAAATCTATACATTCAGATATGTGGACGAGCTACTCTACTGGTCAGGTCGTCGCATGCGACTCGACGAGTTCCTCCGCGGCGACTTGACAGGCGAGAGACTGCCGACGACCTGGATCAGCTCGCACCAGCTCGTGTATCAGGCGGACGACGGCGGTCTGCTGGCTCTGGACACTTTCAACAACAGTCTCACTGTGCTAGTTACGAATCACACTCTCGTAAGTATCGTTGACTTTAAATTCCTGTGTTGATTTCCCAAAAGTAACTAACTTTATCCTGAATAAGAAATGAAAGCTTGTAAATTATTTTTTTAAATTGAAAACTTGTTTAATGAATATTTCATAGCATTTCTAGAACGATATAAAACTAAGTTTAAAATGTTATGCAGCGTGGAAATGGTTAAAGCGGCTCTCGAAATTATAGCGTAAATTTTCCTTGAAACTAAGTCCGGTCAAAGTTCCGGAGTTCGAAACAATGCAAATTCAATTTCCCCACCTGAATTGCCTGTTAGAGAGGCGTGCGGCGTGCGCAGCTTCGTCACGCTGGCTGCCGGCTGCTGCAACACAGACCTACTCACCGACCAACTACTGCATACACTAAATACACTATTTACATTTAAAATGTAGCTGGAAACCACAATGTTGGAATAGAGCTTGGAAATGTTTAATTTTAAAGTGGTCGTAAATTATTTACAACAATAAACAAATATCTATTTTGTTTTATAATAGTTTACAATGTAAATAACATTTTTAATTTTCTCTGTTAAATGTTAAACGGTAAATTTAATATCAAAAACTATTTAATTCTAATAAAGTTTTAATATGTCATAAATTTGAATTTGTCTACAATCGTTAGAACTTTTGGAAGTTATTATACTATTACTACGTAAAGTAGAATAAATCAAAGTGTCATTAATGAAAATAATGTAATTATCAAAATTTTGAAGAGAATTTCTCTTCGTTTTAGTGATGTCAATTCTAATGTTATAATAATATTATGAGAAGGTTATTAGAATTTTAAATGAGCTGTGGAAATATCTGGCGAACAAACAGCCGTACAACACTATTCCCAAAGTGAATACTTAGCAGCTTTCACGTCTAATGGCATCTGTTGATTCAACTGTTGAAGAGAAAAGGGGTAGAGTTGGTACTTTTCAAAAAGCTGTTATAATTATTATATTTTTAACTGGATTATTTCATAAATAATGTACTTTATTTTACTTAAATTAATTTTTGTACATATAAGTACAAGTAGAATACAAGTGGATGTCTTTTGAGGATGATTTAGGCGGGCGAAGTCGCAATTGGATCACTAGTAAAAAATAATTATTTTAATATTCACTTAACACAGAGGCAGCTCAATGTACGAGGGTATCAGTGCTCCCCAAATCTGCGTTTTGTGTTGTTCCAACACAATATCAAAGAGGTAAACGAAAATCATATTTTCATACATATAAAAAGATGTTACAATTTTTTAAAATTAATTAACATAAATATAACTTGTTAACAGGTTTATCGGCGGACCTTTACAGCACATTACACCGTTTATGACGTCACAAATGAGTAAGATGCATTTTTTTTTTAATCAAAGATATATTTCATTTTCTGTCTTTAAAGCTTCCCAAAGCTTCTTGCTGCTTTTACAGAGCTTATAAATGTCAGTATCTCGATGTGTATTTTTGGGTGTGTGTGTTAGAAAAGTATGTAAATTGCAAATTCACTTAAGGTACCCCTTAGAGAGGACGCTGATATTACAGCTACTCATATCGAACCGCACAAAGAGGGTGCGGTCGACGCTCCGAGGCGCAAATTGAAGGAGCTTTTATTTCAATGGTCGCTCCGAAGCCCGTTCCGCTCCATAAACGAATGAAAATTTTAATCGACAAGTGTACGGTGGAAGAAGTTATTAAAAAATAATGATGTAAAAAATATTTTTATTATAGATTTATTATGATAATGACATAAATATTTTGTTGTTCCATATTTTTAATGTGTCTAAATTATCTGTTTTCTTTTCAAAATCACTTACACAACAAATTTAATTATAAACAGCGAAATCTTATACCTGCATTGACATTTGCATCCGATGAGAGGATTTTGAAGGATTTTTTTACTTTTTGCTTGAATTCGGTAAAACTGAAGAAAGTTTAGATCTTTCAGATATAATATAATATTTATGAATCAAGTCATCATCACTAAATAATAAATTTGTATGTTATAGTATTGAAGACTTGTTATTATTTCTTTTAAGCAAAAATAAGAATAGACCAAATGCATTTGGAAAATATAACGTGACTTGCAAAACTTGTTCCGTATCGTACAGTCAGAATTTATAGTTAGCTAGGTTCCATTGTGTGTAGACTTCCTTTAAAGTCGAAATATTTATGTATGTATGTATATTCATTCTAAATATTGATGTTACATTTTACGTCCTACGAATATGCGTACTTTATTTTATACAAATATTTAAATATAATGCCACGAAAATCGTAATTAGTTTATATTAATTTAGTATATTCGATTGTTTGTTCTTAGCCACCACGTCCCCCTATTTGGAGAAGGTCAAAGCAGTTGGGAATGGCAACATGCAGCATGGCTCGGCACAGAAGGTGCTCTGCTGCTTGCTGCAGATAACGAAGTTCTCGCAAGACCTGCCCCACCAGCTCGACGAGCGCCTCTACTCCGTCTTACAACCGACGCTAGTCCAGGTCGCGTATATAATGGAGTATCAGACTGGTTGTATCAAGGTTGGTATACTTGTATTATACATATTTTTTTTAATTAAATAAAATTGTATAGTAACTTCATTATAAATAAATTTATTTTCCTTATAAAACCAGAGGAGGTGACAAAAACATCATCAGCCATGTGGGGCTCTCCAGATGGCTCATTTGTGATGTATGTTCAATATGATGACAGTAAAGTCTCTGAAATGAGGTTCCCACACATATCGGAAGGGATAGGCGGCATTGGTGCCAGTAGATCCGGCTATCTGCTTCCAGCTTTTAACAGCAGCCATCCATCAGTCTTCCCTGATCACGTGTCTATTCGATATCCTACGGCAAGTAAAACAATATAATTAATATGTTTTTATAAATGAATATGTTTTTTTATCTTTCTCATTGTTATAAAAGTTTTTACTTATTTCCAGCCTGGCAGTTCGATACCTCAAGTGACATTATGGATAGTGGCAGTTCAAAACGTTACTTCACCCCCAAGATGGGAAGTTAGGCCTCCTAATACATTAGATGGAATGTAAGACAGTTAAAACGTTATTTATTTTATCGTTTTCTTGTCTCATTTACAAATATAATATAAGTCAACGTGGATTATGTATAGTCACATAATAACATATAATTTATTTTAGGGAATATTATCTCATATCAGCCCAGTGGGTGGGCAAAGAAAATTCCCATATAGGAGTGGTATGGATGAATCGAGCTCAAAATTATACCATATATAGCAGCTGCTACGCGCCAAATTGGACGTGTACAGAGGTATTATTTCAATTACTTTTTTTTAAGAACAGTAAATAAAAAAATGGCCAAACCAAATTCATTACATTAATTAATTTTTACTTTCTTAGACACATTCCGAAAAAGCTACTGATGAACCATGGCTCGAAGTTCACGAACAACCAGTCTATTCAGAAGATGGTAGTGCTTTTCTTCTCTTAGCGGCAGTACAAGAAGGTGGAGGACAATACTATACCCATATAAAACACGTGGACGTATTGCGTCAACGTATAGCAGTTCTATCCCATGGTAGAGTGGAAGTGGCGAAAATCCTGGCGTGGGACCAGGAGAATCATTTAGTTTATTATTTAGGTAAAATATTTAATATCATTACTACTAAGGTAAACATTCATTATAGTTTTTTTACATTTATTTTTCTTTTATTGAAGGTTTTGGCCCCGAAACGTTTCACTCACATAAACAGCAACCTGACATGGCCACCGAATCGAATCGAATTAAGTATAAGAATTCATTGCAGCTGAGTGGTGTTTGTTGAATAGTGCAGTTGCCTCCGTTACTAACCCAATGTCATTTAGTTAATCTCGTTTGCTTAGCTCATTGTCTTTTATTTCCAAAAGCATATTATTCCAGTCTGTGTAAACTCTGTGTAGTATGTATTGGAGTTGTTTAAGCTGCCAAAGTATTGTGGACATTGATTTGAACTATGTTCCGTTAAGTGCGGTTACTTTAAATATACTATTTTATTTATAGGTAGTGCAGATCGACCAGGCCAAAGGCAAGTCTATGTGGTCCGTGATCCGAGCTACGGCGGTGGAAGCAACTCTGTGAGAGCACGTGCAGAGCGTGAAGAACCACGCTGCCTGACCTGTGAACTGGCAGTATGGCCGGCTCGTTTACATTATGCCAATTGTACGTATTGGAGCGCTACATTTTCTCCTGCAAAACCTAAGCTAGGAATAACGCATTATGTCCTTGAATGTGGCGGTCCTGGTCCTCCACTCGCCGGACTTCACGATGCTAGGACACATAAGTTAGAAAGAATATTATACGATACGAGGCCTTATAGGTAATTTTTATTAAAATATTTGTGCATATTTAAATTATATAAGCAAAATTTATTCATCACAAACAATTTATAATCTGCAGATCAGTTCGATTACGTGAGTTGGCGTTGCCCACTCGGCGATCATTTGATGTACAACTAAGCAGCGGGTCAAAGGCTCGTGTTCAACTTATGCTCCCACCATCTTGGAGGGAAGAACTTCGTGATGCTGCATTTCCTGTTCTTGTTCATGTGTAAGATAGTAACTGAATTCCATTCATAAATGTTAACTGCATTTACCAACTAATAGTGATACTGAAATTTTATGGTAGAATCAAATTATATTATCAATTTTATTTTGCTTTTTCAGAGATGGTCGACCTGGGAGTCAGCAAGTAACAGACCAATTCCTTCTAGACTGGGGAACGTATATGTCCTCACGTAATGACGTAGTTTACGTAAAATTAGACGTGGCAGGAGCTCGAGGTTTGCCCCGAGCATTGCTACGCGGCCGCCTTGGAGGAGTCGAGGTGGCTGATCAATTGGCTGTTATTAGGTATAAATAAATTAATAAATCATTTTAAATTATTTTGTCAGTGTATTGAAAATAATAAAAAAAAAACTAAATGTTTATATACAAATCTTTTGTTATAGATATTTATTAGACACTTTCAAATTTTTGGATGTGACGCGTGTAGCCGTTTGGGGTTGGGGATACGGAGGATACGTGACCTCAATGTTGTTAGGCTCGCAGCAGTCAACTCTCAAGTGTGGTATAGCCGTGTCACCCATCACCGACTGGTTGTATTACAGTAAGTAAATGATATTTGATAACATTACTAAGTCTTACTAAGTCTACATTCACACACTCACACCGAAAAAATTAAAATATTAAATATTTTATTTTCTCGATTGGAAATCGAATCCACAATTTGTTGCATTTACAGTCTTACACTTATGCCAATTGTATAATTTGTACAATTATTACTAATACTTTATGTAAATATTCTAGACGTAGCATTTACGGAGCGCATATTGGGACAGCCTTCGGTTAATTATAAGGGTTACGTCGAGGCTGATGCTTCGCAACGAGCGCACCACGTCCCAAGGCACGCGCTGTACCTAGTGCACGGGATGGCTGATATGAGCGCTCCCTACCCCCATGCTCTGCAATTAGCTCGTGCCCTTACAGACGCCGGCGTCCTGTTTCGTTATCAGGTAGACATATTTATTTTTTTACATAGATATCAAAAATCAAATTAGCTTCATGCTGTATCCAGCTTACAGTAGGACAGGCAGAGGTAACATAGTGTTAAGACACTCTGATTCCCACTTTTTCCACCGAATTTTTCAAGACATTGCATGTTGCGTGGCGGAACTCAACGCCGGGCTTTTGCCTTGGTGCCAGAAGTGAAAATATTTATCTTATTGGGATCGACCCCACAACCGCCGCGTTACATTCACACCCTTTTGCTCCTGCGCCACGACGGCTTCTAAATATAGAGATAGCTTAAAAATAATTGACACAATTATATACTTCAATCACACCTATCTTTCTTTTTCTGTTAAATTAAGTGTGACGTCAATTAGATCACATGATCAATTATTTAATGAATTGCTTAATAATTACTTTATTTTCTATGCATTCTTCAGTAAATACTATTACTTCTTTATTAAATTCAATATAACAAAAATAAAAAAAAAAAACCTAACAAAAAGCTGATACTTTGTTATATTAATTAATTATTTTCATTTCTAGGCATATGCTGATGAAGGTCACGATCTGAAAGGTGTTATTGAGCACGTATACAGATCTATGGAAGATTATCTCCGAGAGTGCCTCTCTCTCGACCCTGAAGACACCAAGCTGCCTCCACCAGATAGATAAAATCATCTCTCATGTTACATGTTGACATATTTCATTAATTCATATGATTTTAAGATTATCATTATTTTATATGTATAATTGTTACAAATATGTAAATATGTAAATGAGATAGTGCTTTAAATTGTGTTCCCCAATAATTTTAACTTACGCCTCTAAGAGACACAATAAAGTGTTAAAAAACAAGTATTTACTATTAAAATGTCAACATCTTAGTTTCATGATTATTCACGTCGCTTTGATGAAAATAAAAATTTAGAAAGTATACATACTTTCTTCGTAAATTTAGGGTCAGAATATGTAAGTCGGGCTAAAATTTAATTAATTTTCATATCGATCTTTCTATTATGGACGTCGCTTAAGCAACATTCGCCTTTCTATCTTACTAAATGTCATTTAAGGCTAGATAGGTTTCTTAATCTTAAAATCAAATAATTTTAATAGTATTATAACAAAATTGAAAGCTGTAATTTAAATACATATATTGTTACAATAATTATAATAACAATATATTACAAATATATTGTTATTATATTATAAAACATATACTGTTATTATAATTATAATTATTAATAGCGATTCGAGCTTTATCCCATAGGCTTTACTGTAACCCTTTCTACTTCCCTCTTTACTATGTACTACTGTTACCGTATTAACCTTATATAATACATTTGAGTGTATAATCTATTCATTATTATATATACCATTTTGTTAAATAAACCTTTATATAATTTCCTATAGATAACTTTCATAAAACTTACACGTAATACATAAAAAAAATTATGAGGAGCTTATCGTTTAGGGAATCTACTAGGGCTTTTACAACATAGGATTTTTTCCAATATTAGTTACGAATTTTTACAGTTATTTTCCATAGTAATGTTATAGTGCTGTTGATATACCTCGAACGAGTTTGGTAAATGTTAAATTAAAAAATCAATCACTTCTAGTAAATTTGTTATCTGTAATTAGAAAAAAGTGACCTTGATCATGTTTTAATCCTCTACTGCTTTCTGCCTCATCAATGAAGAAAAATTGCCCATAAACACTTATCACTGTTAAGTTCATATTGCATTATAATAATTATAATTAATTTAATAATTAACGTTTTAGATATAAAAATGAATCATTTGATTGAAATGTACGACAAGAATAAAGCTTATGTTAAAGGTTTTAAATAAATAAATCGGACCAACGAGTCTTCACACACTTTTAACACACATGACATTTATATCGCTATAGGCCTCAAAGTAAATAAACAATAAATAATATAAACATTAAAATAAGAACTGTGTACAAAGTAGATTAAATGAGCTAGGATTCGCCTTTCTGAAAAATATTAATATTTAATTAACGTATGATGCAAACAGTCAATGTCAACGGAACGGAATATTTTGATAAGTAATTAATATTAGAATATGTAGAAATATCGTCAGTTAGATATCAATCTATGATGTTGTGATTAAGAGAACTGAAATCTATAGCGGAAACATTTATTTTGCCAATTTTTAGAAATATCTTACGACGACGGTTAGATTTTTATTCGTTACGAAATATATGGAATGAAACGCCATAAGAAAATGCGGAATGATTAGTGTTAAATGATCGATGTAATTGTTGTTCCCTCACCTGAGACGTAAGTAGGTAATTCGTTGTTGTTATTAAGTGTTATCGGATACCTGCATAGACGCATATCGTACATTCCATGTTTGTGAAGACTGCCAATTTGGTCTAAATTTTATAATTAAAACCTACGATATGTCGATGACATTAATTTCAAACGCCGTTATGGTCTTAAGGATGCTGTGATTCTTCTATTGCAAAATTTTATCGATATTGTATTAAATATATTAAATTAATATTATATCTGCATCTGATATACGTAGGGCCTAGTCAAATCGAATTCGTTGTAATTATTAAAACTAATTCTAAGGTTAATATTAATTTAGAAATTTGAAAACTCTTCCATGATTAAAATATAAACTATATTGCTTTCCCCAGATAACAAATCTAGACAATATAATACGGTCTATGTATACATCAAAATCATATGAAATTTTATAGTTATTATAAAATGAGAGAGTTCGGTAACCGGGTGCTTTAAATTTACATCATGTTGTATTCATTTCTTTAGCAAAAAGTCTATAGTTATACAAAAATAAATACAAAATAAATATGGGTATATCAAATGACCTGCTGTAATACAGGTCCGTTGTGTACCTAAGAAACAAGCTTAAGGCTTGCAGACAATAGTTTCCTCTGCTAGCCTTAAACTTCGAACGGTAGAGCGATGAATTCGTCAAAGGAATTCAAATAAGGAATGAGAGTTTCAGCAAATAACACCAATTTAATACGTGTAGTTATTATCGGGTAATGTGACAGGTTGTTATCTAATATCGGCACTTAATTCGATCCATTCAATTGTTTGCACGCTGCTTATCTAAATTTTTCCTTTATTTTCTAATTGATAGCCCTTTAGTCTTCCAGTGTAGCGAAAGCTTCCAGTGCCATAGATAATAAATACTCTTGGGGCAAGAACGTAGGAACTATGTGATGACTATGTCAATTATTTCAATATCTCAACTCTGGACAGCTATGTCTTTATTATTTCGTAATATTTATCTCTACAACTTAGTTTAGACTTCCTAGTTTTCGCAGGTACAATGAATGTGGTATAAATGTCGAACAGTATCGCTGTGTCTTTAGAATCTTTATGCAATTATTCTACATAGGAGGATGTATTGAATTTTATGAGTTTAATTAATAAATTATTTCTTTGCATAAAAAATGTGTATGATAATAATTATATTGTTCAAAAAAATATAAATAACAATATCATATCCAATGATGACAATATTAACATTATTAAATATAAATAATTTAAAAACCTCAAATGCAGAATAATTGCAGTGTAGTGTCCGCCTTCGTAACTGTAGAGTGTCGCGGGTTGCTCCTTAGCAATTAGATCGATGGTGAGCGCGATGTTGAACACAATAATGCTCTTACCTGTCTCCCATCCTCCACGCGAGCTAGCGTCCCCAGCTTCAGCTGTGCTCCTTGCACCCTTTTCCTCACCCTGTTGCATTAGGCTAGCGAGTCTGTCACAAGTTACAGGGCGGTCTTACAGATTATTGTATTCAGTAACGCGCCGTTTGATGGCCCTAGAGAAAATTTATATTCTACGTTGTTGTTAATCAGTGTTATAAAACTTATCGTCTCGTTTAAGAGTTACAATGTTGTATAGATCGGTATGTTTATTTGTAAATTCTGAAATTATTCTGTTATTAATGTAAAGTTTCTTTGAATAAATAAAATTTTCATAATCGTTACTGATGTAGTTTTTATTTGAAATTTATATTATTTTCATGTCCTAAATCACTTGTTCCGTTTCTCCCCCACATATCTAAACTTCGGAAATATCTCTCGAGATGCTCATCTCTCGAAGCTATCTCGGAGAGACTAGAAAAGCCTGCATGAGTTGTGCTACCAAATTCATCATCCGAATTGCAGTTCGACGAAGACAGATTTCGAATTAATTCGTAATGTGAAAAATTCATTGTCATTGAAGAAGCATTGTCAACTTCTAATAAATTTGAGCTTGGGTTTGTGACGCTGTCGATAAACATGTTTGGTGTATCTTCGTAATGTAATGGTGTTTTTACTTCAGAACTCCCATATTCTCCATTGACCAGCTTGCTTTTCTTTAACCGCCCCAAAGCGAGATTTACAGATTTAACGGCTTCGTTCGTATTAAACGATTTACGTTTCACTGGTTCACTGTTCAGCTTTTTGGGCGGATTGGTTGAATAAGATTTCGCTTTATTTATGGATGTTTTGTCAATTTTCGATTTAGAACAACTTTCCATTGCGACTTATTAATTTTGTAACTTGTAGTTTGTTAAATAGGTTACTTACCTACTCATTTTGGTTGTCAAATTTTATACTGCCAACATTGAACACATAAATTATACCATAAATCATATTTTCATTTGACAACTGTAGGAATGTCTTGTAAATTGTAATTGTATCGATTTTTTATTCATAAATAGCGCTGTATTTTTTATCTATTAACACTTTAAAATAAAACATTTTTAAGCGACATCTACATATTGCTTTGTAAATTGCTAATAGCTTTAATACTACATAATTTGCACTACACGACTTAGATGGATAACGCTAGGTAGCGCGCTGACTGTTTCTATTTATTACCACTAGATGTCTTTAGTAGTATAGCTACTAATATACGCAATATTACGTAATATTATTATTAAATAACTACGTCATAATTTAAACATTTAATAAATAAAAATATATATTTTTTTACAATATTTAAATAATAATAAGCATGTGTTATTTTGTTAATTTACATAAATTCTAAAGTTGAACCCCAATAAGATTATTGAAATATTGGCTGAATGTAATATAACTGTTATCATAAAAACATTTTTTCAAAAGTACGAGCTAAAGTACGAGCTATAATGAAATTATAGAAATAATGAACTACAAAGAATGGACACAAATTAACATTTTTTTTATTAACATTTTAATGTTTAACCTAAAAATTTGGCTTGGATTAATTTTGAAGGTAAATAGGTATCACAAAGGGCAGCGGCAGTTGGGGCTATAGCTTCTATTTCGGCCTTTTCACCGCTGTCCAAAATTTCCTGTAACTCCTTCTTCAAACTCAGTCCTGGTAGAAAATATTGTTATGTATTATATAAAAACAAAAAATCTTACGTTCCTCCTTCATATACACTACGGTCGACGATGCGTTGCCGCCCTGAAGCCACGTCTTATTGACCGTACGTAGCAGGGTAATTCAAGGCCTTCATTTCTTTAGGTATTTATTTTGCCAATTTTTTAAATATTTTAATAGGCTCTTTATCTTCACGCTTTATTCCGCGTTGGTATAGAAGGGAACATAAGCAGAAAATCTAAGTCCTAACAGAGTCCAAGACACCCAGTTCACTGCTTTCCATGCTACTACCTCAGCCGGAACTTAACGTCGTACCTTCGTTGTGTTAATGTCTAACTAGAGCAAGGAACTGAAAGCCATTTTTTTTTCTACAGGATCTCACAACCTTGACGATCTTATCGAAACAATTGTAAATATATAAAATATGTAATACCTGCCAAATTATCTAAATACGGTCTCTTAATCAGTGACAAGAGCTTTCGCTTGTCGAGAGCTGTGAGAGGCAAACGGGCCGCCTTGGGGGCCAGCGTGATGATGTCACTGTGCAGCGCTCCCAGCAGTAGCAGACTGCTGCACGCGAGCGTATCAGATAAATGCGATTGTGCCTATAATTTTGTTGTATTCATCATTTTGCACTTATATTTTTATTTTTTTTTATTTAACTATGTATTCCGTATATAGTAGAGTAGGCAAAGGTAACCTTATATTAAGATGACGTATTCCACATCACCCAATTATATATTTATAAAGATTTGCTTTTAAACTACTGAATTAAAACTAGTACCATTTGTGATGGTTGCATATAGAGTCATGATAATAGCTCATTGTAAAGCGGTACTTTAATGAAATAGTTATGGGTTCGATTCTCGACGAAATGAAATATTTATTTAAATTTATATTTTCATTTCTTCGCTGTGGTGACGACGCAAAGTGCGGCGTCGAGTCCGCCACTCAACACTCAATGTCTCCATAATTTGGCGAAAAATGGGCAACGGAGTGTATTAGCACTAGGTTCCCTCTGCCTACCCTGCTGTGTATGAGATACAGCGAGATTGCACCGTGGTAATTTGATTATTTTTGTGTTTCAAGGGACCGTAGACCTGAATATTTGATATTAATTTCAGCTTGATGCCTTCACGCATGAGATAAATAGTCTTGAAATATGGACAACAAAATAATCGTATGTGGGGTCCTTTTTTCCCTTTTGAGGTTCGGAATCCTTAAATATCCTACTATTTTTGACATTAATTGTAATAATTTTATTATGCTATATTAGCTTTTATATAAATATAAAAAATCATAAACTTACAAGTGAACCGTATTTATATGTGAAGAAGATCTCATATCCATGTGGATCACAATCGACAAGCGCGAGAGCCTTTAAACGTAGTTCTTTAACTAAACGACAGAGCAATTGTCTCGTGCACACGTCGGGATAGCCTTTACCCTGATTTGGTGGAGAGAATGAATAATCGAAATAAGGGTAAAAGATAAAAAAAAACAATCATATTACACTGAAACTTCACGTTGTTGTCTAGATGGGAGGGTAGGCAGTGGAAAGTTAATAAGAAAGTAAGACACTCCGTTTCCTTTTTCCATCCAATTTTTTACACATGTAGAGTGGCAGAACTCAAATTACACATGTTGAGTGGCATACTCACTCAGCGATAAAGTGAAAATATTTAATGTACCTAATTACTCCCCCAAGCTAACGCTTTCAAAATGTAACTATATTACAAAAATCCATTTCATGTTATTAAAAGAAGAATATTTTGACCTAATATTTATAGTATCTACACTTATTGACTACTTAGTATTACCGTCAAAATTATAACAGGCCCCAATCTCAGCAATGCTCCTTCATCAAGTATTTTTTGGAATATGGCATCCTTTTCTATTAATAGAATATATTTTGCGGATGATTGAAATTCGTTTATACCATTTATATCTTGAGGTATCAGTGTACCTATTAAAAAAAATATTTATATTGTGAAAATAACGCTTAAGCATGAAGTTAAAGTTTCGAGATTTTAATTTAATTCCTACGAAACAGACTTACTCACTTTAAATGTATATCTATGTCTCATAAAATCAAATTAAATCACGTTGAATCCTGCCCACAGGGGGATAGGCAGAGGGAACCTAGTGTTAAGATACTCCGTTTCCGACTATATACCGAATTTTTCGAGGTATTACGTGTTAAGTGGCAGAACTCAACGACGAGCTATTGCCTTGATGCCAGACCAAAGAAATGAAAATATTAATAAATAATAATTCATTCCCTCAAGCGGGGATCGACCCACAACCATCGCGTTACAGTGACATCCTTGCGTCACGATGGAATCTATATTTCGTCATACCTACAAAGTTCAAAACAAAGAAAACCCCCTGCCATTGACATAATTATTGTAAAACTAACCCCCTGACATCATACAGTCAATCATAGTTCCATCTGAATTGTATATCTTCAGTGATCCTGCAATAAGGCCTTTAGCTGTCGCCACGAATCCCAAGTTCCAAGGAGGAGTTTCTAACAAACAACACGCATCCCTAACTCCTACGTCCAGTCTCGACTGACTTACAAATCGAGATACATTTTGATAGAATAGTTCCCTATAAAAGTTAAGGAATACATTGCAGACAAATAAGTATTTATTTTCTTTTAAAACAAAGGGGCCCTATATGTTTAAAGATACACTTTGTGGACCCATAGCATATTAAATATTTCTTTCCCCGTTTTAATATGTCGAGTGCAAATTTTGATTTTTCTTTATATCACAAATGAAATTAAACAGCACATAATTGTGTATAATTCATGGTAGTGCATAGTTTATTAATATCCAAAAATCAGCTCCACGCACTATATCTGCAGTGGGGTAGGCAGAGGGAATCTAGTGTTAAGACACTTCGTTCCCCACTTTCTGTTGAATTCTGGAGGTATTGCGTGTTGAGTGGCAGAACTCAACCCCGCGCTTTCCCTCAAGACTAGAGCGAACAAATGGAAATATATATAAACTTAAATAAATATTTCACTTCCTCGAGTGAGAATCGAACCCACACACTCTTGTGCCGCTTGTTGGTGTTGCAGTCACACCCTTGTTCCGCTGCGCCACGACGGCCTCCAAAAATGCTAATTCAAAATTACTTTCAAGAATAATTACAAACGCTTTTAATAAACTTTAATCGATTTAGTTAACTTGAATAATCCACCTTCTTGTAATGGTTAACTTTTTTGTGAGTAATTCATGAGCTTTCGATAAAACAAACACAATAGTGTTAAAACGAGACTCGTCCTTCGTACTCGAATAGTTCAGCACCGTTGTCCTTGCTTCATTTATTTTTTTTAGTGTAACCCTGTAAATTGTGCAATATTTCTTTAATTATTAAATTTTAGAAAAAAAAATATTCTTAAATATTTATTTTATAAAAATAATACAGTTACAAAAAGTACAGTTGTAAATTGATATATAGATAGTTTGCTAGTATTCATTTATACTTGTAATGAAAGTAGTAAACTATACATAAATGTTAAAGGAAAAAATTATAAACAGAAAAATGCACTCATTAAGTTATTAAATATTTCATTTAGAGGCCGTCGTAGCGTAAAAGCACAAACGTGTGACTGTAAATTTATCGTTTGCTGGTTCGGTTCTCACTCGTGGAATTTAAAATAATATATTTTCATATAACAAGGCAAAGCGCGACGTTGAACTTCGCCACAGAACACTCAATGAAAAACCTGGAAATCACTGGATAATTCGGCAAAATTGGGGAACGGAGTGCCTTAACACTGCTGTATGCGATATACAGCTTGAAGCTGGAAGAAGGAAATAAATGTATCATCATTTATATTCACCTATTTTGATCAAATATACAATTTGTCCACAGCCTTTGATTTCTTATAATGAGCTTCGGCGGGTCTCCATTTTCAGCACAGGTATTCACATCGTGTAAAATTTTTTCAATTTTTTTCAATAGTACAGTCCTGCTCTCAATCAATGTTTTGGATAGTAGATTTGCATTTTCGACTATAATGATTTTTTAAAATACATTTATTTATTATTACTAATAATATCTAGTGGGTAAAAATGAATTTATCAAATATGTAAGTACCTTTACTGTCAGGTGATTGTTTCAAAAGATAATGGATTTCATTAAATTCTAATTTCCGTTCTGGAAATTCCATGTTCTGTCTTGACTTTTCCTGTCGTTGACACAAGTTATCGATGGCAGCAACGAGCTTCGGATCTTGTTTAAAACAAGACACCGAACACGACACCAATTCCGTTCCAAATTTCAACGAATCAGTATTCATTAAATCCATTCTAAAAAACAACCAGTGACGTCTCATCCAACCGTTCAAAACAATATAATTGACAAGCAAATCCGATAAAGTTCTATTAAAACGAACCACCGGCAAAAGTATTAATGATCGCTACCTACCTAGTGGCGAGATGTTTATCGACCGCAAACAATAACAGCGTCACAAAACAGAGCTCGTAAAAGGGCAACGAGACAAAAGAGCAGCTCCTCGAGCGACTGAAGAGCGTTTTTACAGCGAAGTCGAGCGAAGATGCGAAGACAAATTCATCGACGTCGTCGGTGGCGCATCCGACTCGCGCGCACTAAAAAAATGACACAATAGATATAATCGGGAGATAGTCGGGGCAGGCGTCTCGAGGAGCAGATGACACGGCCTGACGACCGCACAAAGGCGTGAAATGACGTCATAATAGCCTCGAATTATCGCCCCCTCTTGTCTCAGGCAAATATTTAACAGCAGACCCGTTTTTGTCCTCCTTCTTCGGTAAGAGATCATAAATAACAAAGTTTTAGTAGACAAATGATGAGGACCGTTAGTGCAGGGTTTTGTTATACGTGATACATGGCAACGGAAAGATGTTTATATCTTAATATGAGAAAATTAATATTGTTGTTCTCTTTTTATATAATTTTTTTTTTTTATTTTATGTTTTCTTTATATATATAACACAGTATTATAGATGTATGAGTTTTGAAACGATCGGGAAAAACCGAGACGATGTTTTTCTTAATTATTTATAATTTATTTAATAATAATTAAAACTGTTAAAACAAGTTCTCAACTTGTAACAATTTTTAATTATAATTGCATAATCAATGCCTTAAAGTGTGAGAAAGTAACCCTTGTAAAATATTCCCATTATTGGCGAGGCACCCCGAGGAGCTTCGATAGCATCAGCGGGAGTCAGCCCGCACAAATACCATACAAATTATTCGATGGCTCCTTCGTATTGATTGTTGCAATTATTCGGCGAACCCTTTCACGAAGTCGCGACCACGGGGAGGTGAGAACGTACTTATCTCACAGATCTATCTCATGTTATAACGACTGAACTCTTTCACAGTGGTGTGAGCTAACAATATCGTTATTTGACGTTGGGAGGTCGCCACAGGACGGCTGCCGGCTCCCGGTTACGTGCTATTATTTTTTGTCACGCTCTAAGATAACAATCAGCAAGACAACAGTTATGCCTTTCTTATAAGTTTTATAACTAAGCAATAACGCAACTTTTGACGTAATAAAAATATAAAAAACCAGTGACATAGAGGTACATTCACACACAAGTAGGTGAAATAAATACGTAATTCTGTCAATGTTTAAGCATAAGTGCGAAGTAACAAGCTTCCCACAAAACCTCGAGTACGAAATGGTCATCTGAGCGGAAATAAATGCAACAATTATAAAAATAAGAATAAAACATTCGTCGCATGAGTTGAATGGCGAGCGACTGCGCCGGAACCGCAGGGCGTCGGCCCACAATGGACCACCATCGCGCTATCTCGATGGACGATACGCTGCCGCCCAATTGACTGCTCAAATGTTATTTTAATACTTTGTTATTGAATTCTGATTAGGGTCATAGGAAATTTGGATATTTGCGTATTTAATAAGAAGAAACTTATTAACAGTGTCGTTTCAAGGTAATAAGCTTGTACATGCGCTGGTATGACGAACTGATTCATTATTAAATTTCATAATATTTCTGGTTAAATTTGATAGTATTAAGATTTAGAAAAGTTAGAGACATGTGGATTTATTGCATTAATTCATATGCATATACTACAATCCAATAAATATTGTTTAATATAATTAGAAGTTCAATCGATAAAGATGAGCTCTATATATTCGCAAATATGAGTTTTACACATAAAAAAAATCATAAACGAAAATCGACAATAGCATAAAAGCGAAATTTCACAAAAGTATTAATTACATTCCGCATTTATTAAAATAGCACTCGACTAACAAAAGGAAACTTCTCTAATTTCTTATTATAATAATTAAGACCCACATTCCCACACGCGAGCTCGGTGAATTCGCAACAGTTTCTCACATTGAGTGGCTACTTGGAGCTTTGTGTGGTGAACAATATAACAATCGCAGTAAGTCTACGAATGCGTCTACGGCTCGTACTCGAGTGGCCAGTGGCGGTAGTGCTGGGGGCATATAGTTCCGCCGCTTCATTTGTTCGTATTGTTTTTCGTGTAAGTGATCGGTCTTGGTATTGCTTGTAGAATTGGTATATATTGGTGTATTTAGAATATTAAAAATAACAATAATTATTTGTTATTCAAGTAATAGGTGGCCCTTTTAAGTTGTTATTAGGTAGCATTTGTATATGACCATCATGGAAATGAAGAATATGTCGTATAACATTTTTTTGCAGCTTCACGTACACGGTTAACAGGATACGCAGAGGAACCTAATGTTAGGACACTCTGCTCCCCTAATTCTGGAAACATTACGTGCTGAGTGGCGGAACTCAACGCCACGCTTTGCCTCTACATCAGAGCGAAGAAAAGAAAATATTATATAGTTTATTTCCTCGAACGGGATTCCAACCCACAACCTATAGTTCTACAGTCACACGCATGTTCCCCTGCGCGATGACGGACCTCATTTATATAATTATATTTTCAAATTTTAAAAAATTTAATCATTTTAAGCTTAAAATAGTTATTAAACTTTAGTGTTGAAGTCCCCCCAGACCAAACAGGACGCTGAAGTGGCATCCCATAGCGCCCCAACATAAGAGTTGGTCTTTTCCCACCCCACTTCACCCAGCAATATGCTCCCGGATAAATTTACATGTTACAAAGCGACTGTCACATATTAAAGGTCATAATTACGCAATACATTAGATTTATAGCCGAAAAACAATGGAAATGGAGAGTCCAACCCTTTTGTTGTTTCAATAGTAAACGACGGACGCGTTGATCATTTATAGGGTAATTGATAAACAAAAACGTTCTCGTGTGATGAGAGAGATTTTGGGCAATTAAAATTTTTTCAAATACGAAAAAAAAATAAACAATACTATACAGTCCTTTTGTTTATTAAAGTACTGTTATTGTAGTTGTATCAATATTTTTGAGAATCTCCTACTTTATTTGAAGTCGGTTAAAAACTATATATATATTTGATTTTTTTTTTATCACAAATTATTATATATTTTTGGTTTACAGCGAAATTCAACAAAAGCCATCAGCTATTTCATTAGAATTAAATAAAAGCTATTATTACTGGGACTGCCATATCGAGCTACCATTAAAAGTGTAACTAATAGTAAGAAATAGACAAAAAATAGAAACACATTATACGTTTATCTTTATCTTTTAAGGTAAAGCCCGCGAGATCTGGTTTAGCGCCAGTTTATCGCGACTTATCTGCACAACAAACAAATACTAGTATTGGATTCATTAGACAGGTGTGCGACAGGGGTCGGGAGCGCAGGCGCCGATGTCTTAGATTAATTCGCGTAACCAGTAAGATTATAATATTGATAATGCTATCATATAAGCTTCTGGGCATTTGTAATATCTATATTATAATATAGAATACACACTTACCGTGGGAAACGGAAGTACTGGGAACGAAATGTATCAACTAGGTTCCCAAGTGTACTCTGCCTACCTTACTTTACATACAACAAAAAGTTAAATTATTGAATATAAGTCCGGGTAACGGAGTTGAAAAGCGCCTGACTATTAATGTGATGGTTGTTGGTTCAATTCCTACTCGAAGGAATATTTAAATTATTTTCATTCCACCGCTCTGATAAGACAATCCGCGGCCTATTAAATTCACGCAATATCTCGGATTCATGCCGAAAGCTAAGTAGGTATCTTAAAATTAATTTCATCCTACCGTCCTATTTGAATATATACCTAATGAAATGAAAATTGCTATACATATACTTATAATATAAAGAGTTATAAATATGTAATGGGAGACCTATTCTGTTATTGATCATTTGATTCAAACTACAGCTTTTATAAGCTATAGAATAATTATGTGAGATTTTGCATGCAGTGCAGTCACTGCATTAGATGTCACCTGCAGGTGTGATTGCAGCTGCATAAAACATAAAATTACCTCTTAATAAAATTTTTTTATTACATAAAACTTAATAGAAATTATATTATATTAATATACCTACACTTTAAAGGCCTATCTCAGACAAAGAACCCAGTTATATCACTTTGTTTTAATTATTGCTAAAAGTACGTACAGAGTAGTGATTTTCAATCCATTTAAGCAACACGCAGAATATCTCAATTTAATATAAAACAGAGAACGGGATGACTTATCACTAGATGCTTTAAGATAAGACACGGTTGACCGTAACGTCAAAACAAAAAATAACAGGCTTCATCCTAAAATCAGCTATCAGCGCGTGCGACCAATTCCACGTGTCCCCACATGATTGTTATCTTACAGCTGTCATTGCCACTCGTCTTCCATAGACAATGCGAGTTAAATTACAAGCTTATGAATTATACTTCTGACTCATTTTTAGAAAACAAACGCCCAAATACATTTAAATATTAGAAATTAATAAATGTAGTACAATTTTTCAAAATTACTAGTGGAAATAATAAAGCAACGTAGCAATAGCGGTGCATGGAGTAGTTGAGATATGCTCATATACGAGCAGTGCTCGTACTCTACTTTATTATTCCTTATTAGGTGAGCTTCACCACCCTGGATCCAAATTAGCTAAATAAACAGAAATTCAAGAGTCGGACTAGCACCCTATCTCTGCCCAGTTCTTAGAAATACGATATAATATGCACGGAGGTAAAAAACGACGTATAAAAAATAAATACGTAATTTATTGTATTTTTTTTTAAAAAAAAACTACTTTTTCAGAACACTGCAGATAACCAAATAAAGAAAAAGTAAAACTATCAATATAATTTTTGGTACTATACATGTATGAGGGATATTTGGTTTTTTTATTTGCTATCAATTGTGTGTTGTCGGCGAGTTCGAGGGAGGACCACATTCCCTCACACCTCGCGTCAGCTGGTAATCCTCACCCTCCGAACATTCCTATTAACTTCAATTGAGTCCGACAAATTTACATGAATTCGTATGGCCACGAAAATTAACACTGTTGACTATGATAGTGTAGTATGCGCCTAGAAATATATTCATTAATATTTCATACGTATGACTGACTAGCTATACCAAAGACAATTATTTTAAAATTTCGTATACTACTTTCTTTGTACCTTATTGTAACTGTAACTGATTCCGCTTAATTATATTTAGTTTTTTTATCAGCTAGCGTAAGCTGAAATGAAAATGTCAAAAAATATTCCTCAAGTGGTATCTAATCGAACACACAACCTGTAGCATTTACAGTCGCACGCGTACACCACTACGCCAAGACTGGTCAACAGGCTGACACGACTGTGTTTTATGGAAGTCAACAGATATTATTTTATTGTATGTTCATTAACGTCGGTTTCATGGCTCCATTTACGCCCGTGAGCTACCGTGCCATATGGCTAGACCTACCCGACTTAAATCGCTATTATATTGCTTTTAATTGATAACAATTTAAATATATTTGATGATTCACACTTACAAACCTCATTATTATTCATCGACTCATTATCTCTGTGTATGCGTTTTACCAAGAGATGTTATCTTAAGCACAAATGTGTTTTACCTTTATATCTTTGTCGTCACGCTATTATATTTTTTATATCTTTATACATCTTTATTTTAATTTCATTACATTATAACTATTTATTGCTGTTTAACTGTTTGTTGCGCTAATATATTTCACTTCTTAAACTGAACGTTTCTAATACCAATATTAACAATAGATCATGATATAAGTATATGTTAAAATAACATTACACTAATATTATAAATTTTATTGTAAACAAGTATGTTTGTTACGCCCCGCCAAAATTACTCCACCGATTATCATGAAATTTTGTATACATATTTTTAAAAATAGAAAGATTTATTCAAAAAAATTTTTTTTTTTTCAAATAATTATTTATAAAAATAAGTTTAAGCGAGCGAAATCGCGAAAGTCTCTATCTATCACGTCTATGAAAACAGGAATTCTTTCGTGATTTCACAGGCGAAACCGCGAATAAATCACTAGTATTATATATGTTAGTTAATATAGATTTTATTAATCCAGTTGACTTGCACCTTTATATAACTTGAAATAAAAAATAATACATAGAAATAAAATGAAATACTTACATATCGCTACCTATTAGAGTTAAAACTAAACATTTCAAAGTTAAGAGAAATTATGACCTATAAAGTCATTCCATTTCTTGGAGAAATTTTATTATTCAATAAAAGTGTAACAACAAAGGCACATTGAATCCCTGTGGTTTTCGGAGGCTATAAATCAGGAGCAAGGACCCTTGGACTAGACGAGAGGCTTCTTGAACTGTCAAGGCCTCGTTGTGGTCATCCGCAGTTCTCCTTTGGAGTGCAAACAAAGCGCGTTTCGGATGCACTTCGATTCGAAGCAACCACGCTTTCAAAAATTTAAAATATTTATTTAAAAATGAGCAATGTCAAATAAGTATACATTTAAAAATATAACAGCATATAAAAATAATCATAGAGTACGATAAATTAAACATCGCGTGCCGATCCTGATAGCAGTGCAATTCACAGACCATATTGCTCCATATCATTAGCATAATTGTTACAACGCATCGTCCCCAGGGATGGTATGGATATTTAAATGAGCTTAATAGATGGTAACCCACTTTATATGTATTTTGTAAACATAACTTTCATTTTTTTTTAACTTAACGCCGTATCCCGCACACAGCAAGACACCGCCGAACTACTTTCCGCCGAATTCTGAAGGTATTGCGTGTTGAGTGGCGGAACTTGACGCTGCCTCGAAATGGCTTCAACACCAATGCGAAGATATGAAAATGCTTAATGTAAAATTATATATATTAAATCCTTAAATATTCCAACCAATATATTTTTCTAGAATAACGATAAAGGTTAGTAAAATATATGTAAAACGCACACGTGTTTGTACGTGTACATGCGTAGATTAGATACCGTTCAATACACAGTGTGAATTTAGATAGTTTACGCAAGCGATCGATATTGTTCGTATAACAAGACTAATGGATGCCATTGTGGAATTATGTTTAAGCAACGGAAGAAATTACTCTTAATTTTTATAAATACTAGCGGCCTGCCCGCGGCTTCGCCTGCGTGAACCACGTTATTATTAATTTCTGTCTCCATGAGTACCTACAAATTAAAATTTGAGACTGACGAACTGAGAATAACGAAGTTTCATACAAACTTTCAACCCCCAAAACAACCCCTTAGAAGTCGAATATTGCAAATTCCGGTCTTAGCGTGCACCTACTTATACACGTCTTATAAGTAGCTCCTATGCAAAATTTGAGATTCTTAGCACATGTATTTTCTGAGATTTCGTGATGAGTGAGTGACCTTTCGATTTTATACGAGTATATATAGATAAGTAAATGCAGATACTATATGTATATATTTATATCAAATATATGGGAATCCGTTACAAATACTATCTGAACACTACCTACCAACACAATTTATAAAATATTTCATTATTCAAATGCTTTCAGCGAGTTATAATGAAATGCAAGTAAAAACCAGATAAGAGCTTTGTGAGTGCACCTCCAAATAATCCTTGTACTAAATTCTACGAGCTAATTACAACGCTCATATGAGATAAACTAATTAACAAGGATAGACATGAGATTCCGCTGCTCAGTATTGCGAGCTTATCTGTTAAGGTTTGGGTTATAGTACGAAAACAATTTTATTTATACAATTTATATTAATGTATGAATGCTAACAGTACTATGGGTGGATTGCGTAATATTCATGTTGGAATAATAAATGGAAGTTGCTGGCTCAGTGCAAAGACGCAACGGGCCGTTTGGACAACTGTTCTTCTCACTTTATACTATTTTAACAATAAAAGACGACAAAAATATATATTAACAGGTATTTTACGATGTATATGAAAGGTATTATCTTCCTACCAAATAGTTTTTTTTATTGAGGGTTCGAAAAATACACATAACTCTCACGTTAGAAAATTTATAAATTAAAACTTTATTTATATATATTTTTAATTGTAACGTCGAATACAATTTTTTCAAGTGTACCAAGCTATCTATATAAAGTATTTATACGATCAAACCGCGTCGCTTACTACTAAATTCATAGCAACATTCGCACAAAGGCCTTTGACGCGCCGGGGCGGAGGGCGGCCCGCATGATCGCGCGATCGCCGGAGACCCATTTGCGGCTCGTTACACGCTGATAGCGCCAAACAAAACACCCCAAGTAATTAGGAAAAGCCTTTTCCAGATACCGTAAGCACTGTGACTTCTTAAGCGCATAACATGTAACATGTATATGTGAACGTACATACATAAAAGTATATGGTTAAACTATTCGGTATTAGATAAAAACAGTAAATAAATTATGTTTGCACAAATATAAACAAAAACATATAAAATTAGAAACTCAAATATTGCTAAATAATCATGACTTGTTATCTATCTACTCGTAGGCTACTTTGTTTAGGTAAAAAGTGAAAATAAATAACTTACAAAATTACGTTTTCAAAGGACGAAGAACGAGAATGAAAGCTGCAAAATGTTTATGATTTAACCACAGCAGAATTTCTATATTACAGCTCAATGCGGTTTCTAAATATAAAATAATACATAATAACTCTAGTAATGTAATGAAAAAACATTTATCACTTTGGCGCTATTTTATTTTGTTTTTTTTTTGGACAGTCTGACACAGATACAAAAGAGTTTCCACGTTTATATACCATTTTTTTAAAAATAGAAAAAAAAAAACTTCATGTAAATTGATTTGAGATCAAAGATCAGAAAACTTGTGATATAAAATTTCTTATAAGGAAACAAGCTGCACCGGTGGCAGAATCGCTACAGACCACCTGGTCGACTGTCACTAACACATTTTTTACTAGGAATACTAAACATATCATTAAATAGATGCAAAATAGCCATACAATATCTGATTAAATATAATTTATAGAAGGATGCAATTATATATTTTTTTAAACTCATACACTGCATATTATTATGTAATTTATTCTTAAATACATTTTTTACTTCTGGGTATTCGAAAGTGATATAAAAAATGGCGAAATGCAGATAAATAAAAATAAATGACGTAATTTGTTTTTTAATTATTATCATATATTATAATAGGTTTTTGTATAAATGTATATATAATAGTTTTGCTTAATTTAATATTTTGTGGTGAATAAAAAAATATTTGAAATCCATTAAAGCGGATTTAGAAAGTGTATCGGCGCGTCTCTATGTCAAGTCAATCAGTGGATGCGGGTCCACAATTAGTAACACGTGCCGTTTTATATAAACGGTGCAATTCTCATATATTCATAGAAATATCGATTTTAAATGTCGATTTATGATGCAAGGATAATACGTTCATTAATTAGATGATTTTTGTAAAATTACAACAACAGCAACAACAATTTATAAATATTTCGGCACGCACCTTTTAATTATTTTTTAAATGCTAATTAAATACCAACATTTTTAATTGTAATAGATATTATTTGCGACAAAAGAAATTGTCCAACTTACTATTTTAAATAAGAATGACCACCTTATTGAGACACAGCTTATTTTCTAGACACTGTTATTGTATCAACCAGTTTTTGCTTGCTCGAAATCATTACAGCATTCTCAGAGACACCAAGTAAATTGCTTTTTCTATTTTGCTTGCTCTTAAGTGTTCTTAAAAGTATTTTTGTTTACATAATCACGCCGTCTTACTTTAAAATATTCTTCTATTTTCCATTCGATCCGAAAGAATTACTTATAACGATTCTTAAAATTATGAAATAAATTACTTATAATGTTTAAACGTTTTTTTATTAAAATATAGCCACAATAGCATTTTTGAATATAGTTTATTCAATCTCCAAATATGGATGAATGTTATTTTCTATCTATATTAATACAGGAAAATCTACTATATTTATTTCTATGAATCCTAAGTTAGTAACACAGCTGTCGTGGCGCTCCATTTATGTATGTGTATACAAAGTACCTATCAACCAGTTGCAGCAGATTTTAAAGCTGGGCTAGGACTAGCTAGGTTATTTTGATTTTTATAGATCCACAATAAGAAAAAAGCTAGCAACTGCGTGTCCACTGCATACTGAGAAGTGTATAAAAAGCAGTCTTGTTACGTCTTTCCTTATATTAGTGTAAAAATTCACTAACTTGTACAATGTACCTATTTATAATCTATACTTAAATCGCTTTTATTTTTTCTGTGGTCGTGATGTTAGAAAATACTTAATAATTTTATATATAGTAAGTATTTTCTCTTGTCAAATGATCATTTTGAGTATTTTACTTTTGTGTTTTAATTTAAAAAAACTCCCTATAAAGGAGCTGGGCGGCTTCCAAAAGGACGGAAAGGACGATTGGTATCGTTACGAAAGTCGAACGAAATATCTTGAGACATTATTTCTGCTCTAATCTGAGTGATACCTACTCACATAAATTTAAACAAAAAACACAACATACTTTTTTTATTTGCAATATTTTTGCCAGATTTTATAGCTATTAAATAAAAGTTATAAAAGAAGCAGCCACATTCATAATAAACATTAGAATATTACGTAAATGCAAATACTAATCCATTATTCTAATTTTATAGTGTAAAATCATCACAGGTTCAATGCTCGTCCAGAACACATCTGGATACGGGGACAATCTATTAACATAGAATTATTGCGTAATAATCTAGCCGGCAGATGCTAGTATGATTGCCTAGGTATATTTATCTAACAGGTGCGACCCACGTGGATGGACAGGGTTACAGACAGGACTTTGACAAATCTCCTTTGTAAATAACTCATATTTTTATGAGACATTTATTTATGTGATAAAGAAAGATTACGATAAGCCAATTAATTATGCAAGTAACAGATACGCGATCCGTATCGCTCTTGTCAAATTTTACTGTGCAAAGGACTTCTGTTCCGATATATGATATTGTCGTTTGTAATAAGTTGAACATTTAATAATGAAACTTAAGACCGAACGTTTATTTTAACTATAATATAAATTAAAGTTTTTAAATTCATTGTATATTTGAAGTGATTTTTTATTTACACCAGCACAGTACTTCACTACTAATTATAATTTTTTCCTTATAAATTGCCAACCCTGTCTTAATAAGATATTAGTTAGCAGAACAAGATTAACCAGTTGTTGCGATTTTCTTAAATAATTTATACATATGCTATAGTTAATAATGTAACTAAAAATATATTGAAATAACCATAAATTATATCGTTAACTTCAGACACCTCTCGTTTTTGTTGAGTTCCTCACTTTTTACGACGGTATCTAATATATTATGTATAACGCATATCTAATTTAGTTTAGGTTTGATATGTTTTAAGGTATTTATTTCACATAGGAATACAAAATTCGCACAAAAATCGTGTCTCATAATAAGCATTTAGTGAATATTTGTAAACTAAAGTAACAAATAAGCAAATTTACAGTAAAAAATGAGATAGAGCTACCAAGCTTGAAATGACGAGGAAGAACCCGATGAAGATATTACCCATCTAGATTTTTTTCTTGACATTATTACTACAATAGTAGGCATTTTTACTATATACCCTTTCTCCCCCTTCTATTTCATTTTAACTGTTAATAAAAAATATAGCTTTCAAATATTGTTTTTTTTTATAGTTAACAATTTTTTGTATGTAAAATATAAACAAAATCAATAAAATGTTTATATTTAATGTACAATTTTTTATAGTAAAATTTAATACTTTATCATAAAATATAAAATAAAGAGATCTAATCTTAGTACCGAAAATACTTTTAATTAAGCATTCGGTTCACATATAGCACCGTATCATTACAATCTATAACCAGATAACAAATATTACGAATCAGGCATAGGGACGCAGGTGGCTTTCCTTACAGAAAATTTTTTGCACAGATATCTGGAGCAGCTGTGTCGTGAAAATTGCCAGCCCCTATCTTCCTCCCACTCATAATCTAGGAATTAATAGCCAATTGCTAATGACAACATGGAAATATAACGTTTGGTCAAATACAAAGCAATTACCTCTATAAGACGTTACTTCGATGGAAATATACGGGCGAAGACACGTGCCGCGGCCGGTTTGTCTTGTTTAAGACGTTGCAAGTAATGGTTATATAAAAAAAGTTGGCCGGATTGATATCGATGACTAAAATAATTGAATACTTTTTTAGGCTTTAAGAAATGAACTTTAATAAAATATTATACAGTAGAAATAACTATAGCAAAGAAATATTTTAAGATGTATATTTATGTACAGAAATAGTCGTTTTTGGTTTCCTATAAGCATTACACAATTGTAGAGCAAAAAAAATTAAAAGAAATCCTTATAAAAATGACATTAATATTTTATTTCAGCTTCACGCTGTATCCGCCTGTAGCAGAGTCGACAGAGAAAGCCTAGTGTTAAGACACTCCGCTCACCACTTTCCGCCGAATTCTAGAGGTATTGTGTGTTGAGCAGAACTCAATACTCGAAATCTACACTTATTTCATTTAAAAAATATATACATATATACTTTTGTTTAAAATGTACTCGTATACAAATTTAAGGTACGTACATATTTTTGAAAAATATAAAGCAGTATAAACAGCGAATCAATTCAAAATATTGCGAAGCTTTTGTGTAAGCGCACATGCGCTCTCAATATTGAAGGCATAAGCTCCACAAAATGCTTTTCATTTCGTTTGAATCGTTGGCGCATTTTGTGCGCGCACGCAAGATGAGTCAGGAGAACGTACTCGCAAAGAATAAAAGCACAGAACCTAAATAGCAAGTTTATTTTTATTATTTTTTTTTTTATATAGGCATATATATGTCTTGCCAAAGCTCCTTTCTTTTACATGAATTATTTAACGTTGGTTTATTGTTTAAATGAAATTAGAGAAACCACAAACTGATATGTATATTTAATCAAATTATTTGAATAAAATTGTATATTTAATCCATTCCTCCTTCTCCATTCCTTCTCCAACAAAACATTTTGGATAATAATCATAGCCTTAAGTTTTATTATAATATAATTTACCGTTTCCACCAATACAGCTAGTTTCTACACGATATTCTATGGCGTTGCGTAATTAGTAGCGCAGCGAACGTTGTCTGCGAGGAATTCTTTTGAGAGGAGACAAATGAAAGAGGCTACGAGCACCGTCCCGAAGTCCCGATCAATGGGGTATCGTGTGTCGGCCACCTGCGCGGCACCACCGCCCCACCACGCCGCCGTCGGCCCTTACCACGGTATGACGGCACGTTGTACTGCTATTAGTATTTAGCGACCTCATTTTTTTATATTTGTAAACTATAGAATAAATATACATAGTATAATAGTTCTTTTTGTACGTTAACACATATTGAACACTTATTTTATTAATCTGTCTTTAAGAAAAAATTTTTATGTAAACTTATTGACCCGTTGTCATTACAATTTATTATCTGTTGTTTATTCTTGGTTTTTATTGTTGTGTGTATTTAAAAGACATAAACATAAGTACGGGTGTTCATATTTCGATTATTTAAATTTTCCGATCTAAATAAACAAAGCGCGGTGTTCAGTTACGTGATCGAGCACACAAAAATTGATATGTCTTCTTTTCAGTAGATAATGAGAATTGTGAGATGACTGAACGTTCACAAGCACGATAGGTATGTCGCTACTTTGAATCAACAAAACCTTGATATAAGAAAACTTGAAAACTAAAGTCATATATTACAATTATATTATTAGTTTCGATCGATTTGTAAAATCGGCAGATCTCACACGGCGATATCGTCTCCCCCGAACTCCCCGCTGACTCCTGAGAACGTCACTCGTTACCGGTAAATGGATACAAGGTTTAAATATCGATCGCTATTACTACGAGTGTATCGATGTTATCGGTAATGCGTTGCGGTTTGTGTGGGAAACAAGCATTTTACAAAATGATATGGCTTATTCATTTATTACTGATTGGGCTTATGTTCAACTGTATAAAAAAATATAATATTAATTCTATAATTATGTTATTCTTCAATTTCGTCCATCTATACATCTTATAAAATAAATGAGAAGTAATAAACACGCAGCTCTGCTATTCACTTGTCGAAAAAACTATTTATTCATTTTGCTTATTGTTTTCAGATGAAATTTCAATTAAAAATTTATTTCGAGCTTTCTCAATTAAACATATATTAAAAAAATATAAAAAATTTAGTCATATTTACAACGTAAGCTTCTTTCATGTGATAAAGATTACACAATAGACTCTATCACAATTTATATTAGTGTAACGAAGACTGATTTGAGATGACTAAGGTCAACCGCACCCCATCTTTTATTCGTAACTTAGTTAATACCATCCTTAATTCGAGTGATTTTGGGAAAGGGCAAAGACAATGGCGATAGGATCACTGTTAATAGCTGCCATAAGTAACGGACCCTCTGAACGGACCCTCAGAGGGCTGATACCAGCCAGGATTAGCTGGTAACGGTTACCGATAATGATTGACGATAAAAATAATCTAAAATGTGTAAGGCAATTATCATATTTATGTTGGTATATTTTTATATGTCTTTCTTCTCTTTTTTCTTCGACTAATTTATGTCATACGGAAAGTTAAACTATTATTAGTAAAAGTTAATTATTACGGAAATTATTGTACTATATAGTTTATTTATACCAAAACCAGGACACTGCAAAAATATCACAGCGAATATATCTAGTAAAATAACAAACAGTTAATAGCTGTATAACTCATGTACCAAGTATAAAATTTAAATGTACTTCAACAACGCCCTTCCAAGGAGTCCTCTTTTTAGTAAATCAGTACATACTTCGTACTCTTGCATTGTATTTTATCAGTAACTAAGTTATAATAAAAGTTAAAATCCTTTGTCAATACTTCCTTGTGGTAAGTAAATCGAGGGGGTAATAAAAGCATTGTGTTAATATCACAATATGCTGTCAGTTAATTGGAATAGATTATGGGAATGAAGGGAAAAGACTATTTTCAGTGGAGTGGTCTCGAGGGATGGCTGGTGAGGAGCGTTTGATGGTTTTTTTTATCAAGTCATCGAGTGACAGTATGAAGAGGCGGATTATCATAATATTTGGTCGCGGTCGTGTGTTCTCATTTATAAATAATGATTGTGGTTTTAAATGACAATGCCATTTATTTTGCTAATAATTGATATGTTTAAATGTTTATTACCAAAACAAATACAAAAAATGTTCGTTTTGGGCTCATCCTCATTTGGGCACAGCCTTTGTATAGTGCAAAGTAAAGCTTTTGCTATAGCAATCAGAAAACTCATACGATTCAAAGATGACACCTAAATGCAGACCAAATGCATATATGACATTATACTAATAGGTAAGAAGTAAGAAGGATAGCATTATCCTTTATATGTTAATTTCAAAATTATTTTAGCTTATGTTGATATTTGATTAGATCAACACCCATTTTCAAAATTGCTTTAGAAAATGGTCAAAAGCTATAAAGAGCTACCATAGATTTAGCGTAGATAAACTGATTTAACCGACTATATATAACATCAGTCAATTCAGTCATTGTACCTGCTTAATTATACAGTATTAACACAGGCACTGACACACAAGTCACACGCCATCTAAATGAATGTTAAATTGTATTCCCGACCTTCCTCCACCCATATTAGTTGCTATCATCTACGGAGGAGGTGTGACCTAGTGAGGAACCCGCATGATCGCCAGACGGCGCGGCTCCAGATTCATAACTGATTCAGAACTGACCACGCTCAAGCCGAGCACCGTCTCAAGAGCAAATGATTCATGATATCTTATGACTGATTGTCGAATTAAGCATGGGTTCACATCATGGTTGTTCATTTACGTGAGGGCCGACCTTCCGGCCTTAAGTTGATCAATTCCTGCTTTTATTTTAAAAGTAATGCTTATTAATTATTTTTAGTATATTTTTAAAATTAACTGTGTTCTTCCAAAAAAGAATATGGTTATTTACACAAACAAACAATTTAAAAATGTTGTCTGTCTGTCTTTCTCTTTTTCTGGGTTAATTTCCGGAAAAGGTGAACTGATATTTATGGGAATAACCTTATAATATTTATTTAGGATATTTATTTATTAATTAAAAATCATTTATTAATGGTATGACAGTATAGAGCCATATTAACATAATCAAGATTCTTTAAGTAGATATTTACACTTAAAAAGTATTACTTATATAAAATGGGCGCCCCTACGTACATACATTAAAAGATTCAACAATACATATTAAACATGAGATATATAAATATATCTCAACCTTTAACAAATAAGCAAGTATTACAATTACCCATTTCATTCAAAACCGAAATATATCACATTCCATTTTTTTTTATTCTTTAAGCGGAATAATGATCTAAAACCGAAAGTATTTCGGATACAATATTGAATAACCTATAAAAGAATCACAGGCGTATTACAGCGTGAAAACATACATCGTTGCCCGACATGTCTATCGGTAAAAAGCGTATAAAAAAGGCCAAACAAAAGTAACAAAGCTTTGAAGATGCGCAATAAAAATGTAATAATGCGTTCTTGTGTGTTCACTGTACAGGGTGCGCGCAACGAGCGTGACCGGCGCGACAATGGAGGCAGCGGCGCGTGCGCACCCGAAACGCACCTTGTTCCGCTCTGGCACGCGTAGCTTAACACCGCTATCTTTTAATTTACATTTACCTATATATGAAATAAGTATTACAACTTATACATACAAATAATCCAAGCAATGTGGATCTATCTATCATTTACTACATTTTTAATAGGTACATATGTATTGTGTGTTTTTTATAATGTGATATTTGAATTGTTTTTATTATAAAAAAAAAGTAAATTAACACATTTCTTTTAGTTAAATTAAGCCTAAAGGTGTAATTAATTTAGTATGTCAATGTTACAGTTATCTTATTCTAGTAACTATAGTAGTAACAGATTTCCAGTGCGGTTTTATATATTAACCATTTGCAAGTTACGCCTTTTGACCTACAAGTGATGTCAAATTTAAGCAAATATGGCCCTACAAAAAAACTAAGCTCCCACAGGCTTTTGTGATGATGTTAAAAAAACAAGCTTATAAGCGAATAAAAACTCCCTAACAATATTGCATAGAAATCTTCAACGGACCATTGTATTTTTTTTATATTTGATTTGTTGCTACAAATAGCGGATATGAAAAGCGTTTAAAGTACTTAATGTCCAGTAATTGGCGATCAATGAGGATCAGTGGGCACATTGTATTGAACTATCGACTGGCTACAGCTTTTGTCCGAAAGCGGATAAAAAGAAAATATAAAGCCGAATAAGCGCGCGGGTCAATCGCAAGCTGTCAATGGACTGGAAATTACTAAAAATATAAATTAATTTCGTGAACAAAAAATAAAAATCTAATATTGAATCAATTTTTAGTGGACGAAATCGATTATTTTTATATTTTTTAATTATTTTGTTAATGTTATAAAAGAACTTTAATACGAATTGAATAATCATACTTAGCTGTGACAAGAATATCAATGTACCTACATATATAACAAAAGTAAACAAAGCAAGCAAGGTGTAAGCCAACGGACTTCACTATAGTTTTAAATTCAAATATGGTGGGTCGCGGTTGAATCCCACGCACTCTGAATAAGAAATATGAGCTGAACGGATACTGCTATTATCAAAACATTATTACAACACTCGAAACGCATCGCCCTTCAAATGTAAAAATTAAACAACAATTGCCTCTAATATTCGCTCGCTGGTACCGACCCGAGGGTGGTTTATAAAAAAATCTGTCAATCTGCCGTAGATCAATCATCCTCCGTGAATGGTTAGAGGGGTGAACTCCAACCGCAATCGAACTTCACAGATAATAAAAGGCAGTCCATATTTACGTAAACGCAAAGGTTTGACGTACAACATTGTGCCCGGAACATCAGACGCTGTTTTGTCTTTTCACTCCTTTGTAGGAGTCAAATTTGAGTGACGTTTTGATACTTTCATAAAATGTCAAGTAGGCGTATCAGTGTAAAGTATATATCTTAAATAATAAATAAAACTTTTTGGTTATTCAGAGATTACAAAAAGGTATTCTAAAAAGTTTCTATAACAAAATATAAAGTCAAACTAAACATTCATAAATATGCCAAATACAATAAGCAATGATTATTAAACAACATTCTACTTCCGAAAAATACTTAAGCATACACATAGACGTAACACTTCATATAACACACAAAATTGTCTACATGATAAAATACTTAAAAGGACAAGGTAGGAGACCCGCGCGGTCGCATCCACGTGCGGGCACGCTCTACCGCGCCCACGTGCCCTGAGCGCGCTGCGCACGCGCACAGGTAGGTGTTCTCTGTAAGCCGGGAGCAGCTAATTCACGACGCGTGTCGATAATGTGACAAGAAAAGTGAAACAAACACCTGCAATACTGTCTAAGTTTTACCTGTAATTTTGTTTATGCTACAAGTAATATATTTTCTTTTTTTATTTGTCTATGTACTTATGTATATAGAAAAAAATCGGCATGCAAAAATTTTTAATCGGACAGATTATATTATATCTTACAAGAATATATAAATATTTGGTTATTGTCGATCATAACATTTTAGCTTCTTTTAAATAAAATACGAGAATAATAAAAATACGAAACAAATCGTAGTGAAACTTAGATTTATAATTTCCGTTAACCAATAATAATCTAATTTAATTCAATATAATGGCACTACAATCGCCTTTATTTATGTTGTCCTTTACATACATTTTTACGTGTCCTAGAGAACCTAGAACCTAGAGCACCGGTTCTTTTATACTGCAGCGAGCACTGGCTAGCACTGTCTCGGCACTCAGGAGGTTCACGTCATAGAAATGAAGATGCTGAGGCAACACATTCTTTCGAGATAGTCTTGAAGTTCGTGACTTTAGCGGATTAGCTCCAATAATACTGAAACTAGAAAAGTAAAAACCGAATTTAACAAAGAACAATACAACACAATTAAAGAATGCAATTGCAAATACAATTTTTTTTCTTATTAAAATATTATATGACAATTTAAATATTTTTTATAATATTTATGATAAAATAAAATACAAATATACACAAATAATAAGTACTTACTAATATGCTATCGAGTAGTTATCTACGCTTAGAATAGATACGCACGCAGCATCACCGATAATTACATTGGCAGCCGTGCACTTTATCACCGGTACTAATCACGTCCCCTAAGCATCTTGTATTGTTATTGGTGAACTGTCAATAGTAATTATTTTAACTTGTGATGCTTAAAAATAATACAAAAACTTTCATTTAAATCTTGTTCGGTCGTTTTAGAGAACCGGATTCCTATATCAGTTGTATTAATAGACTAGCGGACGCGCGCAGTTTCGCATGCTTATTTGCACACTTAAACCAAACCATAAAACACGTCTTCAGTGAAATATTTTTAAGAGTCTAAGTTTCAAATTTTATAAAAATCGGTGGCGATTTAAAGTTTTTTCAATACGAACTTTCAACCCCTTATTCGCACCCCTAGGGGATGAATTAAAATAAACCACGAAACATGTGTTCAATAAAATATTTTTAATAGTCTAAATTTCAAATTTTATAAAAATCGGTGGCGATTTAAAGATTTTTCCATACAAACTTTCAACCCCTTATTGACACCCTTAGGGGGTAAATTCTAAAAAACACGACTCTTTAAGAAGCTCAATTTTGAATTTTATAAAAATCCTAGTGCCTAATTATTATTTTTTCCATACAAACTTTCAACCCCTATTTCACCCCTTTAGGGTTAAAATTTTTCAAAATCCCTTCTTAGTGGATGTCCAGATTGCGAAAGTAAACGTCTGTCCAAATTTCACGTTTCTACCATCAATGGTTACGGCTGTGCGTGCGTCTTACCTCAGTCAGTATGGACAATTCCTTTTATATATATAGAAAGATAGAAGAAGATATTATGATATGATAGGCACATACAAAGCAACGAAAGTTAAAGGGTTATTCGTACTGTTTAAATTTATAATATCCACTTTAGTTAGTAATATTTTGTTTTTCACGTATTAGTAGAGTGATGATTATGGCTTCGATCCCTTATAGGTCTGGTAGACAAAGAGCGGTGTTGAGTTTCGCAACTCAACACGTAATGTCTTGGAAAGCTCATGATTAAGTAACTATATGATTAAGTAACTATAGATTTGTAAGCCAAGTTAAAATTGATTTCTTGGGGAAATGTGCACTTTTGGATTGGTTATTAATTAAAATGAACCAATATACATACTGTTTGAAATTTTTAACACACATTCATTTTAAATGGCTAGCATAGAAATTATTTTTTTATTCTAGTCTATTACTTTTTATAAATATAAATTTTCAGTCAAAACATTTTACAAATTAACAAAGAAAGTATAATGAGTATTATGCCCAAAAATATATATATAAAATATACAAATGTTTTAACAAAAGATCGCTAGCAGCTTTCAACGGTAGCCAATTTAATAATACAATAAAGCTCCCTAAATGGTCGTACATACCTTTGTAAGACTATTTATCTGTTTGCAATATGAAACTGACCACAGGAAATGATAGATTACGCAGTAACTGAATACATCATTAATTTCACTTATTATAAAAATATTTCAATTCATATTAATATTAATAGGACCGTCGTGGCGCAGCGGCACAAGGGTGAGTGTAGACTGTAACGCGACGGTTGTAGGTTCAATCCCCACTCGAGGAAGTGAAATATTTATTTACGTTTATTTACTATTTCTTCGCTCTGGTGTCGAGGCAAAGCGCGGCGTTGAGTTCTGCCACTCAACACGCAATGCCTACAGAATTCGGCAGAAAGTCGAGAACGGAGTGTCTTAGAACTAGCTTCCCTCTGCCTACCCTGCTGTATGCGGGATACAGCGTGAAGCTGATTTTTTAATTTTTATTAATAGGACAAGATAGTAACTACTTTTTTTAATGTAATAATAGAAACTTGTTGTTTTATTAAGCTTTCTAGTGTTTACTATATAAGTATTGACTATTTTATAACGAATTTCATAAAAAACATAAATGTGAAATGAGAGACATTTTACAGTTTAAGTAATGCGTCGCATTCGCAATAAAAAATGGGAGATCTCTATTAGTGCTGAGTTCTGTGTTCATTCGGTATAAAATTCTATGTCTATTAATTTATTTCATGCAAATATTTAATAATATTAGATACTGGTAACCCATTTTTTTATACAATTTATTTATGTGACCATTTTAACTTTATTTATAGACTACTCAGTACAATGTGTCAGCTTTCAGCTATAACCATAACCGTAGATCTCAAAAGTACAAATATTGTTCTAATAACAATAAACATAAAGTATTCGCGGTGGAGAGACGTAACCCTTTCCCACCGCTCTAATTTTACTAATGCGTTCTGTTAACGGAGGGTCAATAAAGTAATAGGTTAAACAAACGCTTTAAACAGTTATTCAACGTTTACAAATTAGATCTAAATGTTTTCGACATGTAAGTATAAAATTTCATTTTAATTTATGTATCATGTTAATCAGTACAGTTTTTTTACTATAATATAGAGTGACCATTAATACGTATAAATAATTAGAAGCCTAAGTTTGTGTATGATAAAAATTAATCATTTAATAATACTAATATTATATAAAGTCAATAACTTAACATATAGACAGACAGACAGATTAAAGATATTTAAAATAGAAAGTTAAAGCTATTTATAACAAATCTTAATGGACTACATTTAATAAACAACGCCGTGGCACGCGCCGGATGCTTAGTCCTATGATATTTGAAATGAAATCCGTTCACATGAACAGAAATGTCACAATCGTAGCTAATTGCGCATAATGAGTGTTGGTACGACGCAATATGTTTTTTTTTTTCCTATTATATATGCCGCGGAAACGCCCTGACGATTTAGCCACCCTTTGCTTTTTGCGGGTTTAAAATAAAATTTCGTGAAGCGTCGACGTTCGTGCGTTCTACATTCAATCATTGAACAATGTAAAATATCCGATTTCCCATTGTGTTGTTCATCTATTAGTATATCGTCTTCCTTAATAATGTTTTTGGTTTTGAGATAAACCATACAAAAGCTTAAATGTATAAAATGTCATATATAGAAATCCCTCATTTGCAAGATTTTATTTTTTTTATCACGAGGTTCATTAACCTAACCATCATTATGTTAGCCCTATTGGCTTTTATAGCGACACCGGGAGGGAAAAGGGTACTCTGTCCCTGAAGAAATGCAAGTACTATGTGGCTGTCTGTGAGGAAATCGGCTGTAAGGGCGCCCCCTGCGGGACTTGAACCTCGGCTTGCAGCCGTCGTCGTGCGGACTGGACTTGCAAGAAATTCTTTTTATAGAAGTTCAGTTTAACCAAAAACAAATAATTAAATTATTTTAGCATTAACGTCATGTTGATTTTGACGCATTTGAAGGTACTAAATCAAAATAAAGCGTGAAACTGTTTCCCACGTTAAACACTGAGCATTAGGCGTCAATTAATTAAAAACGCCCAATCAAGGTTCCCACGTCATGATATCTCACAATCACGCAACATCTTTATACCTTTATTAGATTATTCATTCCCCCAACTTCCCCATAGATGCCATTGTTTTGAGGGCGAGCGTGAAATGGCCAAACCATAATTGCTTTGTAACGTGTTATAACTCGTCAAATTTTACTAAGTTATGAGTATTCTCTATTTAATAGCAATGGAAATATTTTATGTTATATAATTCTATTTTAAAAAAGTATTTAGAATTATTTTTTTCTATACTGTATTATTTTCATTTTACCCTTATTATAAGGCTATATTCTTTTATTATTTTTTCTATATCTGTAAATTAATAAGCTGGCTAATTTATAAGATGCATCAAAATCAGTCGTCACCAAAATGGCTGGTTCGATCCCCGCTCGTGGTAATTTATTAATTACACAATTTCCTCGCTCAAGCAAAACAAATTCCACCAGTCAATACGCAATGACTTATAGATATTTGAAACGAAAATGGAGTACGGACGAGGAGTGTCAAGACACTCACACTTAATTAATTCGTAGATCTGAATAAAAATGTCATACTAAAATAAAAAATAAAACGAACCAGTTACAGTCAGGGGTAAGTTATTATTATACATTTACTAATAGGAATATTTTGAAAAAAAAACATTATACGCTGTATCACAATATAACAATAGCTATGACGTTGACTACATGAAGCAATTTGTATAATTTAACTATATATCAAAACTCAAATAAATACGAAAATATCGCAACAAACCCTTGTTTATGCAAAATAATCTTTGACTAAATGCGTGAATTTGCAAATTAGAAGGGGAATCAGATATTTTAAGTGGTACCATTTTATTTATAACATTTTCGATTGTTCTCTATATCTCTATAGCTCTATTCTGACAAATGGTTGTACATTTTCTTTTTTTTTTAATTAAAGTACTCTATAATCTAATAACTCAAAAATAAAATGAAATTGTATCAATCTTATAGTACTTTATTCTATAGGCTTTCGTGAAAGAAAAACGAAGGTAAACATGATTCATATTTGCTACAATTGGAAATGGCCAGACTCTGAAAAGTAACAAAAATGTATCATTGTATTAGACAATTGTAGTTGAGTTGTTAATAAATATATAATTTAGAATTAAATTATTTATATCTACGTATAATAAATATAAAAAAGCGAGCAGTCGCCAGAAGTCACGTGCTGCATGTAGAACGGTAGAGGTCCCGTCGCCATGGCTGCAGCGGCCGGCGCACGCGCACCCGCATCGTGATAACGGCCGACTATAAATTAGCAGTGAACACACGGCTTTCCACAACAAAACTGTATAATGTCAGTTTTCACCTTGTCGTTTTATTCGCTATCGGTTCCTAGCTACCTATTCGTTCAACTTTTTATGTTTATGAAAGAAAATGTTGAAATAATATGTTTATTATTATTCGGAAATTAAAATTGTATACAAACATATTCGAAAGCGTATCCTTACTGTGAACCTACAAATTTTGAAACTTGATCCTCGACGTTTAATAAAATTAGGAAATACCCAGCATACACCTACCTTAATAACCTACATACTAGCAGTTTTAACTTTATCTATACTAATATAATAAAGCGGAAGAGTTTGTTTGTTAGCTTATTTGTTTGCTTGTTTGAACGCTAAGATCTCCGGATCTACTGGTCCGATTTACTATGTTTTTGTTTTGTATGAAAGCTGCATTCTTCAGAAGTGCTATAGGCTATCACATTACACATATATACTAATATATTAAAATACTTTTTAATTTGACATGCAATTTATTCTGCCATGTTAATAATAACCGTCGTTGCTAAGGAACGGTTTGCAAAGTTTGTTTGTTGTTTTAAGAAAACGTCACCCAAAATGAACTTATATTTTGATATTCATCCTTATAAAAACAAATATATTAATCAATTTTAGTATTTTATCTAGATTTAAATTATAGTTTACTGTATAACATTCTAATAAATAATTAAGGAGATGTCACTGATTCGACACCTTGAATGACCTAGCCTTCGGGCGGCGCAGTATGACCGACGCGAACGGGCAGATGACGTTAATTTTTATGTAATTATTTGCTGTTTATAATTAATTTAAACTACACTTTGGATCTCTTCTTATTTTATTTGATATTGCTCGCAAAAATTAACCTATTTAATATAGAAAAATTTTTAGTTATTTCATAGAGTCGATATCTACGAGTAGGTATGTACGTACGCACGCACGGAAAACTTTAGGCACTTTTTCTAATATTAAGAATGTCCTTTAGTTACTTTTACTTCTTTTTTGATTCATTTCAATAACTCAGATATTTTTTCTAATAATATGTCTCTACTTATTATTCTTTTTGATTATTTAGGCTTATATTTTCTTACTAATTCTATTGAAAACTGAATTTTTTTTCATAAATATATTTTAATTTAGTTCAAGCAGGCGTAGCCGCGTCCGGGTCCACTAGTATATATATAATACTGAATAAATTGGAAAATATTATTTTACACAATATTATAATGTCATATAATAACTAGGATTATATGTAGTATCTCAACAACCCTGCAGAGTACGCCGCTCTGATATTACCAGAGAAATGAACATGAGATTTGTTCATTTCATCAGACATTAAACATTTCTCCGAGTTGCAAGAGCCGAAAATGTATTTGCAACCCTCATACATACATACAATAAGATTCTTTCTAATTTCCTTAATATCTAAAAAAATAATTAATATAGAGTATTTAAGCTATCTTTGTATTTTTTTACATTTACATTTCTATATTAATAGAGAATAGATATAGAACGAAACCGATAATTCAATTTCAAAATATACAATAAAAAATTGACTCTACATTTACTAACACCCGGCAAAGCTGTTATATGATTATACAAAATCAATTGCGCATTTCGAGCTTCGGATTAGTTATGGAAGATAGTCAATTGTGAACGAACCTACTAAAGGTCAATCATAAAAGTATTTGTAGGTTGACAGTTGGTAGAGGCGGGGGCGTGCTATTTGTACAGAGTTGAAAATAGTTGTTTGATGAACTCTCTTTCATGTCGGTGTTCGTAGGAACGCGATTGTCTGCGGATTTGTTTAATTTGATCCTTTGTTTGAACGCCGCTTGTGTGGAAAGGCTTATGGGCTGGGGTGGGCTCAATGGAGATAGATGTGTTGATCTGCTATCGGTAGTTAAGGGTTATCTCTGTTGTCAGTCGCAGATTGCAACCTGTGCTTGATTTGTGCAGGAACTTGTGATGAACGAACATCACGAACGAAAATATCGATATGTATATTGTGTTGTTAATATTGATATATGAAATATATATATATTTTTAAAAAATTAAATATTTTTCATTGTTATATTAAATCGTATAAGCTTATAATTTACCTATTCGCTAACTAGTCTACGTTAAAATAAAACTTTGTAGACAGTACGAGCAAATAAGTATGTGAAAATGTTATCTGTGTCACATGGTCATTGTTTCTTTGATAGATCATGCCGAAACGAACTTTATCTTTGTTTGTTCTCTCTCCCCTTTGAAACAGAATCCCTTTAATAGGGAGTGTTTCTCGTTGTAATTTAAAAAAATTACATTGCTTACTAACAGATTAGATATTTTAAATAGGTATAGGAACAGACTAAAATCGATAATTTATACATATAATAAAACTGTAACTCATATGTACTGTACATGAAAGATATATGAAAAATCTATTATTAAAATAAATTTTTATTCTTAAAAAAATGGAACTGGAGAACGGAGTGTCTCAACACTAGGTTCCCTCTGCCTACCTTGCTAAGAACGTGAAGCTGGTTTTTTATTAGATTTTTTTTATTTATTAATGTAATAGAACCCAAGCAACGACTTTAAAGTTGTTGGATTGTTTGTCAGGTTTTCTATGCGTTTGTTTACACTAATCTCAAAAACGGCGGCAGCTTACCAGCGGGCGAAGCCGCGAGCGGGTCGCTAGTGGGTATATAAGTATTAGTGTAATCAATATATAGTAGGTTTAGCAGTTAATTTGATAGTTAAGTTTTACTTTTACATTTTAACTGGCTGTAGCTGTAATCTCTACGTTAATCCATGTTTGTAAGGGACGGTAGGTACCTTAAAGCTACTAAACTAAATAGTCGTCGGTCACAAATTAGTTAAACAACTAAAGTCGGTCAAGTTTGAAGGAGATAAGCCACGAGAAGTCGTTCAAGCTGTATGGATTATGTACTTACTTAGAAATTAAGTAATAATAATATGTATTTCGGATGTCATAAATGTAGTCACTGTTACAATTTTAACATAATCTGTAAATTATTTAATATTTTATTTCACGATAATTATCCGCACTTTTTAAAAGCAGTTCGTTATATTCGAGGCATTTTTTTACTAAATTTATTTTCTGTGGACTCCTTTTATGTTACTCTGAAGATTTTAACCGTAGTTTTTCCTAACTCTACTACATATGAGATGAGTGTACCTATAGCTGGCTGAAGAAGATTGTCTAAAAATATTCCCGTCCAGTTCAACGCCCGTAGGTACTAATTCGCATAAAAAGTTCGCATGCGAATCGAATGACGAGCATCTTATTCTATAACAGAATTGCTGTCAATTTCGCGAATTGACGACTTCCGCACAAGTGAGGGGACGCAAATTGCTCGTGATATATAACTACTTTTATTCGGGCGTCAATTGGCAATGAGGAGGACAGCGGAAGGGGAACTAACCACTGACCAATGGTAAAACGAAGTTCCCAACGAAGATGTCTTACAGTAAAAGTCTTTGCAAATCATTTTAGTTGATAATATATAGCTTAGCATTGTATTTTACTTAATTTATAGTAACAAAAGAGGGGTTGGTCTTTCCATCTTGTAACTGATACACTGCAATATACTGCATTACAGTTTATTCCATGTATTCTACTAAAATACATTTGTTACTAGGTTGCAAAGTGATCAAACGCCTGAATCATAGGACATTACAATTTTTCTCAGCTTCACGCTGTATCCCGCAAGTAGCAGGCCAAGCAGAGGGAGCCTAGTGTTAAGACACTCTGCTCCCCACTTTCCGCCGAATACTAACACTAGTAATTACCACCAAATTTTTACTTTATACTTAGGTGCCTATTATGTATAAATGTAAATGTTCATAAACAGGGAAAATTAAAAAAAATATTATTGCAATGCACTCATTTTAAAATATTTTTTCAGTAGGTTAAGTAGTAAGCATTATGATAAAAAAACCCATGTAAATGTTGATAGTAGTAAGTAGGTACTATATTGAAAAAGTTTTTTCCCGCTTGGTATGGTTATATAGAGAAAACCTAGGTTTTCTCTATATCGAAAGAAAGAAGAAGGTGTCGGGATTCTAGAGTCACTTCCTTTTGACCCAAATAAGAAACTATTCGTTGTGGGTAGCTAAGCGCCGCAATTTACCTTGAAAGGAACAACAATTAACAATTTAGAATTATTTCATTATAATCTTCCTCCCGAGTACTGTTTACAGCGCGAAAATTTCCAAAAAGGTAGCTTACCTACATACAATTCTTAAATATATACAAATAAAATATTAAGTAATAAAATTATTTTTAAAATATATAATTTATAGTTAACAGAGATTCTAACAATAGTGGCAGTTCCAATAGTTTACAATTGCGTTTAATTTGATAAAATATTTTATACTTGGTTACCTAACTACAAAAAAATTTACCTACTTTTTTGAAAATAAATTATGATTTTTCATTGGTTTCACTGTTAATATTAAAATATTTAAATACATTACTTCCATATTAATATTTCTACATAATTCTTACATGAGTGATATGTCGATTTTTTAGCTGCGCCACTCGTGACGCAAAATCTCGAAAATTGGGTGAGAAATAGACAATACCTAGTGTTAAAAGTATCCCACTTTTAACACTAGGTTCCCCGTTTCCTTTACCCCGATAAGGGGGAAGAGGCGTGAATTTGAGGAAATAATTATAAAAAATAAGAACTAGAAACTGAGACAAACAATAATAGTGGTTGCAATCTTTTTGCATTAAACTATTGAATATTGATCCAAGGCAATGGGCAATTCTCTATACAAAACCTCCTACCGTATAACGGTATCTAAAATTTATATTAATATTGTTTTTAAACAAAACCGCTTCCATAATCCAGCTTAGTATGTTTATATTGCACTAAATTAGAAGGAAAAAGTAACCAAGACCCTTACGTCTTTTAATCGGATTAAGCGGTAAAAAGTGTCCTTAAGGGCTTTACTAATAAATACACTAAATACGAAAACAAGAAGTCTTCAAGTCTTTTTTTTTCTCTTTGTCATATTGGTGTTTCACTAAAACTCTACAATATAATCGGTTAAGCATAAGATTTAATTTGTAAACGAAAGCAGTAGAAGCGAAAGGTAGGAATAATAGCGAAAATTCTCTGTAATCTTCTAATTAAGATTTTATAATATCCCAATATATAAAGAAATGGTACGAGTATCATCTCTATGAATCTCATATTTACAACTATACGTAGTACAGTCTAAAATAATAATAATGGAAAAATGGGTACGGACCAATATCAATGGAATTATCAATTAAAAAAAACGATAGTACAGTTATATAAGGTATAACTTATTGTGCATACAATATCAACTTTTTCATATGTGAAATGCAAAGCTTAATTAGCCTAGTAGAGCAATTATACTCAAAAGATAGATTTTACTTGTCCATTTGTGGCGTAAAGAAATTTAAATGAACTAACCCGTAGGTTAATGTCTTCAAAATTTAGATTAGGCACATATACCTAAGTTAAACGTTTGCTTACCCTCTAAATAGAAAGCCTGTAAATGTTGACCCATTAGGAAAAATGCAAAAAATATTTTTTTTTAGTTTCACACTATATCCCGCAGATTAGAAGGTAGATGGGAGTCTGGGAAACTAGTATAAAGGCCCTCCGTTTCCATTCAGACACTTCCGTTCCCCATTTTCCGCCAAATTCTGGAAGTATTGTGTGTTGAGTGGCGAAATTCAAGGCCGCTCTACATAAAATAATAGGTAAATTAAATTTTATATTAACATGTTCAATATATTTTCAGTAAAATTTTTACAAAAGAACACGCATGGCTATATTCTGGATTAATACCTACATTTCTTATATAATATCATATGAATTTGTAATATTCATTTATAGTCAGCATATTAATATTACAACAACCAAGAATAACATTTTATTAACTAACATTTAAATAAAAGTGTAAAAACAACGGCTCTACCGGGCTATTCACAGTTTACAAGTTCCTGCGCGCGCGCCGCCACCCGCATCTCTCACCCTTTTTTAATCAAGCTATGCATATCTACGAACTCAAGTAGTAACGTACGCAATTAATGTAGTTTGCAAACGCATTAGTATCGCAAATTATTTTCAATTACCACTTTTAGTTATTAAAATGAATTATTAAGATATAATATAATTCCGGCCGTTCGTCGGGGCACAAATTAGCACAGGCAGCCACACAGTGCCTGCATATTTTCAGGGACAGAGTACCCCCTTCCCTACCCACCCGGTGTCACTGTAAAGGCCAATAGGGCTAACAGCATTAACCTCAAGACCGAAAAAAAAGGGGCACAAATTTGTATGCGGCTGTAAGCGCGACGGTTGTATATTTGGTTCTCGTTCGATGGAATGAATTATTATATATATTAACAGTTATTATTAGAATTAATCCATTTGTGTAAGATGATTATTTGCTTCTTAAATTTAAGCATGAAATTATGAAACGACAATATATTCTAAGTACTATATTGCACGTTTTATTCCTACTGTTAGTTTACTTAATAAGTAATATTAATTGTATAGTACAAAATTATCTAAAATAAACTGTTTAATACCTCTATTATTTCAATTATTGAATAATTAGTAGCTTATTATATAGGTTGTGGGTATAATACACATAAATAATGCCTGATTTATTCTACTAAATAATTTGTCAAACTCTCTTTGTCTTTATTTTAAGAGAAGGAACTCCTTAGCCCATGGTGTGTCCTCATTGTGCGGTACCAGTGCGTTAGATGGCGTCACAGTCACACGCCAGTTCAAAGCAGGGATGGGTGAGTATTATTCCTTGCTAGAAGAAATATATTCCAAGCCCGATTTTTTTGTAAGTAGTATCTTCAACTATAAGCAACGAAAAATTCAACCTAGGATAGTTTTCGATCTTTAATTTTAAAATTTATTAAATAGGAAGATCGCACTGAATTTCCAGTGCATTGTAAACAGAATCCAGATAAGTGGCCTCATGATCAATGATTGCGCTGATGATGCATTTGCGACCTCGTATCATAAATGAACTTTGACACAAATACATTTTTAAAATAGTCTCTCTAAGTTAAATTCTTATACGTGGGGATTCAAAGATAATTGTCACCTTATAATCGATACTTCCAAAAGCATATCCTATATAGGTAATGTGTCACTGAAATTAGTCATCGCGATTTTTCCTGAAAATGTAGAGTTATTTAATCGGGAGAGCCCCATTGGCTGATGCTACGACGAAACAGATTGGTCGAACGGCCACGGGAGGAGGAGTTATGCAAATAGCTTGCTGCCATTGGTGTATCAAATTACCCCACTTTGGTGCAATAGTGGGGAGAAATCATCCCTATGTTTATTTTTGTTGTTAAAGTCAGTGAGCTATGAGCTTTCGATGCGTGTACTACATACGACACGAACAGTGCGTTTATTATAGCGGAAATATAATATTCTAAGCTATAATATGTTTATGTGATTTTTAGTGATTTGTGATCTGTGGTTATTCACTTATATAAGGTTAAATATTAAGCTTTTTGAAAATTGTATACACCCGGAAATGGTTATCCTGTAAGTATGTTAGTTAATTATTTATTATACAATATAGTATTATAAGTATTGAATTTATAGATAATAAAAATGTAAGGCTTATGAAACAAAAAGCTTATAATATGCATTCACTTAAAAATATATATTTACCCCACTAGCATGACCAAGATATAATTCTAATTAATGATATTATTTTCATTATTACAAGGGGTAACTTGACAAAAGTTAGACCAAGCTAAAATATGTTATGAAATGGTAAAATAGATATTCGAAACAAGAAAAAAATCATAGATTTCCTATAGGTACTTGTAATGTAATAAAAAAGCTTTTGGTATAGCTTAGTCTCTATACAATTATATTTCAATAAAAGTTGAAGGATAAATAGAGAATGATATTTTTTTATAGTAAATATTGAAATTATGTTCATTTGTTACACGTGTTACACGTGTGTTCGTTTCATGTGTGTACAGTTGAATAATGTAATATTGAAATTCTAGAACAAAATTTGTTAAAATATTAACAGTTCACTTCAAAGCAATGCCTACAATTTATAATAATACGATTGCTTATTATATTAAACTTACAAAAAATATACACATTGTAGGTACCATGTATTCCTCTCATATTGTTTCTTCAGAAAAATTAAGAAATTAACAAATTTTAGTATAATAGCTCTATTATATATTACTAATTTTAACCTTGTCTTATTAATTAAATCTGTCTGTCTAAACCTGTCTAAACTAAGAACGTCATTAACAAAAATATGCAAAGTTTATTAATTTTAAATAAATCAATAATAAAATAAAAAACACTTGTATATTTTACAGTATCTAAATTATAACTATTTCATTTAATTGAAAGCCAACAGTCAAGCTAGGGTGAGTTGTGGAAGGTGTTGGAGGGACCGCAATTGAACTTAATTGAAACCTATTGAAACCGTGACGCTTCTATTGCCCTATTCCCTATGAATAAACAAGTTAACTATAAAGCTTTTAACGTTCCGCCTGTGTGTTTTTTATACTTACATTAATATGTATTTCTTAAGGCACAGGTTACCTAGTGTTAAGACATTCCGTTCTCCACTTTCCGCAGAATTTTTCGAGGAATCTTTTTTATTGATGAATATTTATGGCCTATGGACTAATATTTTTAAAAGATGTTGTTTCACGTAACGGAAATACATAGAACAAAAGTTTCTTTACATTTCCTTTATATTAAACTAACCTTATAGGATCTTAGAACTTAATAAGCAATATATATATGTACACTTTATACATATGATTTAAAATAGTGACATATATTCTATAACAAAGCTTACTACTTCGATCTTTCTGCAGTTTTCCCTTATCTTGGCGAGATTTTTCAAAAAAATAAAAATAATCATGCATAACATAATATTAACATAAACAAGTCTGTATAATATAGAGTTTTTGATAGTTACTGAATCTTCGAATTAAGTTTTAACTATATTTTTTATTAGTGATTCTTATATAAAAGTAAAAATAGCAATATTATACACCACATATCGGGTAGAGATATCGGGTAGAGAGATCCTACCTAATCACCTAAATACTTTGTGCAACCCCTAAAAAAATAGGGAGATATGAATTACAAAATATATACAACACAATTGTACAAACATAAAACACTTTAAATATAAATATTACATAAATAATTAGTAAAGTTACATATTTCTCACTTGCTTTATTTTTTTTAGAGCATACCTATATACAGGTAAACATTAGGTAACATTGCGATATCTAAATATTCTAACAACGATTCAATTCTCATCTTGCAGTAGAACCATTTCTTTTAGAAAGCGATTTATTCAATTAACGTCTTCCCCTTCAGAAGGCAATTTTAAAGCAATTGGCTAAACAAGCTTGAGAGGGGAGCTTTCTTCCATATTACATAGTTGTAGTGAATAGGGTTGCCTTTCTATACGAATCCAATAAAGTACTGTAACATATTCGGATGTCGTACATTTCTAAACTGCCATAGCAGTTCTACGTTACAGTGTTTTGAAAGTTATGCTTTTAAAACTTCATAAGCTTTCAAATATTTTTATTTAATTTAATTTATTTTATTAATAAATATAAATATAAATATTTTATTAAATGAACAGAATAAATAGTCTGTGTTTAAAAAAGATCTAGCGTTTATGGAGAATAACTCTCTTAAAATAGTAATATGTCATAAAGTTATATTAATAAATTATAAATATTCTTCTATATTAGAAAACTAATATTAAAAGAGATCAACATTAAGTAGGTATACTAATATTTCATTAGGTATAATATGTTCATGAATAGTAAAAAATTATTGTATTTGCCAAAAATCTAAATCAAATTATTTCTTACAGTACTAGCCGAACGGATATGTCAGAAGGACCAGTGACACCCGAGTGGGACATCAACGATGCGGTAGTGCCAAGAGTCGCTAACTTCGATTCATTTGGAGAATGGTGCGACGGACATGTACGACGAGTATATCCTCCTGGATGCGAAGAGGCCAGAAGGCACGCGTCAGGGTGGGCCATGAGGAATACAAACAACCATAATGTTCATATATTAAAGAAAAGCTGTCTTGGAGTACTAGTCTGTTCAACAAGATGTCGATTGCCAGACGGTTCAAGAGTGCACTTACGACCCGCAATATGTGATAAAGCAAGGAAAAAACAGCAAGGTACATTTGAGTTATTAATATATAATAAGATAGTAAAGTTAATAATTTATATATTATATACATTATGAAAGCTAGAAAAACAATATTAAAACGAAGTAAAAGTCTTATACTTCGTATTTAAAAAAAGTAGGTATAATTTCATTTCTTCTTTTTACATTCTTTACAAGTGATAGTTAGATAGGTTGAACTTTTGATTGTCCTATTATGACAAATACGAAAATATAAAATATTTATAATATTTTTTTATTTATTTTAGGTAAACCATGTCCAAATCGCCTCTGCAACGGCGGCCGCTTGGAGGTACAGCCGTGCCGCGGACATTGTGGCTATCCTGTCACACATTTCTGGCGACACACAGAACATGCAATTTTCTTTCAAGCAAAAGGATCCCATGACCACCCACGCCCTGAAGCTAAGGGAGCAAGCGAAGTCCGCCGGTCACTCGGGGCGGGCAGACGGGTACGAGGTCTAGCGTTACTCCTGGCTAGAGAAGCGGCGATAGCGGACAAAATATTAACAGTGAAGCCAGATAAACATATGCCTCTAAAAATGAACGCTCATCCTCAACCACCGCCTCTTATTCCTGACAACCAAAGAAGTAAGTCCAGTTATTCGTACAAACATCCCATAACAACTACTTAAGCATAATATTCTTATAATAAATTGTTGTTTTATTAAGTAAGAAATACATCAAAATTAATCTGCATATACTTGTTTTACACGAAACTTATTATTCCTTTTTTACAGCACTCACGTGTACGTGTGGGCCATTCGAGTGCAATTGCCGATGGCGCTCTGAAACCGCAACGGAACCTTACGCGGCCGCTGCTTGGACGCCCACAGAGCATCAGCCCTTCACAGCGTACATCCCGCCCACACAGCCAGCACCTGCCATCCCGCAACAAACCTACGACCCTAACGCTATACCCGACGACATATTCCACCCTGAAGAAATCTTTCAATTGGACCAACCGATCCGCCTAGATTTTCCAATTGAAGAAACTACTTTAGAATCTCCACCCACTTTTGCAGATCTCAACAATGAAAATTCAAGACCAGATGACTCATATTGGTTAGAATGGCAAAGACCTCAAGGCTCAGAATCTAGCGATACTCCCTCCCCCGAATTATTTAACAACGGATACCAGCAAGAATATTGTGATCAACAGCCGTACATGCAGTCTTACTATCCCGAAGAGGCCCAATACTATCCCATGGAAAACGTAAGAGACCATTCACCAGTCATGGAAATACAAGACCAGCGCTATTATAACACGCGATATAGTCAAGATTGCGCCCAAAGTAGTATAGAAATGCAGGGCTGGAACTATTCCGATTGTGCCTTCAACACGCACGAGGTGCCGGAGTGCAAGCAGTATTATGACGTACATCCATCACAAACTATCAATTCCTTTAGTTCTCTTTTATAATGTAGTATGTAAATCTGTATATAGTATTAATATTGTAAATTGTAAAAATTTGTTATTTCATCTTTAATTATATTAAGGATTTATGTATTAAGTAATCGTTCCTTTTAAGTTAAGGACTTATTGTTAACCAGTGCTTAGATATTTGAGGAGTGCTCGGAAATAAAAATAACGGTTTTTATAAAATGGTCTATTTATTGTATATAAAAATTACATTAAAATTGTCAATTTTACACTTTTTATTTTCTAACAATAAAATTGGTCACTACAAAATAGTCCGATAAGCGATCACAACAGAGTTATTATGCTTCTTTTGCAATCACCAGACATCAGCTCTCGTGCCGCGACTGCGGTCGTTGCTCCTTTGCGCGGGTGCGAGTGTTGCCAACACCAGTTATTGCCAACGGATTGCTAGCTAATTCGACCATAACATCATAAATCATATTACTCTGATTAATTTTTACTTATATTAATTAATTGATTTCAATTTAAAAACGAACGAATTTACACAATAAGAATACTTCAGCAAATTTAATAAATTTACCACTTATACGATTCACAAAAGAATAATATATGAACAAAAATGACCTCTCAAGCTATTTACTTTACGCGGTTATAAGACAGATCATATATGTTTTACATCAACAACCATCTATATACAATAACAATTTTATATTCAAAATAAATACCTTGGATGACCAACAGAAGACATTTATTTTGAATTTTGTTAAAACTGAGCTTACCGGGACCACTGTCTACACTATAAGTATAAAATAAGCAAACATTTTATAACGAGACAGATCAAGATGCGACCAATTTTGAATAATCTTATTGCATAATGGGCCAGAGACAAACATTTCACGTACAAAGCTGTCTTATCTAGGTATCTAGACCAAATATTTGTGAATAATATTACGTCCTGAAATAGGCCCTTAACATATATATATGTATATATTATATATTACTAAATTAATGATATCATATTAAAATCATCAATAAAGGACTGAGGAGAGCACAGCACGCACTATCACAGCAGTCGGCAAAGCCGATACCTCTAATCAAATTTAAAACAAACAAGCCTCTTCTTGTATTATCGTAAATTAGATTCGAGACGGGCGGTGCCCAACAGCGGGCGCCACGTTTTAAGGCCACAAACAAATTTTAACACGAAGCATGCCCTCACAATTTACAATACAACAACATCGCTATTTGCGCAATCAGCAAGTACATTATAGAATTAAAATCGCTAAAACAATTAACGGACGCAAGAGTCTGTGCTTCGATTTACATTAAACTGTATTATGAGACTGTAGAATTCGTACTTTTACCAGAAAAAAAAAACTACATCTAGTGTGTCAAAACTATCTAGGAGTCGAAGATTATTTGAAGCGAGATCAATTGTTTAAGCGTTTTCTTCCTACACATTCGTAAAGAACTCTTAAGGAAGCTTATATAACCGCTATGACTTAGGTAGGAATATCAAGGTAGACTTAGGGATAGATGCACTCGCTACAAGCTACAGTTGAGTCACGACATCTTTATAAGAACGATATATTTCTCATAATTCTAGTTAACGCAACTATCAGCGAACTAATGAAATAGTGTTTATTAGTATAGTAATTTTGTGCTATAATACAATATATCACCAATAATATTACATTTATAATATATTTATCATCTTTATATAGAAATAAAACAAAAACTAAAATAAGATCTACACAACACAAACAGAAAAATATATGAATGAACGAATTGCAAAACAAGTCACGTAAAGCTTTTTCTAGACTAAATTATTTTGTACTATTTAGAATAAATCACACCGCTGTTAAAGAATTCGAGAAGAGCCTTTTTCATTATTTTACTTTAAATCTTGAGTGTAGTAGTAGAATAGTAATAGTTTATAATTATATTATGGCGATTAAAAAATTAAATTCCTCTTAAAATCCAATTCATACCAAAATATATGAAAATTTATGAATACTTTTAAATCTATACATAATATGTAAATTTAAAAACCAATAGTGTGTTCCATGTCGCACTCTAAAACCATGGAAGACGTCACCTTGGTGGAAATATTGATTTATAAAAATGATACGAACATTTCGAATTCTCACTTAAAATTACATTTAAGCGAATAACAAGACCGACCACCAAAAATTTTCATTGTAATCGATTGAAAATAACAATGCCTGTCATACAATACATGTTTAAATATAATTTATAACATCGCAATCGATTTAAATCTCAATATTACTGAAACAATATCACATATATCCCCTACGCTTGATGGGCAAGCTTCTTACTTATTATATCACAAATCATACTTTTTATATTATATACGTCATTTAGTGGTGGGATTCAAATTCAAATTGAATAAATTACGAAAATAAATTTACAACCTCAATAAAAAAAATGCATCTACACAGTGAGAGGTAAAATAAAACAGGAAAATCTAACTAAAATATAATGAACTTGTAAATTCTTATCTACGATCAAAGTAATATTATTGATTAAAAATTACAATTCATTGACAAATCGAAAGTTATCATGTCTATTATTAATTATAATTCTGTGTGATAATTGCGATATGGATACGATAACGTAGACAAAAATGAACAAAAACATTGAGATTTATTGTTTCCTTTTTTTTCAATACGTAAATATGAAAAACGATTGCTATTTTTTTGTGAATTTAATTTCATTATTCTATTATAATTTGAATCCCACAGTATAATAACCACAAGCTATCTTGTATACTATGCCTTTGAATTTGTTTTATATTTTTATTTACGTATTCTAAGTTGCTAACTCAATATATTGCCTAATAAAACATAAAAAATATTGCTCAATCACAAATTGTTGTAATTATAACTGTTTGTGATAATGCACATTGAATAGACTAAGATCTTCTACTGACGCCGCTGTTTACTATACTTATGTACTTTGTTTAACACCGGCATATATTATAATGAGAGTTAGCAACTAAGAACATCAACACTAAACTTTATATTATTAAGCTGTTATCCGAACATATATGTATACAGAGTTCAATTTATTAGATCAAACCCATAAATATTAAAGATATTTCGCATAGTATACAGTGATGTTATCCAAGGGGTAAGAATGCCCTTCCCTTGATAGATCTGTTAGGTCTGAGGAGGAAGGCGGGGAGTTTTGAGGTCTCAATGAAGCTTTGAGGGAGTATCGACAGGAGGACTGGTAGTCTCCAAGATGGGAAGTCGAGGGGCGAAAGGTCAGGGCGACGCCTCCTCAGCTAGTTCAGAGCCTGGAGGTGCAGACCCTCGTGCCACCACCGACGTGGAACTGACTGTTAGCTCCAAGGGCTCTCCTCCTGCACATCGACCAACGCTGCATTCCATATCGGTTCTGGAATATTTTTATATATTCTTAGATGAAAGGAAATTTATAATTTTTACTTGTATGTAAGTATATAAAAATTTCGACATAGCTTGGATGAGAACATAACCACGAAGCCGTGGTCAGAACGCTGGGACGGTTTCCAAGAAGCGTCAGTTCGAATCCCATTGCGTTAAAATTTTTGAACGTTTTCGAAAAATATTTTTTTCTTTAGTATGGACCATCACTAAAAAAGTAGTATCACTAAAAAAAAACATTTTTAATCAAATAATTTTATAAGCCTCTGTGATTTGCATGTACCAAGTAGTCAGTGCCTAAAATTCTTTTTCCCAAATTATTTTTTTGGTAAATTATAGTTACAAAGCTAACACATGATTTTTATCATGTCATCATATTACAAAAAATACCCCAATTGCGTTCGACAGTACATTATATTAATTATCAAATTATACTTTTTAAGATTAATTTTACACTGATATAGTAATTAGATAAATAATTACAGAATTTTAAAACCAAACAAACTATTACTTTAGAAATATTTAATAAAACTTACACAGCACTCACTGATGAAATCTGCATTCGGGCGGGATGCCATTGATCGCTTGATTCTATGGAGTCTAGCTGGTCTTCTGGACCCGAAGGAACAAATCCTGATCCTGAAGAAGCTGCGAGACCAGAGGGTCCTGAAGAGCTAGCTAAGCCCGAGGGTCCAACAACAGGAGCTGGATCACTTGACGACACTGGAGACTCGAGATTTATTAGGGTTGCCGTAGCAACTTCTACACGGCTTGCTTCATCTGTGTTGGAACTGGTCGACTGACTTGTATCTACTGACTTTTGCATATCTGACGACAATATTTCACGATATTTTTTAAAATTCAGACTTCTATCATAATTTAATTATTTAAAATATTTCATTCCAACATTATCTAAACATAGTAAATATTAAAGAATTCTAAAAGTGAATATAAAATGGCAAATAACTTGCAGTATTAAAAATATGAAAATATAATAAAGCTAAAATAAAAAGGGGCGTTATAGGCACAAATGGAGTAAAAGCAAAGACCTGATACATGCATGTAGGTCAACCACTTCTTGAGCGGGCGTTTGTTGAATACCGGGAGCACGGTGCTTGTCATTGCATCTGCAATGCAATGGGCGTGCTGTACTAACTATTAAGGGGTCATTCATAAATTACGTCACACGTTGAAGGAAGAGCGATCCAAGAAATGCGGCATTATAAGGAGTGGGACGGGGTTTTAGGACCCCTTTAGTGACATCACATTTCAAAACTTGATTTTGAAATGTATGAAATTTGTGTAAAATATATAATAATGTCCGGAGTGATGTTGACAAGCTAAAATCTCACAAATGTGACCAATTGTGACAAAGAAGGGGGAGGGGTCAAAGATCACGAAATTCGTGTGACGTAATTTATAGATGGCACCTCAATAAAGTATACATGCAATAAGGCCCGAATACACAATTTTTTATTGCGGGGTTATTAAAGGAAACGTGAAAACCAAAAATACAAATATTACACAAGGAACATTACTAAAGACACGTTTTCGAAAGTCGATGTGTTTGTTTGATTATTTTAAGTTTATTTATTTAGCGTTTTGTGTGAAGCGTTCGAGCCTTAATCTAATCTAATGAATTTATAATGGAAAGTAAATAAATATATCAGTGTCAACATTTTCTTAGCAATATAAATGAATAGGTGATATTGGACATACAAGAAGCACATTATCAAATTCAGGGTGAAAAAAATAAAGCTCCACTAGCTAGCTTTGGTTCGAAGCATGTTAAAATTGGTTATTCAAAAATAGTTATTATTTATTTATTTTTACACAGTATTTAATTTTAACTTTATAGGTTTTTCCAATTTCAGCTTTAAGTTTAATAATTGAATTTCATTTTTCTTACTCATTGTTAAATATAATAACTTGCTAGATTAGATAACTTAAATCGTCTTAAATTAGGTAACTTAAATAATTTAAATCGTTGAACAGGCATACCATTACAAAGATTACAACATGTTGTTAATACCTACAATTAATATGAATTCCATACAATTTTATCCTTAAAAAATTCGAGGCCGTGGTAATATTGAATATAAGCAAACCGCGGCGTTTAGTTCCGCCGTTCAACACGCAACTCCTACTCCTCTCAAACTCCTACGAGAACGAACTCCAACGAGAACGAAGTGTCTGAACAATAGGTTCCCTCTGTCTGTCTGTTAGCTTCACGCTAATACAAAAACAATTTCTTGAATTGTGTCATACTTTAATGTTAGTATTGTTTTCATACTTTAATGTTAACTCAGTAGTGTGAAACTTAGAATAGAATATTTTATTTCTATAATATTTTACTTACCCTGTTTATGTTGTTTATCGCAGCAGGACGGGTGCGGTAGGTGCGGCTTGAATGCCTTAACACGTACACGGTAGAAACGAGAGCCCCGAGGCATTAAGAAACGATTTCCACTCTGAAATTAATTATGAATAAGCAAAATCTAATTTAATTTTAAATGAAATGAATTAAACTTCAAACTGAACTAAATATAAAAAAAATCAGCTTCATAACTACAAAAAATATTCTCATTTTACTCGCTCTGGTAAAAAAACAAAAGCAGTCTTGAAAATAATGAAGAAAGTGGGAAGTCTTAGTACTGGATTTCCTCTGCCTACTATATGCAGCCTACAGCGTGGAGCTAAAAAACCATTTCAGTATAACATTGGCATAACAGTAAACCACTATTGTCAATATTTATTACCTTTTTAGCGTAACAATATTCCTTGGACTCAACAGTGGCGATGGCATACAGACGACGATCACCTTCATTTTTCACTTGTATGCTCAAGTCGAGTGCTGGAAGGCAATCGCTATGAACGAAGTACATTATTGACGCTTCCTGTAACGATTTAAACAGTTCTTTAGTTCAATACATTTAATTTTCATAATTGTTCTATAAACTTTGACAAAACTGGTAAAACACATCATATTATACTAAATTACTAAAAATAAAATAAATTTAGAAATTTTGAGTTATAAAAGAACCATCTTATTTTATTTAACACTCCAAGCAACACTCCTTACACTCGAACTTCAATCATCATACTAGAATAACCTCCTCATACACGTCATTGGGAACAACGCCTACCTGCATGACAGTATAGTTTAGATGCGCGGGGTCCCACATCACCAGCACAGTGTGTCCCGGTAAGCATGAGGACAAACTTAAAGTACCACCAGCTAGGCCTAAAGGGGTATGGCATCGCCCACGACGTTTGGTATCGTCACGTTTAGGTGATGACCTAATAAATATTTAAAATGTCATAAATAATCATATATTGTATATGATAAAAAGAAGAAGACGAATACTCTGAAAGGAATGTTGGGAATAAGAAAATTTTAAAACATTAATAATAAATCACAGAAACACAAATAAAAAGGATCAACACGTAATGTCTCGAAAATTGGACGCATATGACGAATATAATGTCTTAATAAATTTGTTTGTCTTAACGTGAAGTTAATGAAAAATATATATCACTGACCTTCCATCACTATCATCTTCTCTGCTTCTATCGGCTTCTTCGTTTTTCTTTTCCAGCTCTTTCTTTAGTTCACTCAGCTGTTGATGCAATACTGCTTTCTCATTTTCAAGAGTAGCGAACTAAAGGATAATTTTTATATTATTCAAAATTTTTATTATTATTTCAATTTCAAAATCATACTATCTATAATCATCATCATCATCATCAGCCTGTCCTCGTCTACTGCTGGACATAGGCCTCTCTCTCTATCTATAATAGTAAATATCAAAAGTGGTAATGGTAGTACTTAATACAAAAGAAATAATAGAAATAGAATGAAATAAAATTATACTTTGAGCTGAGATAGATATTTTCTTAGACATAAACAAACTTGTAGAAAATAACATTTAAACTCAAAGTAAAGAAAATTGAAAAATAATAAATGAAATTATTGATACTTATATATACCTATTTACTTTTTAACATTCGTTATTTTTGGAGTTGAAGCCAACACGAATATTTTTATAAATTAGCTTTTGTTTAGGTATTTATTAAGTGTCTCTCAAAGTATTTTTTTTAAAATTTATACCTGAGTCTTCAACAGACTGTCATAATCATTGGTCTCCGGGTCAGTCAGTTGTTGTATTGTGTCTCTGTACTTGGTGCACTCGCGACTGAGGGCTTGCTCGCGTTCCCTTAGCAACTCCAGCTGGCGGTCCTTCTCTGACAGTAGGCGTCGCGTCACGTCGTTTATCGTTACCTGGGGATATTTTCATGTTTTTAATGAAATATATATTATTATCTGTTGATTGATTTGCCGTCATAAACACGTGTGGAATGGAGTGCCTTAAATTAACGTCTACCTTACTGAACACGGGCTCAGGGGCTGACTAACCCCGTCGGAGGCCCGGGGCGGTGTCGTTGAATGAGGTGTAAAAAATTTTTACATCACAATTTTTTTTCATGTACAAATTAGTGTGTATGCTTATTTAGTTTACATCTTGTAATTAATGTTTGAGTTAGACTTGCATAAACATAGAAAAATAAAATACTAAATATCAAAAGTAGATGTAGTAGAATTTAGCAAAAAACAATTCTCTTGTCCTCGAGATAAAAAGACGAATTGGGATAACAAAAGAAGCTATGATCCTTCTAAATAACGTATGGAATTTGTATCAAAACCAAAATAAGAATGGTACGAGCACTGACATTCCCTATTACTACCATTTGATAGATAGGTACAGGTGGAGGCAGATCATCTGCTCTAGATGTAAAACCGGATCATTCTCAATTCATAAGCTTAGTTCCAATATAGATAATAATTTACCATCATGAGCTAGTTCACCCGCTATAGTAATATTAGTTACGCGTATAAATAAAATAGATCCCAGGACCCCTCGACCTACGTCATTTTAGTAAAGCTGAAATTTTGAAGATTAATAGTCTAATAAGTAGGTAAGAATGTATGCGTACTTACTAACTTGAAAGTAAGGCCCTTTCAGAGATAGCGCCAATTTAAGGTACACGATTACCTACGTTAAAGTAAAAACGCTCGTATTTAAATATGTTTTTGAGAAAAATGTAAAAAAATATATATTATAACCAAACCCTTTACGTAGGCCTTACTCTTGCCAGACATCCTAAAGATTGTTTAAAATTGGGACAAAATACGCTATACTTCTTCTTCTTCTTGGCATTAATCCCGGCTATTTCCATGGTCTGCCTTCCTACTCAACCTACTCCATTTTGCACGCTCTTAAGTGCCTCGGTGGTGAGTCCATTGGCACTCATGTCCTGCATCACAACATCCAACCAGCGGTTCCTTCGGCGTTCGATAGGTCTCACTCCAGGAGCTGATATAGCATAGCACTTGCATCCACGTAACGTGTTTGGCCACGTTACGCGGATCTATCTCAGGCGATGCTCTTGGAGTTTATCCGCTACGTTACGGACTCCAAGACTACTTCGAATGAATGTGTTACTATTGCGGTCATACCGTGTTACGCCGTACATCCTTAGCATCTTTACTTCTGTGACGTGAAGCTCCTGAATGTGCGAATATAGTGTTGGCCAGCATTTATAGCTGTATAAAATAACAGATATGCTCTTGTATATCAGCCGTCACCTCTGCTAAGAAGTCAGTCTGCATCGGTCCATTCGGCTACCACCATTTGATCTGAGGCTTACGTTTCTCGGCTACTTTTTTTCTTCGGGGTAACGTTAAAGTCCAGAAGAAGACGATGTTGGGCCGTCAGGCTTTCGCCTGGAATTACTTTTCAGTTAGTTACTCTGCCCATATGACACCGTCTGATCAATTTGTAGTCAATTAGAGTTGAGTGGTACCCAATTTATATGTAATGAGGTGCTGATGGTTCTTTTGGAAGAACGTATTCGCGACGGCCAGATCAGACGCAATATAGGTTCTCAGAATATTTTCTCCCTCTGTATTTCCAAGACCGTATCTAAAGCCCCCGTGAACACGTTCATACGGCTCAGCAGCCTTACTGACGTGACCGTTCAGGTCTCCCCCAACAAAAAATTACCATTTCGGTAGACGGTATAGAAAGTCCTCTTCATTCTGCTTTCAGAATGACTCTTTTTTGGACACGCTACAGCCGGCCTGCGGCGCATAGACCTTCAATCAGCACCCTTATACGCATCAAGCTATTGCAGCGACCATCAGCTTCAAGAAGCCAGTTCTGAAGCTCTTTAGAAAGAACTACTTTCACACCGTTTTTACCTGAGGGTGACCCGGTGTATATAAGCCGGTAAGCCTGTCCGTAGTGCGGGACTTATTGCCCTTCCAACAAACTTTCTAGAGGAAAGCACAGTGGACCCGAAGTCTTATAAGTACATCTGCGAGTTCTCTGCATCGTCCGATTAGGGAGCCAATATTCTACGGTGCAAAGCGGAGTTTCTGTCTGGGTACTAGCGTTTTAAACACTGTTCGTACTTGACACGTTGTTACGTTCCATACTAGCGGCGGATGGCGGTTTTTAAATGGAGCAACTGCCATTTGACTTCCAAAACCAGTATAAAAAAGTACGCTATAATTTTACATATATTATTTATGGACTATTTTAAGACCCCTTATAAGCACCCAAACCGATGTGATAGCTTAATCATCCTCCCAGACACAGATGTACCTTTATTTTGCGCTACTTCTGGAAGGGCCCCACTTTCAGATTAGTGAGTACGCAAACTTTTATAAAATGACGTCGGTCTGGAAGCCCTAGGAACTTGAAGTAAAAAGTACGCACAACTACGCGCAACAACGCAAGCACCCCCCCCTCGCCCCCCGCCCCCTTAGTCCGCCACCATACGGGCTACTAGATAAAAACTCAAAAAATACCTGTTTTTCCGCTTCATACTTGGCTTTCATCAATACCAATTCAGCATTTAACTTCTGTTCCCATTCCGCCTTACACTTGTCCACGGCTTCTCTGACCGCTTCCTCTTTTTCCATCTCGGCGTTTTCCTTCGTCTGCATCACGATAGCGTTGTGGTTCGTGATTTCTATTACATCTGTACGCTCGATCTTTTCCAGACTGGATTCCGATGGTGATCTGTCCATATTTGTGAGGGCCACCAAACGGAATCTTAAAAGAAGATAATTACTGTTTATTCAACAAACATTACATTGAGCAAGTAAATACACTTCAAATACCTGTTAATTAGATATCTATATTATATTTGGATACTATTCATTGATTATTCATTCTCGTGGGCGCCTATATGAAACATGGACTGTTCCCCTGATTTGAAATATATAATATTTTAACAAAAAGGGATCATTTAGATGTGACTTTTAGTTTTCGGAAAATTATTTGACTAACATACAACATACAATATACATACCCTTATTAAACTTATCAAATACATATATGTCGACAAAGTGATAACTATTTTTAAGTTCGTTATAGTTAGGGAGGCAAAGCAGCAAACTGTGGAGTCACTCAAGCGTCATTGAGACCTATTGGGTTGCGAAGCTTAGATGATAACAAAAAAAAATGTCATGTAAAAAATTTCGTTTGACCTGTGGGGTGAGGGACTATAGAATGTAAAAAAAACTGTTTTCTGTCAAATCAAAAATGTAAAAGTCAAAAAAATCTGAAATGTAAAAAAAAACTGTTCCATGGACATACTCGAGCACGTCAGATATTGATATCATCAATTGCCTACGTCTTCTTAAGCATGAAAATATGTTAATCTGACAGTTTCCATGGTGGTGGTGGTCGTACGTAAGAGTTAAAAATGGCAAAAAAATATATATTGTCGAGCGCGTCAGATTTTCTAAGGGTGTGTTAAGTGAACCTAAAAAAAGCTCTTATGTAATAATCTGACGATTTGGATGTGACGCAAGCTCGTAATCGTTGTTTGAAAATGCAAAAAAATCGCCATTTTGAAATACTCGAGCGCGTCAGATTAAGATATATATGGTTCATCTTCATCCCCTAGACGTGATATCTCAAAATCAGACGATTATCTGAAGAGACTTGCTTAATCTGACAATTATTAATAATTTTTTAAACCAATACAATGAACAAGTCAGCTTTACGTTGTATCCTGTACACAGCAGGGTAGGCAGAGGGAACCTAAAGTTAAGACACTCTGATCCCCACTTTCTGCCAAATTTTGAAGGCATTGAGTGTTGAGTAGCAGCACTTAACGTCGCTGTTTTGCCTCGACACCAGAGCGAAGAAATGGAAATATAAATTTAAATAAATATTTCATCTCCTGGAATGGAGATTGAACCCACAACCAGTAGGTTTTACAGTCACACTCTGTGCCACTGCGCCACGACTGGCCTCAATTTTTTTATTCATTGAACGTAATCAATGCTCAAGAAATGGAATGTAACTAAAAGAATGTATGTTTGAAATAGAATACTTGTATTTATAAAAAAAAACTACAAAAAAAAATTTTTTTTTTAAGTATTTTTTTAAATTATCATCTTCATTGATGAGTTAGGGACTAATAAAAAAAAGAAAGAGGGAGATAGGAATAGAAATACGGTGAGAGGAATATATGCAATTCTTAAGTACATCAAACTTTATCGATCAATTTCTATTACTTCGGCTTGCGGAATTTGTCAGATTATATATTTTTCGTAATACTTAAATGATTCCAAAATAAAACAAAATTAGCCGCGCTCGAGAATATGTCCAGATAACGTTTTTTTTTTTTACAACTTTGGAGCCCTCCCCTCCTTTGCGTCACTCTCAAATTGTCAGATTAGAGGATTATACACGATTTAGCATGTAACTAACTTACCCTACCTTAATCTGATGCGCTCGAGAATGTCCGATGATCATTTTTTTTTACTAATCTGATCCTTTATCCTAGACGCGCGCCCTATACATATGAAGCTCATATTTGGTGAAAGTACGTAACCGAGTACAAGGAATCCCCAGTATCTTAATCTGATGCGCTCGAATGACTCCACAAAGTCCCCTCTTCGCCGCCCCTACTATTAATAAGTAACGTTTAACACATACCTAGATCTCAAAGATTCAATTTCAGCCTTATATTCCAGGTGCAATTTTTCTTGCATTTCTTTAATATCTTTTTGTTTCTGTACTTCTAAGTCTTTAAATTTTTTATCAAACGAATTGAGTTCTTCGCGAGTTTTTTCCACTAAATCTCTTGTGTTTTGATGATCGTTTTCTAATTTTTCTATAATTTTCTTGTGACTCAACTTTATATCATCGGTCTCTTTCTTTAAATTACTAACAATGTTATCTTTATCGTTAAGAGCTGCCTTCATATCACTTAATTCTAATTCATGGTCTACAGTCAGCCTCTGGGTTTGCTCACGGAATTTGACATTAATATCTTCGTTGTATTTTTCCCAAGCATCATTAACAGTTATACATATGTTGTTAACAAATTTCTTCTGTTCTTCCACCTCATCTTTTAACTTGACAAGTTCATCTTTTATTAAAACGATGCTAATTTTACATAAACTAAACAGTTTCACTAAAAAGTCTTGTAATTTTTCGATGTTAATTTTATAAGTATCCATATTGTCCTAAAACATAAACAAAAATCCATTACTTAAAAATAAAGTTTGTTTTATTATATTATAAAAAATTAAAACGAACTTAATTGATATATTTCAAAAAATGAAATAAGGTACGCTTTACCAAAGCCATATAAATGCAGCTGACGAAGAGAGGAAAAATTAAGAAAACCAAAAAAATGCGACCACTCGAATAATTACGTTGAACTTTTAACTAAATTACAATTATTAGATTCAAAGTCAAATGAAATCTAAATTTAACGACTAGTTTTGTACTTATATTTGTTAAGTATATGTAACTATTATTAAAGTATCTCTTTTTTTAGCTTCACGCAGTATCCCGCACATAGCACGGTAAGCAGAGGGAGCCTGGGAACTTAGTGTTCATAATATTCTGTTCCTCACTCTCCGAAATTTTGGACATTGCGTGTGCGTACCGGGACTACACGCTTTGCCTCGATACCAGAGCCAGAAAATGAAGATATTAAACATTTCATTTTCTCGAGTGAGAATCGAACCAATGTAAGCCCTATCGCGTTTACAGCCTGCGCCACGACTGGCCTATTGTATCTCTTAATATTATATATATTAATATATAATAAACACAAGCTACTTTTAAAATTAACAAAGCAACTTAATCTTTCAATAACCAAACAACTAAGTAAAACATAATATATGAGCTATACTTATTGAAGTCGAACTGGAGGAGAGGAGAATTTGATTTAATTTTTTTGTTTGAGAAGTGACTTATTTGAGAGTGTCCTTAGTCACCAGCATCATAATATTGTCAGCTCTAAAAAGTAAACAAATAAACAAATTCATTTACTTTTTTGAGCTTTTTGTGTTATTAATTTACAGACCTACAAAATCTTTTAACAACCACCAACTATTTAACTAAACCATAATATATAAGAGTGGCTACATTCAAGTGCACCTGTCCTGCCCATTCCAAGCTGGACGGGAGGGACTCCTCTATATAGAACTCGGGGTGGAGGAACTCGGGTCGCACCTCGGTCACGGTGGAGACGGCGGCGGTGGCCGGCGCGCACGTGGTCGGTGTGTCCACCTTCTCTGTCGGCTTGGATGCGCTCTGTCTGCTTAGCTTCTCGAAATCCGTGTCGGATTCGAAATCCCTGATGGGTATAAAGAAAAGTTTTAACAATGATGTTTCTTTAGCTTTAGCTTTTTTTTAGCTTAGATACTCCGTTTCCCATTGAACACTTCCGTTCCCCACTTTGCACAATCTTTTTTGCACATTCCCTACTTAACAGTAGGGAACTCAACACCGCATTCAAAGAAAATCGCAGAAATAAGATATTAAATATTTCACTACTCTAAGTGGAAATAATACAAGTGTATTACGACAAAAAATACAGTTACAGCACTAATTTAATAATAATTATTAATACTTTTCATTTTATCTTTCAATAAAATTAATAACTTAAAAGTACTTTCCAGATTACTAGAAATTATATTAAAGAAATAAATTGAGACATCGAAAATGCTTACCTTTCGAAATCAACTTGCACATTTACATCTCTGTCATAATGTTCTGATGCACTTAGCCTGCAAGTAAAATAACTAAATTAACCACAAATAAAACAAGTAAAATAACTAAATTAACCATTTATAATATTTAAGGAACTTCAATTAGTTTAAAAGGTAGCCATTAATATCAATGTGTTCATTGATATTAATGGATGGCTACAGTTGACATTTACAAATCAAAATATTTTTTTATTTCCAGGCTATGGTGACACGACAAAGCGCGGCGTTGAGTTTCGACACTCAATAAACAATGACTGAAATTGGACGGGCAGTAGGGAACGGATTGTCTCAACACTACTCTTTTGTACGAGAAAAGCTGTTTTCTTTCATATAATGCCAAATTCAAATGCATACAAACAGACAAACCTTTGTTGGAAAAACTTGACAATATTATCCATATCATATATCGGCGCATCGACAACCAAATCCGGGAACGATTTTGATACTAAAACAACGTCCTCCGAAGTAAGTTGTGGTAGTTTTATATCAAATGCTTGAGGAGCTTGCGTTGCGAAAGGCGGCGGCAAGTCCGTCATACCAGGGAACAGACTTTTGAGGAAATGGTCGTCAAAATGATTGTTGAACTCTTGACGTCTTGTTACTTCTTCTTCGTGGATTTTGAACAGCTTTTGAGCGAGATCCGTTGCCCACTGTGTTATAAAAAACATTTTCAATAAGTAAAAATTAAATGTATTCATAATAATTCTAGAATTTATACATAATCCTGAAGTTTGACATGTATTGTTTTTTATATTATTCAACCTCTACAAATCCACTCAAGGGAATATTTCAAATGTCCAGTCCATAACTAATATTGTGGATCATATATTTAATTCTATTACAATTTTAGATACACACAATATGATATAAATCTTATCAGGTATCCCATATAGAACGTAATTCAGAATTACACTTATATTGTGAGTAACATTATCACGTGAGGAATAAATTATTTTCCTCACTCCGGTAACAAAGCAAATCGCGGCGTTAAACACACAATGTTTCCAAACTTGGGCGGAAAATGGAAAATCTTAACATTAAGTTCAACTGCCCACACAACTCTAAGTACCTTCAAATGAGCATCAGAGAAGGTCCTCCGCCTCGCCACCTCACGCACGGCGCGCACGTAGGCGGCAGGCGCGCGGTGCAGCTGCGCCACGATGCTGAAGTACCGCGCGAGCCGGTTGAAGCACTGGAACGAGAGCATCGCGTGCGCGTCCTGCACTGACATCGAGTTCTCGATTGTTAGGACCGCTCTGTAAGAATGCGTTATTGTTAGTAAGGATTCATATTTGTTGCATATTAAAATAAATTAAAAAGTTATGTAAAACTTTTTTTTATTATTATTAGCTTCTTGCTGTATCCTCATTATAGAAAGATTGGCAGAGAAAACCTAGTGTTAACTGTCCATTTCCCACTTTCCGCTGAATATTCGAGATATGTCGAGTGGTAAAACTCAATGGCGAACTTTGTTTGTCACCAGATCGAAAGTAATGTAATCCCCTACTGGGAATCAACCTACAATCTCAATTGCAGCAACAAGCTTTTTGACACTGCGCCAAGGTTGTGGATTCGATTTTCAGTCGAGGAAATGTAGTATTTAATATTTACAATTCTTCTCTCTGGTAATAAGACAACGCTCGGCATTAGGTTTTGTCGCTCAACAAACAATGTCTCGAAAACTCGGCGGAAATAGGGAAAAGGAGTGTCTTAACGCTATGTTCTCTCTGCTTGCCCTGCTATATGCGGGATACATGATAAATCTGGTAAAATATATATATCATACTTACTCCAATCTAGCTTTTAATATATGTGACAATTCTTCCTTAGACTTGGCAATGCGTCTTCGAATGTCCACCAAGTTTTGATGACCGTTGAGCAATTTCTCTAGCTGCCTCCAATGGGACTCGACTAACGTGGGTAGTACTGACGAGTCACATACTGAGTTGAGACGTTCACGAGACTGAAAGAATGAAATTATTTCTTTTTTTTAGCTTCACGCATTTAGCCATATCGGGATACATAAGTGGAAAATTGATATCTCAAACAGATTTACTAACTAATATTATATTATCATATATTTATAATTTAAATAATCACCTGAATGAGTGAAGCGGCTTGATTATGCTGATCTCGTTCAGTCTTCTTGACGTCATTCAACAATTGATCCAGTCCGTATAAACGACCCTCTATACCTTTGATTTGCTTTAATCCATGCATATTCGCGTACTCCAGTATACGGTATAGCTCTGCTTCACGCTCTTTCAAAGGTTCTGCGTCGATCTATTTCACAAATCATTAAAGAATAAGTAAAGTAACATATGAAAATATATGTATCATATACATTGTTAAAAATAAATAAATCAGCTTCACGCTGTATCCCGCACACAGCAGGATAGGAAGAGGGAACCTAGTATTAGGACAATCCGTTTCCCACTTTCCGCCAATTTCTGAAGGCATTGCGAGTTGAGTGGCGGAACTAAGCGCCACTCTGCCTCGACACAAGACCGAAGGAAAGAACATGTAAATGAAAATGAATATTTCATTTCCTCGAGTGAGGATCGAACCCACAACCGTCGCGTTAGTCACACCCTTGTGCCGCTGCGCTACGACGGCCTCAAATTTCAATATGCAATGTTATTATTTATAATTAGAATAATTTTGCGGGGATATAATGGAAATAAAAAAATCATTATATGTATAATCTCACTAATGAGACGCAATTACATGTCAAAGGGCCAGACTGTTGGAATGTTCAGAGTGCTGGAATGATCGATAAATTTATAACATAAATAACATTTCATAAAAAGAAAATAATAATATTTTTGTTAATAGTTTACAGGTTTTGTATAAATGTGACACATCTCACTATTCATTAATCATATAATTTGAAAAACCTAAATTAAAGTCTATTGTTATGCAAATATCTGTGATTGTCAAAATATCTTTTTTGGATAATAAAATTGTAAGAAATATATTCTGATGGTGCCGATTAACATACACTGTGTACTTACCAAAGCTAGTCCTTTCTGGCAATAATCTATAATGTCCTGCAAAGAGGCTTTGTTCCCTTGCGCTAGGATCCAGTGTAACAGTGTTGGATCATCTTTGCTCTCACAGGAAGGTGCTTTAAACGTAACTCCCTCATCTGACTCCTCGATAACTTGGCCTTCAGATGAGGTTGCTCCATCGTTGCTAGTTGATGCATTTCTTTGATCAAACACTAAAATTAATAGAAGACTTATTATAATTGATAACTACTTATAACAATTTAAGGATATATCTTAACTTTCAGAGACATGTATGGTAATTTTAAAATATTCAAGTTATAAACAATTTTATAGATTAAATTATATATAAAAAAATATATTACAATTATTTATGTTTTAAATTATGTCACCTGTTTTGTTGCAGTTAAAAAAAATAAAGTAAACAATAAGCCAGTACATAATAGTTAATCAGTAATGATGTTCCTAGATCCATCAATCTTATTAATTCTTGTATTCATCATAATTTTCTGTTTACAGCGTCGTTTACGTTGTAGTTGTTTTTATATTAATATCATACGTAATAGAACGTGTATATTGTAAACGTTTTCTATTTACATACAAATACAGTAAATCAAAATCATCAACGATTTAATTTTACAAATACTATGAAAGTTTCATTAGTATACCTATATAAACTTATTTTTAAAGAATGGTTAAACAGGAATCGTTACATAAATTAATATTCGTTTTAGCATATATAAGAGCATTATAAAAATCTACTGCTGTATCAAAAGTAACCCGTATTTAGATTTAGATTGTCGTCTTAGATTACGTAACGGTTTGTTAATGTATAAATTATTTTCCATTTTTGTACAACCGTTGTCGTTTATTTCGAGGACAGTGCAATACGGTCAACAAGTCTTGGCCGTCGTGAAGTTAGATTTTGAAAACTTTTGCGCATTGTTTACCAGGTAAGACGTCAGTACAGTACGGTTGAAGAGTCCTGGCCGCCCTAAAGTATCAGGCTTTCTGAACTTTTACTCATTGTTCTCGGGAAAAAAATAATTAAAAGTAAAAAAATCAATTCACGCAGATATCTACAGATAGCTTCGTTTATTAACTAAGATTAAGTTAAATAAGAAAAAGATATAGCTTAATCAGCAAATATGAATGTAACAGCATAACATAAAACATTATATAATTTTTACAAACGTATAGAAAAAACTTGATATAATAAAACGTTGAGTATTACAAGCAATTTACATTTATTAAATTATACCTCACGCTATTGAAACATGAATAAATTGAATGAAAATTCGTCTTTAGCAGTTGAACTAAATACATTAGCATATCCAGTTACTTGAACGAGGAGTCATTGTCAATGACTATTTCCGCTTATTTCTTTATTGACTGTATTATTTAAATGAAACAATTAAATAACACGAAAAAGTGTAGACTTTATATAAAATAGAAATGTTTACTTTAACATTGTTACTAAGATTTTAATATGCATGATAAATATTATTGTAAAGTTTTGTCCCACCTACTTTAGGTACTACTTGTTTATTTATTCAATATATTATTTATCTATGGACATGTCGACATGAATATAGGTACAGGCATGTTTATTATAAAGCCACACTTTGAGCATAACCTAGATACTCTCATGTGTACAAATAAGACAGGGCTGGCATGCAGGGTCGCGAGCTTTTTTCACTTTTTTAACGAATGTCTTTTATCTGCGGCGTCATCTTCATGTGGTCAAAGAAAACAAAGAGTTGGGTATGACACATGAGTGTCCGAGGTCAGTCTGACCACAGGCAAAGTAGGTTAAATCGAAACGATTATTGTTTAATATTATATATGTATAAGGCCTTCCTCTAGCCAGTTTAGGGTCAGATAAAACATTTAATTTATTATAAATAAATTGATATATTTTACAATACTGCTAATTGGGACGATAAACAAAATTCATTATTTGATCTCTTACCATCTTCATCTGATAACTTGAACACTCCAACTCCGAAATCAGCGGCTCTATTTTCTGAACTGCTTTCTAAAGGCTGATTAAAACCGTAATGATGACCTTCAAAGTCAGTTTCTTCAAACACGTCAAAGGCGGAAAACCTATGGGCCTCTGCATTCAGCTGAAGTGCAGGCAGTATTGGAATCTTACCTAAAGATTCTAATACTTCATTTAACCTATAATAAATGTATGATTATGAATATAAGTTTACCATGTAAAAAGTAAAACAGTATGTATTAATTAGTGTTTCACTTGTATATTTGTTTTATTAGCTGTATCCTGCATATAAGAGATAGGCAGAGAGAATCTAGTATTAAGGCACTTGGTTTCTACCTTTTCACCAAGTAGCATTTTGGACACATTGAGTGGCAGAACTTCACTTTTATAAAGTATATTTTAAAGTACCAATAAAACTTACTTTTCCAATTGCTCTTTGTACTCATCCTTTTTTAGTCTATGTTTTCTAAATGATTCTTTGAAACTTTTAGATCTCTCAGTAAATTCATTAAATATATCTTCTAAATTGGCAACAACAGCTGCCCATCCCTAAAATTAAATAAAAAATATATTTGTCAAATATCAATATAAAAAATAAAAAAGATTAACATATTACATAGCCAAAAACTGACGGTAGTGTAAATAGGTAGTAAAATGTGGGATATATGGTATACAGTCTAAAAGTTTCTGATAAGCTGCTAAATATAAATTTACAAATGGAGGTAATAAAATTTAAAAATTGTATGTATTTGTAGACTATATGAATATATTTGGTTGAGGAAGGTAAAATTTTTCAAAACCATCACCAGGCTAACTTTGTTTAAAAAGCTTTTGAATTCATTAATTGCTGCTTGGAAAGTTCCAAATCAGAGTCCAACTCTTGCACATTTTTATTATAGCATTTATAAAAACGGTTTCTTTAATGTTTTATTTAATTCTATTAATATTTTTTTACTTTACACTGTATCATAGCAATGTAGGCAGAAGGAATCTGGGAACCTAGTAGTAAGTAAGACATTCCATTCCCATTAAAAATCAGAACTGAGAAAAATTAATATATTAAATATTTCAATCTCTCAAGTGGATCAAACTCACAACCTGTCGTGTTTAACGTCACAAGCTTCTATTTTATAATATATATTAATATTGTAACAATGATTTCTGTTACACATTTATCTTTGATATTATAATAGACAGAGATATCCTATTGTCATGAAACTTGTCTATACTTAACAAATATGACAAGAATTAGACATGAAAACAATTTAATATTATATAAATAATGAAAAAAAATATGTTGTGCACATTGTAACTATTCAATGTCAAAATAATCTTTAAAAAATCATCACCTGATGTTGCAAGTGCTGTTCATGTACCAACTGATCACAACCTCTATATACTTCATGTGCAAGGTCACTGAATTGCTTTGCCAAATTTGCACAAGATATCACTGTATCCATATTGCGTGGAAGCATGCAACATTTTTCTACAGCTGCTCTTAGTTCTGCTACAGATTTGCCATCAAAAGCGCTTCGACTATCACTTCTAAATTCACCTGTACTCAATTCTACTATGGGACTGAGGTCGCACACTAAAATTATTTTAAAATGTTTGTTAATTGTTGTGGTTTAATAATATATTTTTAAATGAAATTCTTAAGCTGTAAAAATATGTATATACACAATAATTCAGCTTAAGAATCATTAAATAAGTAAAATTTCTAGAAATGTTAAATATATTCTATATTTATACAATATATTATGTTTTTAATTTAAGAGTAATCAAAACCCTCTGGCTCAACCCTTGGGAGTAAGATGAAAATATATCCATCATGTTTGCAATCAAATATTGCCTAACTGTACCATAACAGCCTCATTAATGATTTTGAATAACAGGTAATCTAATAATCATTAGTTAATAACATTATATTGAGGCACTTTTTTACTTCAGGTATTATCACTCTTTGCTGTTAATGTGCCAACAGCTTTTAACAAAGGTATACCCTTTGTTGTAAGTTGTAGATTATTAACTATAAGAATAAAAGAAAATAGTAGGTTGTTTTACTTACTAGATTGCTGTAAATGGCTTTCTTTAACTGATGGTTTGCTAAACATATATATTGGGTTAGTATCTGTTCCCGCACTATAAGAGGACACCATATGATCTGATTGTAATACTTCTCCTCCACTTACAAGGAGAACTAAAGAAGATGCAGGAATCTTTGTTTTCCTTTCAATTGCTGCTTTTAAACTCTCAACACTAAAACAAATTTATCAATATAAACAATATATTGGGTATTAAATGCAATATTATTTAAAAAATTACATAGCATACCTTTGTAGTGTTAAATTCATATCATAAGTGGTCATTTGACCAGCATCCACATGGAATACGTAAAGCATGATTATATCTTTTAAGATCCTTTCTTACATAATAGTATTATGATATTGAGTCATATCTGCATTAAAATACTAAGTCTGAAAATTGAAGTACTTTTAATAGTGATTTTTAATGTGGAATATTTCATGAAGTAAAAAAAACAATATAATTATTTTTTTGTATCAGATGTATTGCAAAGGAAAAGTATTTAAACATTATTTATTTCAAATTTACCTACAATAATCTTCTTTATCTTAGTGACCTCAAATAACTACTACATTTACACTGCTTAAACTAATTTGATATTTCCATAATAATCATTATATAATATATCACATTTTATAATAATTTATATGCAAGCATTGCTATATAAACATTTTAATATTTTGATTCACACGATAACTAGCCACAACATATATAAATTGCCCAAAATAAACACAGACGTCACAAGTATTGAACAAACGAAATCGATTGTACTCGCATTTTATATTAGAACATTATTCATCCAGAAAACAAAACATAAAACAATATATCGAAAATATTAACTTCAGCCAAAAAATTAGCAAATCATTAAAATATATAATGTTGTTTTTTAAGTTTCAAACAACAAAGATGCAACACTTACACAAACAACGCGGATATTATCCGATGAACATCACATAATTTCACCTGATTTACTATAATCGAATAAAATTAACGTTTATAATCATTTTGATATACATTTGAAAATATTTCGCAATAACATAACGCACAATAGTACTCAGATGTTAAATAATTTACAATTCTTTAATCATAACACCACCATTGCTCGCACGACGTAAACTAAACTCAGCTGACAGGCACAGTGTATTACGAATAGTTGTCATATTATGGCACTAGTTATTTTATCTGTAGTAAAAAAACTGCAGTAGTCTACTATTTTTTTAAATAACATGGAATGCTTTTAAATGATATTTAACAAAACACATAAGAACACGCTTACACTTTCATGTTTTAATTTGAAAATCTGTATTTCTGCATTCAATGCACAGAACACATCTACTCATTGATTCAATGTGTCCATGAACATTAAAGCCTAGTTCGCATTATGCTAGTGTTTTTATCGAGTAGCGAGTAATTTACTAGCCAAACGTGTCTGAATACAAAAAAAATACTCGAATAGCTTAGTAAGTAATTCAGTCGAGTCGATCCATTTTCTATTTTTTCTATTTTTTTATATTCCTTATTGTTTCGAGCGAGTAGCGCCCCTCACCATGCGACCGTCCTCACTGGTTCAACAACATAATAATTAATATTAATAAGCATATCTAAATTATCTAAACCTATCGAATAAGTAGAGCGCATTAGTTGCTGCAAATATTTTGTATCGCTGGATATATAATAATTTTAAATAGTTTTCAAATTTTATTAATCATACAATTTGTCAGAATATTCTCATCTACTTTTTGTATAATAAATCATTAATCATAATCATTTTATTTGACTTCTTGTAAACTACCCAGGAACACATGAGGAAGATTAGTCTTTGATAAGGAGTGACTAAGTCTTCGAACTATATTTATGTAAGCTTTACACGGAGGAGATCAGTAAACTCAGGAAATGGCTGCTGGAGGAACTTTTGTAGTACTACAAATACTGTAACATCCATTTGACATTGATGGCATTGATGACATGAGGGCACTTAACTCGAGAATGCAAGCTGTAGGTATAAGTATGTGGTAAATTTACCGAGAGACCGATTATTATATGAGTGTTCTTTTCACTTTATACGAACATGATATAACTTAATTAAACACAGCAACAAAAAAGAGAGGTTGTCGTGGTGTAACACATGCGTAAAGTCACATGCTTGTACCCCAGCTTGTAAACGTAACGCGACTATTGTGGGTTCGATTCCTACTTGGAGGATTCAATACATTTATGAATATTTTTATTTCCTCGCTCTGGTACCAAGACAAATAGCGAAAATAGGGAATGGAGTGTGTTAACGAAAGTAAGAAATCTGTGAAATTTTCAACTGTCTTAACTATCATAGTTCATGAGATACAACCTGGTGAAAGACGGACAGATATACGGTAGCGGATTATTAGTATATCTATATCGTAATAGGTTTTACCCTTTGAGTACGGAACCCAAAAGAAATAACTGTAGTAAATTGTCAAAACGTTAAATTGTTAATATTCTCAAAACAAAAGTTAAAATTAAACAGTTATAGTAACTACAAATATATTAGTTGGAAGGTATCAATAAGAATCATTGTGCTTGCTAAGTACAATGTGTATACAAAACTTTAGTTGTTTATATTGTGCATTGGATTATCAACCTATTTTAGTTCCTATTTAAGTAAATAAAACTAAACTCTTTGTATTAGATATATTTATTTTGATTACCTATTTATACACGAACGTTTGTTTTAGTCAAATAAATACGTGATTGTTCTATTTAACGATATTTATCGAAATTTAGTTTTCCTTGTTGCACAGTCATTGATTTTAATTGTTATTTTGAATGAATCTGAGCATTATTATTTATGTGTATGTTTAGGCGGCCAGTCGTGGCGCAGAGGCACAAGAGAGGCACGATCGACTGTAAATAAGACAGGTTGTGGGTTCGATTCCCACTCGAGGAAATGAAATAATTAATATTTTAATTTCTTCGCTCCGTTGTCAACGCAAACCGCAGCGTTAAGTTTCAACACTCAACACACAAGGCCTCCATTAATCGGGGGAAAATGAGGAGCTTCATCTATCTTAGTAAAAACACGGATATTTGGCGGTATATCTGAAAGGTCTCCTTTTCAAATTAGAGAGTATGCATACAGTCTTAACTATATACTGCTCAAAACAAAATAAGGGCCACTGCAATTTTCAAGTATACTTATGAGCTACTGGGACTTAGGTATTAGAGAATAATGAAATTCGTTAGATTTACTATTTTCTAATGTAATTACCTTAAAATTTAATTAAAATCGATAAAATAAACTTAAATTAGAATTTTTTTTAACTGACTATCCAATTTAGACAAAAACTCACTACCGCTCATGAAGCTTTTAGCATTTGTAAAACTTTTTTTTGTTGTCTTCAGTATCGTGTGTGCCCTCCTCTTTTTTGTACACATTCCTGAAGCCTGGAAGGGACACTTTCAATCAAGTGTCGTACTGTTTCTTGAGGAATTTGCTCCCAGCTTGATTTGAGCACTTGAATTAACTGTCGCTCGTTATGTACGGGCCGGTCAGTACTTCTAACGCTTCGTTTGAGTAGATCCCACATGTGTTCTATCGGATTGAGGTCTGGACTGTTCGCGGGCCAAGGTAACACCTCAATATCAGCTTCTTCTAGAGCTGCTTTGGTGGCTCGAGCGGTGTGTGCGGGTGCATTGTCGTGCATCAGCTTGAATCTTGCACCAATTCTCTGAGCAAAAGGCACCACATGAGGTCTGATAACCTCTTCAATGTATCGCTGAGCTGTTACAGTGCCTCCGTTTAGGATTATTAGCTCAGTTCTACCCGATAGACTGATGCCTCCCCACACCATCACATTGGGACCCCCGAATCTGTCACTTTCTCGGATGCAAGCATCCGAAAATCGCTCACCTTCACGTCTCCAAACCCTAATGCGTCTATCATCATTAAAAAATTTCACTTTACTCTCATCAGTAAACAACACTGTACTCCAGTCACTTATGTCCCATGCAAGATGTTGCCTTGCATACGCTAAACGATTTGCACGATGAGCACTTGTTAGTGGAATTCGCACTATTCGTCTTCTGGAGAACTGCTGGTCTTCGTGCAACCGGTTCCTAATCTTTCGATCACTAACGCGAGTACCTGTGGCTTGCCGCTAGCGATTTTGTGAGCCGTGAGCGGTGATAAAACGCTCTCTTCGCGCAGTCAAGCGAACATAGCGGTCTTCTTGTGCGGTGGTGGATCTAATTCTGCCTGATCCTCGTCTTCTGGATACCGTTCCCGTCTCTTGAAAACGATTCCAAGCATTTTGGATCGCTCTTCGTGAAAAGCCGAGCTGTAGAGCTACAGAACGTTGTGAATGTCCTTCTTGAATTAAAGTTACAGCTCTGGTTGTGGTTGGCAAGTCCATGTGTCGTCGAATACATGGCGTAGTGTTCGGTAAAGATCAATTAAAACGATAGCTAAACAATATTTGAACTATGCACGACTACTTCCAAACTTTGACTGAATTTAACTATCAACTTAAATAAGGATCAAATCAAGTGCTTCATAAAAATCTCTAAATCTACCTACTTTTACAATTTTTTGCTGGCAGTATACTCAAATAGGACTTGTAAACACTTAAGATGAACGTACCATAAGTATCAACCACTCAAGATTGTATTGCATTCATGTGAATAAATTAACCCAAAGTGCAAAAATACGTAGTGGCCCTTATTTTGTTTTGACTAGTATATATTAGACTATTAATCCTCAAAATTTCAGCTTTGCTAAAATGACGTAGATCGGGGGCCCTGGGATCTCATTCTACAATGTATGTTTATAGACATTTTAACAATGTGTGTTATACCTACCCACACAATGTAATTTGTAAAAAAATAAATGAATTTTAAAAAACAATGGCAAGTAAATAAGACAACTACTATGAGAAAACAGTTTATTCCGTAAAAAATGTAAACTTTTAAAACTTCGTCAAATAAAATAATTAGATATACCTAGTCGAAAAATGTTTTAATATAAAAAATATTAATAAGTTTGTAGCAAACAGTACAATGCAAATAAGAAAATCACCGATCCCACGCTTTACGCAGATTACGATAAAACCTTTTAATATTCAATATTTTAATAAACATTCAAGTATGTACAACGTACCCAGCACGAGTTGTGCGACCGCTATGAACACCACGCTCGCGCGTGATTATTTTTTATTATATACATAATATAATACCCAATATGGTTTTGTAATGATTAGCAGATTTGGAGGTTGTTTTTACAAACTTTATACAAAAGAATATTTAAAAAAATTTTTTTTTCAAAACAGCTTTTAAAATATTCTTTCTAGGCTTACAATACTAATTGTTCCCAATAAATTATTATCATATTAATATAATAAATTATTATTTTATTTTTAAAAAAATGTCATAACTTTTGTATCAATACAAAATATTTTTGATATAAATGTTATGGTTCAATACAATATAGGAACTTCCATAATCTATTATTGTAAAAAAACTTTATAGATTTTTAAAATTAGCAGATTATACGATAATCTACTAACTATACCTACTTAATACTATATATGAATGTAATAATTGATAATTCACTATAGACATGACAAACAATATAGGAGTATTGAAAACAAAAATAGCTTAGTCATCATCTTCAGCGATGGTCATATTAATATCCACTTATAAACTAATTGAATATCACCATTGCACAACTCTATTTTCCAAAGACATATAAGGCTTATATATAATGTTTGAAACAAAAGCATCCCACAATTAAACACAACAGTAAATCTGCATTTCAAGGTGAAATCTTTGACCTCTGCATAATCAATAAAATATGACAGGCAGTGCATACACTTTCATAACAACTGCTGTGATGACCTTAGGTCTCTTATTTTATGTCAGAAATTATTTTTGAAAACTTGAAGCATTTCTTTTTAATATCTACCTATCATTTAATATATATTGTGATATTTATTATATTTAATGAAAAAAAATCAACTTATCCTTAAAATGACCTTAGATCGTAAATACAATTTTGCAAGTAAGACTGGAATGTATAAAAAATATACAACTTTTTTTAGTTCTTTCTTAATCTACTATTATGCATAAAAATGGGAGAAAACATGCAAAAATTACCTTCACCTTATAAATTTTTTTTTTTTCTAATTTTCTGAAGGTTTTTGCCACTTGTATGAACCAGAATATTTAAAGTCACAGTCAGCTAACATAGAATCAGCTTCGTGAGGACCACGGGACCCATATACATACGACACTGGAGTTACATGTTGCTCTTCTAATTGCTTAAGAATTGGTGTAAATATACGCCAAGCTTCTTGAAGTTCGTCATTTCTTACAAAATGCATTTGTGTTCCAGTAAAAACGTCAAGTATTAATCTTTCATATGCGTCAGGTACTTCTGCTTGTTTATAACGTAAACTATAGGTGAGATCTAACTCAGTTTCTATCAAATCAAATTTCATTCCTGGTGATTTACACATAAATTTCAAATATAATGCTTCACCAGGTTGAACACGTATAACTAATTCATTTCTCTTTGTGTGGCCAAAAATATCACCTGGTACATCTTTAAATTGAATTCTTACTTCAGCTTTTCTTTCATTAAGAGCTTTTCCACACCTCAGTATAAATGGTACACCCTGCCATCTGGTATTGTTAATATACATAGCAGCTAAAGCATATGTTGGGGTGATAGAATTTGCAGGCACAGTAGGGTCATCAAGGTAACCAAGTTTCTCTTCCCCTTGCCCATTTGGGTTACCCACATATTGCCCTACAACCAAATCTTTGAGCTCTATAGGTTTTATATGCCTAAGAACTTTTACTTTTTCATCTCTTATATCATTAGGATTTAAAGTTACTGGCTTTTCCATTGCAACAAGTGATAATATTTGTAAAAGGTGGTTTTGCATCACATCTCTTATAATACCAAAATTATCAAAATAACCACCCCTTCCCTCTGTGCCAAAAGGTTCTTTAAATGAAATTAGAACTGAAGCAATGTTCTCTCTATTCCATGATGGGGTGAAAATTTGATTAGCAAATCTAATGGTAAGTAAATTTTGAACCATTTCTTTTCCAAGGTAATGGTCAATTCTATAAATTTGCTCTTCTTTAAACAAGCTAGCTAAATGATTGCTTAATTTATCAGAACTCTCTGAATCTCTACCAAAAGGTTTCTCTATTATAACTCGCGTGTATCCTTTAATTGCTAAGCAAGCATTCCTAATATTCACACTTACATCTTCAAATACATTAGGTGGAACCGCTAAATAAAATATTCTGTTACATTTTGTGCCCTTTTCATTTCTGGAGATGTGTTGATTGAGAAGTTCATAATCAATTCTTTTATCATAAGAACCTGCAACGTAATCGTTAACTTCCCAAAATTCTTCAAGTTTTTTTTCATCGCCTGGACGTACTTTAATATATTTTTTTGATCTTTCTTTTATATCTTCTATAGTTAACTTCGATCTTGAATAACCGATAAATTTGGTTTTTTTTGGTAATAGGCTATCACGATATAAATACCAAAGTGTTGGATAAATTTTCTTCTTAGCAAGATCACCTGATGATCCGAGAAGCACAAAAGTGTGAGGATACTCAAAATCACATTTATTTTCCATGGTCAAAGAAGGAAGATGAAATATATTGAGAACAATAAACAAAGTTTTTCTTATTGAATTCTGGAATTTAATATTAGTATTTCTATCAAATATTTTAGCAATACGAGTATTTACAAACTAGATGTTGAATGAAACAATCGCACGATGCGAACAACGTCCTATTCAATGATTCGTGAGTTTTTAAATATTAACTTTAAAAAAGAGTGTTGCCATTGCTATAAGTACAAAAACTAAAAGTAAATTAACAAAATACCTTTTATGATATAAACGTGCTCAAAATTAAATAAAGAGAGTAATATCTCGCTTTATATTACTATCGCTCTCTATATTGATTCTTAATTTAACTAAAGTCCAATACTAATAGGTGCTTCTTTATATGAAAAATAATAATGAATTATAATTAAATTATACTGTAATGCCAAATTTAAAAGCATAAAAATGATAACTTAGGTATATAAAATATTTATTTATTTTTCAAGATGTGTAATAATAACTTCGCATATAGTTTGCATCAAAGTGTTATTATTAATTAATAATTTTAAAAATATTTCTACACTTAATAAAAAATACTACTGTGTTACTGAGTGGCATACAATAAACTCACGTTTGTTACACTTGCCAGATAAATGCTATAAATAACATTTATAGAATAAAGTTTATATAACAGTTATAACAATATTTTAATACAAATTAATAACATAAGATATTAATATATAGTTAAATGAAGAGTCTCTTATTATTTACTGATAGACCTCCCATCCCATATTATTAGATTTAAAATGACGTTTGGATGACGTGACGCTATATGTTTTTGATTTTGTCACTTGTGGGCTATAAGACTAAGAAATTTTGTATATATTAAATAAAATAAATTGTAATAATTATCTAACAATAGTGTAATAAACTTAAATATTGTGTTATTCTTTTAATTACTAGAAGTTTGCTACAAAAGTGTATCTTCTGCACTTATAGGTATATTTAGTTCAACGACCTTGTTACTGACAGGTTCATCGTTGTGACTGAAGTAATTTATGAAAGTGGTGTTGTAGAAGATTAAATAAATTACGGGTGAGGATGGAGCCCTCGAGAGAACCAGGCAAGTACAATTATTTGAGTCAATGTATATAAATATATTTTTAATATCACTTAACAAAGTATTTGTAAGGTATCACAAGAGGTATCTTGGGGTACATGAAACAATTACTAGGCTTGTATTAAATTATAATCCGCATTTGTTACATACCTGAGATTTTTTCTTGTTTATTATATACCTTCAGATATATAACATATAAGAATATAGCAAAAATACATGTTTGTATAAACACACAAACCTATAGGTAAAATCATGTCAAATATAATAAGAAGAAGAAGAAAAGAAGGCTTACTTAAATTTGTATTATTTTGTTTATGTAACATGTTCGGTTAACTATACTAGATATTATTGAATTTAATTTAAATAAAGATCAATATTAAAATAATTATTTAAAGATTTGCAATAATAATAATTATATTTTTTTATTTATCTAATATATATGTATTATCAATACATTAATAGCCATACTTACTTAGCTTAAAAAAAACATTTTTATGTCTATTGGACAATGCAATCTACATTGTCCAAGAAATATATTAAAAAATAGTGACTTGCATAATACATAGATGGCGGTATATGTAATTTATTTATATATTGACTTTATCATATATGATATAGAACATAAAATAATTTCTTAATTTAGAAACAATGATAAACTAATTCATGTTGTGTAAGTAATAACCATATATTTTTTATATGTTTTTCTATATTTTTGGCAGTAATAAAGTAAAAGTTAGATAGGTACACTAAAGTTATATTTAAATTTAATGTTATTTTAATTTTTTTTAGCTATTATTTAATATAAATAGGAATGTATATTTAATATAATATCAAAAAACAAAAATAAAAACAAGAATATTAATAAAATATTTATTATATTTTTCACTAATTGTACACTTTTTAGCGATATATATTAGTTCATACTGGTAACTTTGTTGGCGCATGAACTATATGACCTTTCCTGACTTATTTCCACATATGATCCATTTTCATTAATTGTGGGGCTTTAAATTTTTTTTATCTTCACTCTGTATCCCACACACAGCAGGGTAGGCAGAGGAATCTTAGTGTTCCCCATTTTCTGCCAAATTCTGGAGGCATTGCATGTCGAGTGGCAGAACTCAATGCCGCGCTTTGCCTCGACACCAGAGCGAAGAAATGGAAATATAAATGTAAATAAATATTTCACCTCCTCTAGTGGGAATCAGACCCACAACCGTCGCTTTGCAGTCACACCCTTGTGCCTCTGCGCCACGACGGCCTCAAAAAACAAAAAAAAATTGTAACTTTTTATCAGAGAAGAGACATTAAAATATTTCAATTTATTTTTAACATTCTGCTATGTCTTTTTATATATATTTTATAGTTAGATAATAATTTCAAAGTTTCATATAAAAATTTTGAACAGTATTGTTAGGATTTATCTTTGAATAGCAGTAATTTGTAAAAATCTCCCTGCAGACACTAACAAAACATACATAAATGAAACAAGTATATTAGAGGTATGATGTAGCTTGATGAGGAAGTATGTCATAATTTTGAAGGGTATGGACAGCTTCCAAGATCAAGTTCAAATCCTGCTGTGTTCTAATTTTTTATGTTTCTTAAAATGAAAATTCAATTATTATTTTTTGTCTCGGTGCAGATGACCATTGCCTTACTGTCAGACCTTGGCTACTTTGTCAATGGAAATTATAATGCCCATACTAAATGACTTTTCTAAGCACCAATAGGCACTAGTAATGTTTCATAATGTACATCATTAATTTTCATATGCCTGGGAAAAATTCTCATCATATTCAACAACTTTTGCTGAGAAGCCGCTATCCTTTTTTTCATAGTTTTGCTAATGTACTACAGTCGTGGGGTACAAAGTGTGACTGTAAAATCGACTGGTTGTGGGTTCGATACCCACGCAAGGAAATATTTATTTCAATATATATGTTCATTTCTTAGCTCTGGTGTGCAGGCAAAAGTGCGGGGTTGAGTTCCGCCACACAGGAATTCGGCGGAAAGTGGGAAGCGGAGTGGTTTTAAACTAGGTTTCCTCTGCCTACCCTGCTCTGTGCGGGGTACAGCGTGATGCTGATTTTCGGTGACCTATTCTTAACACAATGAAATTCCTGGAAAAACAAAAAAAAATGAAAAACCAGTAGCCTGTGGGGGCTTGAGGGGCGTCAAGTATCTCTATAAGAAATGCTATCACATCAGATGGGCAGTTTGGCCGTAAATACGTCACAGACACACATACACACATATTAATATGGATTAGTATGAATATAATATTAGTATGGATACTATATTACTTTTAAAGTTGAAGTTGAGCTGAATATGTGATGAATATTGACTATAGTTGAATAGAGTATAGTTGAAGTTGAATATTGATAGTTGACAGGCTTAAGTTGGACATTTAAAATGTGTTATCATAAAAAAACTCTTGTTTATTTCCGTCTGACCCGCAGGCAAAGCCGCAGGTAAAAACTATCTTTTTATTAAAGTCTATTAAAGGTTCTAGTTTTCTATCTATTTCTATTTTATAACAGCCTGCAGGATGTTGGATAATAAAATTTTATAGTTACTGAAATTTTGTGTATACATACATACATATTTATATATATGTATGTATACACAAAATTTATATATATATATATATATAGATAGAAGATTTCAGGTGTTCCGCAATAAAAAGCTTTTGTATTAAACAAAATTAGACGAAATAGCGATGTAGTGCAGAGTCGAGCTCCGCCACTCAACACATAATGTCCTCTCTGTAGCCCTCTGCCTATTCAGAGAAGCTATGTGGGAAAAAACGTTAAGCTTTTTTAATATCTCACCATATCATTTGAAAACCATAAGTAAATATATGTTAGTGCTACCCATGAAGAAGCACCATACTAATATTTTTCTTGAAGATAGACACTGACGAGGTATTGCACGTCTGTAATGTAAGCGATTAAGAGGAGTAGGGGGGCAGATCTTCGTGAAGAGTAATATTTCCAAGAGCAAAAATATTCATCCAAGAGTAAAAATGTAGCCGGTAGAGTTGATTCTAGGATATTACAAGTTTATACTTTTAGGGAACTTATTGTACCTAATCTCACCTTCGTAAATTTCTTAACGATAGACTTAGTACAAATATCGATGCTTAGCAAAGTGCAAAGTAGAACACTTACGGATAAATACTATGATGCGTTTTAAGGGACCATTAGCACGTGTGATGCATCGAGTCAGGCAGCGCGGGTGGAGGGCAGGGCGGGGGGTGGGCAGTGCTGTGCAGTGGACCACTCCACGTCGCACAAGGTCAAGGAGAATGATTAACAACGAAAATACAGCAAAACAAACGGTGGAGCGGGGGAGGCGGGCGGCGCGGCGCGGCAGTCACAGCAGCGACGCCGCTCGCCCCTGTCGCGTGCCCGGCGCCGGTCGCGACGCATTTGAAAATCGATGTACGATTTGTGACCGGCACTCAACACTAGTCATACATACATCGTAAATGTTGATCGAGTCCTATTAATGACCTACGATACGGAGGCACCCATGCGCCCTCGCCACTTCATAGCGAATACACCGCGCGTAGAGTCGAATTCCAAAAAGTCCGAATAACTTGTGATTTTTTAAATTATTAAACAATATTTGATATAAATAACAGAGAAATCCAAAGGAAACATAGTTACAACGATTAGATAATTACATACATGTCGGTCGTTAAAATAATATATTAAAGTGATTATTGGTGAATATGTATTTAGGTAACCAAAGATGTTTGTTGTAATACAAACAATACTGAAGACGCTTTAACAGCTATAATGGCATCAATAATTATCTTTTTTGTATTGCTGGTAAATATTTGTTATGCGAGAGAGAAACCTCATGATGATGATGTGTCTCGCGCCCATGCCGCGTAATATAAGGTTGCAATGTTTTTAGTGATTTTACGCCCTATGTCTTTATCTGACAAGTCGTAAAGAACGTTGCAAGGTTGTCAGAGTATTGACTCCATTGGAGCGAACACGTTTATCTTTTCTATCGTTCTAGTTGTTGCATTTCCATACATGTATATCTTAATTTTCTAATGAGATAAGACATAAATTTCCTCATCTGATATAGGTTGACGTCAGGATGATGTAACGGACTGTCGAAAGCGTGCCAACCGGGGGCACTGATGAAGCAGGGTACCTCAACAAAAAATCTGCTAAAAGTCCATTTTTGGTTACCTTAAAGGATGTCAATATTTATAGTATTTTTGTTACAATGCACCGGTTGCGTTAATAAGCTTCATCATCATCAAATGATAGATATCCAGGAACGATAAATAATTGTTATTAATACTCATTCTTAAATTACGATTATGTCGGTGATATCGGTTATAGTATATATTATTTAGACCTACTTAATATTTCTAATTTCAATTGTACTGCTGCCGTATTGTTGTTTATATTGTAAATGTTTCTTTTTAAAACTAATAATGATATTGATTTTATAGTTATCTAACGGGAACCATATAAGGAATTTGGACAGTCCAACTTCGGACTGCTAGCAAAAGCTGTCTCCACTATAGATGCAATAAGCTGTATACGCAGCAACTTTAATCTTAAATTTTTAAAGTTACATGGAATAACATAATGAATTGTAAAATTTTAATATAGTAACAACTTTTTTATTTTATGTCTTAAGTTAATTATTTTGCAACAGAGTATTTATTTTTTGTTGAAAAAATAAAACATGTTATTTTTTCGTTATACACGTTATATTGTAGGTACATATAAGTATTGCGTAGCAGAACTTTTATTTTCGTTCATAGCATTTGGTATGTTGAGGTGAGCTACGTATTAGTCCAAACTTCTTTTAATAGTGATTGATGGTGGGCTTTATGTAGGGTTTTTATACAAATTATGACCTTTATAAAATTGGGTCCTATTCCCACCCGAGAAAATTAAATATTTAATATTTTCAACCATCGCTCTGGTAACTAGGTTAAACCGTTTGACACGCAACGCCTAAAGCAGTCGACGGAAAGTGGGGAAGGGAAGTATCTAAATGGGAAAGGAGTGTTTTAACACTAGGTTTCCAAGTTCTTTCTGCCTACCCTGCATCGTGCAGGATACAGCGAGAAGCTAAAAAAATCATAAATACCTAGTGTATTGTAAACATCCAATACACACGTTGACACGACTTCATTAGGTGGTTATTTAAGAGGATTGTATCACTGTCAAGGTCTTCTGGTTTATTAGAATTCGTTGCCGCCCTCATACAAACTCAGTTTTGGCATACTAATACTCTGCTTAATTTGTTTCTGACAAATATTACTTATCAGTTTCAAGTATATCACGTTTTCACCTGTATATCTTTATTAAATTCGTGGCTATAAAGTAGCCCGGTAAGTATTTATGATCATATTTTATTAATCATTAAAACACGTAAAACTAAGGTTTTTAAATGGAACAATTGACTAACATTATGGTTATAAAAATATTTTATTTGAATTCTTGGTTGAAAAGAAACTAGAAAAACTCAATACTTCTGAGTTTCAGCTCACATTATTTTTATTGCTTGTTTTGATCCTGCACATTCAATTTCAGCCCAATATGGTTCTTGTTTTAGTAATTTTTGGGTGAAGTTGAGCAGGACGTCTTCGTCTCGATAAGGGATTGTCATTCCTCAATCGCTGGCTTCTGAATGTTTATGTTTTGTGTATTGTTGATCGCGAGTTCATTATTACCTTATGAGGCTGGAAGCTCATGATATCAATGCAATCTTTATTCATTAAGTAACGTAACATATCGCACCTTCGCAATATAGTTCCAAATCTGTGTCAGTGGCACAAACACTATCCATAATACCACCTTCGAACAAATTCTCCCAAGTTATAAGCAATTCCATTGGTTAAGATTATGAATCTTTGTGTACGTACGAGTACGAGTGATTCATATTGGTCTATTTCGGCCCAATCAAATAAAATATCAGGAAGAATAAAGCTTTAACATGTCATGTTATTTCTTAACAATTTTAACAGCTTTTTTGAAAAGTGGTGTATGTTATATGATCATATATGTATTCTCCTTACAACTTACGTAGGTCTTTTCACAATTTATAGATAACATTAAACTTAAACAATCGTTAATAGTTTTTATTAGCGGCGCTTTAATGCCGAGCGTGTCTCTTTGGGTCGTTACATGTTCATGTTCTTGGGACATATATGGTTTAAAAGTATCCAAATACTATGGTGCTGGTATTGTAGTATCTTTATTTTAAAGAAAAGAAAATACACAACTTTAGCAAAATTTAGTATACCTACATCGAATGTTATTAAGACGTAATCGTTATCGTAGACTGCTAATCGCGGGCGTGAGTGAGCCGCGTCACGCCTGGGGAAGCGTTGCTTGGTCATGGCCAAGGTCTCGTTGCGGAGGACATTACATAATTCTTTGCTAGGTTGTATTTATATATATCACTTGTTTGGGTTTCGTTCAACAATTTCTTTATATTAAAATAGTTTATCGTACTTGGATATATTTGAATTTGTAAAGTTACATTTTATAGCATCAATATTCTTAGTTGTGTTGTATTCGCCATTCTTATTTTGAGAGTGACGTAAGTTCTACGACCCGTGACCACGGGTAACTAACTAAAAATCGTTCAAACTGAGTGGCTGGTTGTCGTAAAAAACTTCACATTTTTTATCATGTAAAGCCAACTTGAAATGATTGAAGTTCATTAAGGGAAATTAGTTGTTATTAAATTCGCCAAATCGCAAGAACAATTCTTATTATAAATTCTCATTAAAACCAAAATAGGTACTTTAATTGTTATTCTAAAACATTCGAGTTCACCAACAGGTTTTAGTGTATTAAAAGCGTATGATTTCATAACAAATTTGATATTTCAAAATACGAGCCGCGTGACTTGTGTTTTAAAAATAAAGAAATACTGTTCAGACAAGTTCCGGTTGCAGTCCCCCGCGCGTCTATCAACCGCCCCAGTGCTCGGGGGACAGCGAGAATCGCCAATCTCGCACAGTGCAAACGAAAACCACCTGTAGTCGTCAGAGCATCGCCAAGGTCGCAGGCCCCCGTGGCTCGCTCCTCGCTCCGTTTACCTATATCTCGCGGCAAGTGCACGCCCCGCACCGCCCCCGCACCGCCCCCGCACCTTTGACTCACCGCACCCGCTGCCCGCGCTGCTCGCTGCTCGCTGCTCGGGTCAGCTCTAGGACGGACGTCTGACCTTGTTTTTAACGGCTTAGTTAGACCTTTGAAATTGCTAGTTTATATCTTTTGTTTCATAATGTTAAACACAACTTTTAACTTATGTCACTGTAAGATGAAGCTATTAAAAGAAGGTGTCATATGAAAGTAGTTATATAAACAAGTTGCTAGAGTAAGATAAGCTGTGTGGACGATGCTGTCAATGTTAATTGTAGTTGGCGGGTACTGTGCACATCAAATCAAGGTCGCCTCAGATCGATAAAACTCGCCGGGTGTCAAGCTAGCTTTGTTTCACATTCTCGTGCAACGAACGCTGCATGTTTGCATTCGTTATTATCGCTCACTTTGAGGAAAGTAAAGAAAGTGGAAACATTCTTGGTGTTATTAATAAATTACAAACACTAGAGATTATGACTGCGAATTACTTTCTTAGATTACATTTAATATGTTAGTCTTGCATTACCTATTAAAATAGAAATGTTATAAAGTTTATAACATTTCTATTTTAATAATAATAATATTTTTTATAGTATAAATAATACATGATAACATCTCGATTTCGAAAATTACAATGTTTGTTATCCAATTGTTAATTATTCCAATCCATTTTTATTTATATATTCGTTAGTATTAATTATTATTTTATGCCTCAATTATATACCTAATTGAAGTAAGTCTTTCTTTCATTGTTATTATGTCCACTGAAACTACCTGTTGTACAAAAGTTATAACACTTGTTAAGGCAAGTCCAATAAACAATTAGTTGAGAAGAAACTACGATAATCTTTTTGTGCAAAAAAAATCGGCAAAGAAGGAAAATAATTTTATTCAGATACATTGAAAACTGGAAACTGATGTTAAAAAAAAATAATAATAATGCAAGTCCACGTTGTTCTCAAGCAAGCGTAGATGCAGAGAATTATGCATATATTATCTTGTTTACAAATTTAAAAAGGATTTATCAATTTTACATATATGTTTCCAGCATGTACGTGACATAGTTAGAATTTGATAATATATGAACATAATGGTCCATGTAGGATCCCATCCTCGTATTTATGGTGATATAGCGAAATTATCGCCTTTTAATTTATTCCAAATTAATATTTAATATACCGAATTTCTTATAATATTGATTTCTTATTTTTACTGTGTTATTGATACTAAAAAATGTAAATAATACATATTTACATTTTTTAGTTCTGTCACTTAGTTGACACCGTAATAACCACTTTCGATACATAGAATCGACTTGTCAAAGTCTACCGGATAAGAAAATAACGCGAGTCAATAAATAGTTATCATGTATTTTATATATAATATAAATATCGAATATAATCGATCAGTATTGAAGCTATAGTCAGATGTGTGGAATGCAGTAGTAGTGGTTTTTCAGGAACTCGTTAATTGGGAGTATCTCTTTTATGAAGTAACAGCCTAGCATGACGTTCGTTGGGTTGGCTGTATCTAAGAGACAGTATTTAATAAAAATATTACAGCGGCATGATTTTATGATATATTTTTTTTATCTTATAAAGAAGAGTCCTCTCACGCCTTTGATCTTATTTTTGTCAATCCTATGAAATGACTTCATACTTAAGTTTCTATATATCAATAGTTGTATATTAATTATATTTATTTTAAAATAACAACGCAAATCTAATTATTGGCCAAACAAAATAAGTGAATATAATAAATGATACCAACAAAATAAATATAGACACCACTTCAATAATATTTATAAGGATTTATATTAATATGTATTATAATTTTTCATTGAATTGAATTATTAAGGATCTATTTTTGTCGTATTACGTAGCTAAGTAAAATTTGGTATGTTTCGTCTTCAATAAGTTGGAGGGCGCTATATTCAGTTTTTGATAAACATTAATACGAGTACACGTGGAGGCGTGAGGCTACATGCTAAATATAGGGTCGTCCATATGTAGGTGAAGCCAAATTATATAACGAATGGTTGATTGGGGTTGAAATTTTGAAAGAGATTTAAATGTTTTATTTTGGATTTTTAAATTTTGTTTTGTAATTAAGTTGTTATTTTAACTTCCTTAGTACATAAAAAGTTATTGATTTTTTTTTAAATATTTTAGTTTTCTTCGGTACGGTTCCTTATTTATGGCGCTTCGAGCGTGCCAGTTGAGCACTAATCACTTCGCCAATGTCACTTTAGTTTTCTTAATAGACTTTATTTACTTGGATATTTTTATGACTTAATGTGTCATAGTGATGTTAGTTCACGAAGTGATGTAAGCTCATGTTTTGGAAGAGGATTAGTTAATTATGACAGCCGGCTGTTTTTCTATGTTTGACTTACTTATTTTGCGTTTAATATTGAAAACCAAATAATGATATTGCAAAAAATAAAATAGTAGAGGCTGTAGTAGGTGCTAGTTCCACGAGTGACGTAAAACTTAATTACAATAACGACAGCAGCATTTACGAAGGCCGAACGCTAACAAGTTCAATTATTTAGATGTGTTCTGTTCTGATATCACCATAAAATATTTTAAATATTACTCGATTCACTAGTTGTATGTCATTTACAACTCGATGTCAGGAAAAAAAATCGATTATAACAACTAGTTTTTCGATATAAAAATGAGATTTATTCACGTATGATTGTATGCGGACCTTGAGCGAGCCTGTCGAGCTGAAACCTTCGTGCGGTAACCGCGCGGAAGTCGTCGGGTGTATTTTTTGTCAATTTCGAGCTCGTTGAATTTAAACGCGCATTAGTCACAAGCTAACCTTCACTGCTGGAGCTCGCGAGTCATTGTTGACGCAGTCCGTGCATTGCGATATCGCCAGCGGTGCGTCGGCGCATCGGCGCTCCGGGTGCATTCACAGCCGCTATCACAATGTCACCACGTCTGCTTTGTGCGCGCTGTCTGTGACGATTCGCAGACGGATCGGTATACGTCGTAATTAAAACCTTTTCATTTTTCATCACCCAAGGTCAAGTTAGAACGTAGATCGATTGATACGTCCAATCATATAGGACAACGGCTAGGTATATTCTGTGTTGAGTTCAGTAGGAGTGCCAAGTAGAGACGTAGTGCAGTGATGTGAGGATGTTAGTGCGTGGCCATGTCTAGCGTGGCAAAGAAAGACAAGCCGACCATGTCAGTGACTGCGCTGATCAACTGGGCGCGGCCGGCTCCTCCAGGACCGCAGCAACCCCCGCCCGCGGCGCCTGCGCCCAATGTGAATATGCTGCAGTCTCTCGGTCCGCCGTCCAACATGCCAACCGTGGACTGCTCTATCGACATGCAATGTAAATAAGCACTGTTACTATTTTATTAAACCATATTTAGTAATAATAGCGTTAACTATTTTATGACAATGTTATAAATGTTACATTAGCAAAATATAAATCAACTATTAAACCCCACAAATAATTAAATATTTATGTACCTAAAATGTAAGGAGTGCTTCGTTTTCTTCGATCGATGTACACAAATTTTATATATCCTATAATCTTTTGGTGACACATATGTGATTCTGTTAATACTTTTTATAATATCAGAAGAGAAATATGTTTTGAAATAAATGTCATTTGCCGTCATGATTTGCAATTTATAAAAATAACTGCATAATAATAAATTTTATGTTTTTACATGAAGAGTACGGCTAATACTACTACACAGAATTTATATATTGTAACTGTTTTAATTAGCATCCATATTGTTTCAATAATCATTAATCCTTTCTTCTTTAAGCAAAGTCTACCAGTCTGTAAACAACTCTCAGTTCTAATTTCTAAGTTGTAGTTTACGGGAGCTTGCTCTTGTAATTTGACTTAAAAGGTTTGTACTCTAGAAATTTAATTATTTTATTAATATGATGTTACATTTGTATATTATAATGCTTTCTTTTCTTTTTATATTTTAAAATACGATGTTATTAATTCATATTTTTAACTTCACGCTATATACCGCGCATAACAGGGGTAGGCATAGGGAACCTAATGATCTAGTGTTAAGACATTTCTATTAAGACACTTCCTTTCCCCACTTTCCGCTGAACTCTGGGTGCATTGGGTGTTGAGTGGCGAAACTCAACGCTACAGTTAAACAATAATAATTAATTGTCATGTCCACTATAAATCAAAATAACTTTACCTAATTAATAGATATATAATATAAAAAATAATTAGGTATATAAGGAGCAAAAATCTAACGGCTTTAATAAAACTTAAAGAGCAAAACGTACTTACACATTTGGTTAATATAGAAGTAATATTACATATTCTACATATTACATATATAGGAATAATCTTATACATCATCTGCTTACTTAGTATAAAAAATATTTACCTTGTTAAATTTGAAATTGCAATTTTTTTTGACCGAGGAACTATTATACTCATATTTTATTTGATAATTCAGCTATTAATGGTCATTTCTAGATAACATTAGGATAACGACGCCAAGTGATAAAATGACCATCAACGTTAATATTTCTAGCTTCTTTTTTCTAAACACGCAAAAAAATCGTTTTACGACGCAATATTGAGAAAATTATGATATACATACGTATGAGAACGGAATAAATGTGATGGTTGTTTTTTGTTTGGAAAACTGTGACAAAATGCAATAGTGAAAACTACATTTAAATCGATTTAGTACTTTTGGAGATTAGCGTGTACAAAGCCAAAGACAAGCCAACAAAAAATATGAGTTACAATTTTAAACCAAACCAATGAGTTACAATTTTATTATAGAATAGATATTTCTCCTAGTCATTATCTAATAAAGTAAAGTTTCTTCATTTACTCAATGTCTCTAAAAAGAATAAGGGAAGAAAAGGGAATGGTAACTTGTAATAGTAAATTTTTGTCTTTTTTTATTTTAATATAACTACATGGAACATGGAATATTCCCAGTTTCTCCAAGCATACTGATTTATCTCATTATATCCAAGCTCTGTAGGAATCTCGAATCTCGTTAAAATTCTAATTTCCCAGAATTAAGGCAGTAATCACGTAATTTGGATTTCATATTAAGATCAGAATTCGTAATTTTAATATAGGTGCTTTGAAGTAACTTCGAGTATAAGTGACTTACAGTAAGTCACTTAAATATTGATATTCAAATAATATACTGAATATTTATAGAAACCAAAATCTAAATAAATACCTATACAAAAGTATAGGATCTCTTATAACTATACATAAGTACCTAATACATTTTATTACAATAATCAAAGAGACGTTGTAAGGTTTCGCCAAATTTAGACTTCTGTTTGTAATTGAATTATTCATTGTTTTTCAATTGCTCTCTTTCGCCTTATATCGGCTACATAATTTTCCTTAAACGAATTTCGGCCATGATGTTTTTGTTTTTCTATTTAATTTACAACTCTATTGTTATTTAAAAGTAAGATTGAAAAAATTGCATTGTTTCTAAATATATATAAAAAAGTAAGAGATAATAAAAACAATTCGTCACAAAGATAAAAGTAATTATAGTAGTACAATGGAAACATTTACAAGATACTGTGTTGATTCGATTGTCAAAAAGCGAAAATGCGAAACTCTCTAAATGTTCAAATCTTTAAATTTTATAACTAACAGTATAATTATTAACTTTAAAAAAACTATTCTCAACCCCTATGTTGGCACTGGAAGTTTCCTTAAAATATTATTTAGTTAAAATATGTCACGTATTTTATTAGCATATTTTAACCTAATTAAATGTAATATAGATATATATTTTGTTATGTATATCTATTTGTTATGTTCGGACACCTATATAAATCCTCGAAACCTCTTGTTCCCAAATTGGTGAATGATAAGAGAGCCAAATTGACCCGACGCTATACCGAAGATTTTCCGGACGTCAGCCTGTACGAAATTAGAGGAGCCCTTAATCAGCTTAAGAACAATAAAGCACCGGGTGATGACGGTATTACAGCAGAGCTACTAAAAGCTGGAGGTAAACCCCTCCTAGTGGTGCTACAAAAATTATTTGATACCGTCATCAGTAGCGGAACTGTTCCGGCAGATTGGAGTAGGAGCGTGGTGGTGTTGTTCTGCAAAAAGGGCGATAGAGCTCTTTTGAAGAACTACAGACCTATCGCGCTTTTGAGCCACATTTATAAACTTTTTTCAAGGGTTGTCACAAATCGTATCGGTTTCCGAAAAGGCTACAGTACCATGGACTACATACATACGCTACGACAGGTCATACAGAAGACCGAGGAGTATAACCTGCCGCTATGTGTTGCGTATGTGGACTATGAGAAAGCCTTCGATTCTATCGAGACCTGGGCGGTACTAGAGTCTCTCCAACGATGCCAGATTGACTATCGATACATCGAAGTATTGAAGTGTGTATACAAAGCCGCGACCATGTCAGTCCGTGTCCACGACGGAAGAACACGGATCTATTCCACTGCAGCGCGGAGTACGACAGGGGGATGTAATATCCCCGAAACTGTTTAACGCTGCACTGGAAGACGTGTTTAAGCTGATGGAGTGGAACAGCCATGGTATTAACGTCAATGGCGAACACTTAACACACCTTCGATTTGCCGATGATATAGTAATCTTGGCAGAGTCTCTGGAGGAACTCAGTACCATGCTAGGGGATCTCCATACCGCCTCACAAAGGGTGGGTCTTAAGATGAACATGGACAAGACAAAGATCATGTCTAACGTCCATGTTACACCCATACCGGTCGTTGTTGAAGGCGTACCTCTGGAAGTTGTTGAAGAGTACATCTACCTGGGACAAGTGATCCGAATGGGTAAGTCCAACTTTCAGAGAGAGGTCACTCGAAGAATCCAACGCGGCTGGGCAGCGTTTGGGAAACTGCAAAATATCTTCTCGTCCAGTATACCTCAGTGTCTGAAGTCAAAAATGTTTAATCAGTGTGTGTTGCCAGTGCTAACGTATGGCGCTGAGACGTGATCTTTCACCGCAAGCCTTATCCACAGGCTTAAAGTCGCTCAGCGAGCGATGGAGAGAGCTATGCTTGGTATTTCTATACGCGACAGAATTCGAAATGATGAAATCCGTAGACGAACGCAGGTTACCGACATAGCTCTCAAAATCTGCAAGCTAAAGTGGCAATGGGCAGGCCATATTGTCAGGAGGGCCGACAACCGATGGGGAAGAAAGATCCTCGAATGGCGACCACGTCTCGGCAAAAGGAGTACAGGCCGCCCTCCAACCAGGGGGACCGACGACCTTAAGAAGACAGCGGGAACCCGCTGGATTCAAAGGGCGCAGGATCTGACGGAGTGGCGAGCATTGGGGGAGGCCTATGTCCAGCAGTGGACCTTAAAAGGCTGATGGATGGATGGATAGATGTATATCTTCGGAAATTACGCATTTTACTCCATTCTAGGGTGTTGGTCTTATTAATGAAATAATTAAAAACTTCATCGTTCATCAATATTTATATATATATAATAGGTAATTAAGCTCCGGAGGGAACTTTTTGCTATTAGGCTCTTTTGCGACGTATTATATACTCGTAGATTAAAATAAACGTACTTTTTCAATTCAAGCGGGATTCATATTATTTTTGCAGGATTTTTTATCACTTTTTATAAGGAAATGTTATTATTGCCGTAGCGCCTTTGTCTCTTTATCGTGTTTTCCGTTTGACAATTGTAATTTATAATGTTGAATCCTAAAGGAGGATTATCATAAACGGCTTCCTCGTGAATTCAGCATAATCTGAAGCTTTATACTCTACATAAATGCCGTCTGTGAAAATTATTTATGTGATTCTGGTTGTAGGCTTTGTGCTGCTTATATTATTCTATTTGAATTATAAGTATTTATTTGTATTGTACTTGTTTCTAGCAACTTTATTAGAATTTGTGAAATAATTAGAGTGGTATTGGGGTGTTTACAACAAGCTTTATGATACTTGGGAACTTGCTTTCAGTTATTTGACAATTCAACTGTTTGTGTACTATCTTCTATCTAAGGGATGTATATGTGGGATACGCATATGTATAGGCATAAGGAAGCTAGTGTTAAAACACCGATCATTACGGATCGCCAAAATTTAAAGCCTGGCTTAACCCAACGCCGCGTTTTATCATCTTATCACAGTGAAGAAATTAAAATAATTATTTATTCTTAGAAAGATTAAAACAATGTACCTACCACTGCGTCACGGCGGCCTCAAATAAAGAAAATATACATATACATACAAATTGCTAAATATTATTTAAGTATGTTATATAGATCGGCAGAAAGTGGGGAACGGAGTGTCTTAACACTAGGTTCCCTCTGTCTACCCTGCTGTGTGCAGGATACAGCGTGAAGCTGATTTATTTATGATTTTATTCAATCATAGTAAAAAGCTTTACATTGAAACTTTACTGATGGGCTGATTGTTTTCTTACATATTTTAAATCGATCACGAAGCAGAGTCTAATGGACCGGCTCGATCGGTTTTTCTGATTCACCGACAACATTTTTGTTTGTTTTCTCATATCAATACTTACCACAACATATTTGGTTTCATATTGTAATTTAATGAAATTTCATCAATTTTAATCGATAGAGATATTTAATTGTAGATTGATGACTAAACTACAAATTAAGCGAATAATTATAGTCTAATAAAGTTATAAATGATTTTAATAAATAAAAAGAAGATGAATATTAAATTAATGTTTACTTCCAGGGCTGAACATCGAGGCGGGGTTTATGTCGCCGATGTCCCCGCCGGAGATGAAACCGGACACAGCGATGCTGGACGGCATGCGGGACGACGCCACCTCCCCGCCGGCCATGAGGAACTTCCCCCCTAACCACCCCCTCAGTGGCTCCAAGCACCTATGTTCCATATGTGGTGACAGGGCTTCGGGAAAGCATTATGGAGTGTACAGGTGATTATCATAAGTTGTAGGAATTGTCAGTTCTGCTATATAATATTATCCATTTCAATTACCATCAGATAATAAATATTTTTATAGGAAACGTATAATTTATTTTAATTAGGCTTTTTTGTACGCCACTTGAAACTGATATTAAAAAGGAACTTTATAATAATAATAATGAATGTACAAAAATCTATAGGTAGATAGATTATAATAAATAATACATAATAAGCTAGTTAACTACTCGCTAGTTAGTTAAGATAGTTACTCGTCACATCATTCTCATCATCTTTCAAAATAAATGTATTTTATATTGTAAATTGTGGGCAACTTCATTTCAAGTATGTGTAAATCAAATCAATTATTATATTATTTTATTTTTTCACAAAAATATAAGTAATTATAATTTTCATTTCATACCAAGAACTATGGTACTTATTTAAAATTTAATTTTGTTAATGGTCTACATGCACCACTGTAGTAAACTTTTATAAGTATAGTTATACCCGGTCCCGTCTAGACTTCTAGACAGCATCTATATACAAGTACGTATCTAAATTCTGTAGAGCGTATATAGGCACCTAGCGATGTAGTATATTATGTATATCGCTGTCGGTGGGTTGTTGATGAATAATTTTATCGCACAAAATTGAATAATTCTGGCATGTTACAATTCTTTAAACAGTCCGCTACAGCTGCTAGTGCGTGGGAGGCGCCTTGTGTACGTTCTACAACGTTCTCTACCTTCGTACGATATGAACTTATGTATTATTGAAACAATTTACAATTCTATCGATCGCCGACCGGCCGTAGGTAATGTCATACATCGGACATTTTATTTTCACCTTGAGAATACTTCAGCTTGGAAATCATTCAGGCGGGCAGGTAAAATGTATGGTGGGTGCCGACTGCCGACGTATGTTGATTCAGCGTATTTACATAATTTTTATTTGGTTTTCTTCTGTCGATCATGTTATTTACGTGGTAGGTGTGTTTTAAACGCCTTACGTATTACTTATTACTAAAAAAAATAATGAGGCCCATATACATACATATATATTATATAATTCAATATAATATTCTATCGATCGTTAATTGCTTTGTTTCTCGTTTAAAGCTTAAGACTGAAACAAAGTTAGAACCAGTCTTATGTATATTACATTTTAAGTTCTTTCCATTTCCTTAAATATCTGGATTGAAACAGGTTTGGCGTTGGTTTTGTGTTTTAGTTTTATTGTTGTAATAAAAAAGTTGTTACTTTTTAAATTGGGATATTTTTTTCACATAATGTGTGTAGATAATTAACAAAATTTAATTTTGTACTTAACAATAGAATAATTATAATAACATGTAATTTAAAAACATATATACTCGTATATAAAATCTTTCATAACGTTGCAAAGTGAAAGTGACGCTTTTCATTATAATATGTCGCCAGATTGCGACTGCAATATATGTATGTAGGTACGTGGTATATATGTAGGTACGTGACACAAAAAATATCATTACAATGTATTATCAGATTAACATGCTTATTAAAAATACCGTTGAGGATTCATATACATTTTAGTATGAAAAACATATATAGCCTTAAATATGTAAAGTATTACAAGAAGGCTGTACAAATAAAAAGAGGATTATGAAAAATAAATCTTTTTTGTTTAAAGTTGTTTTGTTTAAATCATGATAGCCTTTGATACGTTTATCATTTTTTGATAAAAGTATTTAATTGTATCGTGACATGTGACTTTCACTTTCTCTTATGTGACTTTGAAATATAATTTTATCGCTTCGTATTGGACATACATACATGCTTATCAACTATATTTATACCTACACAATTCTTATATGACTTAAAAAACAAATTTCTGTCAAAAACGAACCGGATACAACGCTATTGGTAGTGGACGGCGTGCCTAAGGTGATTCGTGTCATCCTCTTACGAGTAATGACGTTATTAATGACTTAGCAGAGGGAATTGCTCAAGTGCGCACTTTCTTACGAGTGGAGACTCATTCGTTCGTGATTACTCAGGATGGAGGACGATCTTGTATTGCTCAATTCTGCAATCACTGTCGTCTATATGCGTAGGGTAATTTCGTCCGTTATTAACAATATATAAATTAGCCTAAATTTATATTAATTTAAAATGTTTAAACATGAATATAAGTGACTAAGTATAAATGGCATTTATATTCTTAAAATTGAATTGGCCAAAAGGAAAGCTTTTATTATTCAGAAATAAATTTCTTTGCCCGGTAGTAGCGAATACAAAGTTAGCCATATTTGGTACCGACAAAATGTATGTTATTTTAAATTATAATCGGACTCTGACCTTCTTTGGTGATGGCACCACCCGTGTAAGAAAAGTTTTTGAGGTTTCAGTCTTTATATACTTAATATAAACATTGAATTGTTACGTGAGAAGTTCCAGTTTTTAATTACATAAAATATACAAGTCATATTTATTTATTGTATATTGTTATTATTAACGTATATTGTAAAATAAATTAATAATTATTTATTTCTGTATGATGTTTGAGATGAAATGAAATATATATTTTTTTAAATGTCGAATCCTTTTTTCTAATAGTAAGATTCTATATTTGATAAATATAAAAATTTACAAAAATTGTACATGCTCTATATGTTTCAGTTGCGAAGGTTGTAAAGGATTTTTCAAACGTACCGTAAGAAAAGACTTGACGTACGCGTGCCGCGAGGAAAGGAATTGTATTATCGATAAGCGTCAAAGAAATCGTTGTCAATATTGCCGCTATCAAAAATGTCTCGCGTGCGGGATGAAACGGGAGGCGGTGCAAGAGGAGAGGCAGAGGGCCGCGAGAGGCGCGGAGGACGCACACCCGAGCAGCTCTGTACAGGTAAAACAGACTGTTTCGTTTTTATTTTATCAAAATAGGTATGTATAGCGAGGATGTTTTTTAATCTGTCGCAAATCTGAATAGTTTGTTTTTAGCAGATTTAAAAAAAGATTGTTGTAACTTTTGTAGCAAGTCTTGCATAACATTATACAAATATAATATTCTATTAATCATATTTATGTGGTTCAAAAATGTATAAGCTTTTTGATTACAATGTTTTAATCACACACACTAGGGATAAATTTTCGCTGCTGATATTCGTTTCCTTGTTATTTATTCAATGTTTTATTTAAAGGAAATTAATTAAATGAGAACTGACTTCTAAATATATATTCAAATTCTTAAGTCCTTCAATATACAAGGAAATTCTTTATATATTCCCATTTTGTTTCCCGCGCTGAGTATTGACAATCAAATAAAGATTCCAATTTACGCACTTACAGATGAAAAATGTTATGTTTTCTTATGAAATAAACTTTAGATAGTCTATTAAAGTGTCATAATCAAGTACAACGATTATATTAAAAGTAACGCAAAGTAGTTTCTACTGATGTGTATAGATTTTCCTTTTTCTGACAGAAAAAATATTATTATTTACTTATCAAATTGATTTAGACTACACGAATATCAGTTGGATACGACAATAGTCTACATTTCATTTCATATAAGTATTATATTTACTATATTCAACATTGTATTTATCAAATTCGCGATCTGCTCCAACGAGGTCAGTGTGATGTTATCAAGTACAACCAGTAAATATGCGAGACATGTCCAAAATACACCTTTTGTTAGACCAGCTGCGACTTCCGGGGACGTTTGTGAAGGCGACGAGCTTAATCGTTTCAACGAGGATATTATTGTGCCGACTTCTAACATTAACACTCTAGATAAGGATTTCTATAAAAATAGTAGTACAAAACGTCTTAAGTAAATATAATGAGTATTTTTTATATTTCCCTTAAACAAAAGAATAACGTTTTTTTTTAATATATTTACAATTTACAATATAAGTATAAAATATCTAAATTCTTGTTTTTAGTTGAGTAGCTGTCATTAATGGAATACTAGGTGTATTTATATAACGTGTTGTTTATGCTCTTGATAATTCTCTCTATATGTTAGTTTTTTTTATCTCGTCTATAATTACTAACATAGGAAAAAAACAAAAGCAACACCTCGAGTGCAACGCAAAAATTATAAATACAAAGACAAGTATATTCCGACATTAAGGAAATATTAATAGTTTATTGAATAAAGAGTTTTAAAGTAGGTATAAATATTATAATGAAATGTCAAGTAATAATTCAAGCGTCCACACCCCAGCCGTTGGCACATGAAGGATCAATACAGACGCACAATTATAAACGTAGCTAGTATATGCTATTATGTATAATGTGTGTAGTATGCTAATATTTCTATACGAGGTTTAGAGGTAATTTTATTATGCTTGTGGTCGAAATCTTTTGTAGAGGTTTTTTTTCTGCACTTAGCAAGGTAGGCAGAGAAAACTTAGTGTTAAGACAATCCGTTCCCCATTTTCTTGGAGGAATTCTGGAGGCTTTGCGTGTTGAGTAGCGGAACTCACTGACTTCGTCGTCTAAACCAGAGCGAAGAAATGAAAATATTAAATATTTCATTTCCTAGATTGGGAATCGAACCCGAAAAATGTCACGTTTACAGTCACTCGCTTATACTCCTGTGCGGCGCAAGAGGGTATCGAAATATTATATCAACCGATGTAATAATTCAAATTTCTTTGCAATTTTATTACTAAAACCATTATTTTATTTAACAAGAAAATATGTTTATTAAAGCGAACACGCGCCCTTATTAACTGAAATTTATCGTCTTCCCGCAGGGTGTTGATATATTGCTATGATACAATGAAGTAGTCATAATTATAAGTCGAATACTTTATATAAACTTGTACTTAATAAGAATTTATTGATTCTTTAAATTTAGATAAGTTTTTAATAGATTTAGTCTAAAAATATATTTTACAAGCACAAAGTTTCCTACGCGTAATTTTTATGGATTTATGTATCTCTTTTACAGCGTTATTACGGCTTTATATTCTTGACTTATGGTTCCCACTTGCTTCGTCTGAATTTAAACATGATTTTTTTCTATTTTTAAAAGAAGTAGTAGTGAATAATATATGTAGGTACCTGTTTAGAAAATCTGTGGTAGAAGTACCTTCAAATTCTATTCAGGCCATTAGCAGCAGGCATCTTTCACAAACTGAGGAAGCTTATATTCATAATAGTAAAGATTTTATCATATTTTCATATCACAAAATATCATATTTTTTTGATTAAAGTTGGATGTTTTTAACAACCTAATAGGGACTCGGACCTGGCAGTTTCTCTGAATATTTTATGCTCTACAATTTTATCGATTTATGTCGTTATAAAGTAAAATATTTCTCGTAGGTACATTTATTTTCATGCCGTTACTTGGCACCTTTAATTTATTCCATAGCCTTGGCGCTGTGTCCTTCAAAGTATGAAGTATATATTAGTTTCCGCTAGTTGAAGTACATTTAGGAATTTATCACTTGTAGGTTACTTGGATTTTTTTTTTATATATATATATATATATAGTTTTTTGTAATAGTTAAAATAATAATTATTAAATAAATGATAACGTTTATTTGATTAGGTCTTTGTGGCACTCACTGGCTAACATAGCAAATCTAAAGTATTAACTAACGAGACGATTGTAAGTTTAAATGTCTATTAACTTTTTTTATTTAGCAAAATGACTTCTAAGGACCTTGGATACTAGCGAATTCTATTTTATAACTAAATATAACTAATACTATTTTGTAACTAATAATTGAGTGAAATTTTAGTAACTCAGCATTTTTTAATATTTTAGGAGCTGTCTATCGAACGACTTCTAGAAATGGAGTCCCTTGTTGCGGATCCCAGTGAGGAGTTCCAGTTTTTGCGTGTGGGAGCTGACACCAACGTGCCGCCGCGGTACCGGGCGCCCGTCTCAAGCCTTTGTCAGATAGGTAAAGATATAATTATTTTTTTAATTTAAATATGAGCTTACGCAATTGTTTTTTCATCCTTATCACTAGTTTAATGTGTGACATTTACATTTCTTCTATTTCTAATAAATAACGTTAAGTGATATTGACAATGACATGGAAATAAGTAGGTATGGTATTTTTTTATATATTTTCATTTATAAAATTAAAAAACAAATCGCTCGTATGGATGGCTCCTTGTGATTTTAAGCTCTTAAAGCCAGATTTAGCTATACAAGATATAAATTAATTCAAAGATACTTTCTCCAATTTTTAAAAATAATGAATAGAGTGACTGTACACGCGGAAAGTGAAAAAGTGTTTACCTTAGCTTACAATCTATGTTAGGTATTGTATTGTTATTAGTTACTTTTAAGTTCTTTTTGTATACATTTTACTTAGCCTTTCAAAAAAGTTACAAAAGAGTAAAAACCCTTTAATGTACGTTATAAGTAAAAGGGGCATTGTACTATATTAGACAGAAAAACACAGTAATACAATGTTGTTATTATTAAATAGAATATAAGAAAGAAAAGAATAAATATTATCAAAAGTAATTTTAATTGAAATCAACGAAACTGCAGCCATAAGCTTGAAAAGTGGAAGCTTGTGGAAGCTTTTGTTGTATTGAATTTTAATTTCACTATTTTAATTTATTTTATTATTAAAAGTACAAGAAAGTCTATATTAAAATGAAAAAATAAAATACTACTGTGAATCGATATTTGATAAAAATTTACATAGGTACTAAATAATATTATACATAATTACAACCGGTCTTTTCAGTTCGTTTGCAAGCGCCATGTTTTTTTTTTTCACTTTTTATATATACATGTATATTTTCTTAAAAATTCTTCTGAAGAAAACCACTGTACCTATTATTTATATATTTAATATAAAATGTAATGTGAGTTGTGACCGTCTAAATAGTTTATAATTGAGGTGTACCTGAATTCGTGGTAGATTGCAATCTTAGAACACTGATAACCTACGAGTACAACATGGATTAACTTAATTAATGGTGTTCTTAGAATTTACTAAGTAACATTAACATATTATTTTGTATCGTAAATCGAGAATAGCTTCATGTAATATGTAGGTTTTATTCTAATCTATTATGTTTTAAAAAAATTGAATTGTCTATCGATATTCTTTTAACTTGGGTAGGTACTAGTTTCTTACACAAATAATAATACATTTTCACATTAAAACTTTAGAGTATTTTATTGATTGCTTCGAAAAATATTATGGAATTTATAACGAGATTCCAGAGTTGAAAACTTGTTTTGTTTTATGAGTGTATCATCATGACTACAAAATAAATCTCACGGAAACTATTTCTTTAAAAATGAATAAAGTAGACTTTGAACACTAAAAAAATTAATAAAGTAAATACAGACTTTACTTAAAATTTGTTAAAATATATACAAGTAGCGCTTTATAGTTGCTAATTTAAATATTAATTGTGAGTTGAACAATTTGCAGTCATTACGTAGAATTTTATATAAAAAGCGGTTTTATTGCATTACACACCTTTGATTATGATTATATTTAAGTGTGATGGCTTCTCTAAGACAACGTTTGTGATTAATGTATTTTTATTATAGATGGTACATTTCTATTATATATCTCATATACATATATATTTTTAACTTCACGCTGTATTTTTAGCGGGTTAGACAGTGTCGACTACGTTCCTCACTTTCCGCTAAATTTTAGAGGTATTGCATGTTGAGTGGCAGAACTCAACCCCGCGCTTTGCATTGTGACCAGAGCTAGGAGAATAAACTATCTATATTGATATTATAAAACTATAGAGTTTGCTTTAACGCGCCAGTCTCAGGAAGTACTGGTTCAAATTGAATTTTTTTTTTGTGTCGATTAGTCGATTTGTCAAGGAAGCCTCGATAGATCGATTTGTCATTACAATTAATATCATGTTAATCGGTAAAGACTGTGGAGTTGATACACAACTTTTAGTTATTTCCATTAGAGTATTTCGGTCTACGGCTTTAAAGCCGCAGATAAAACCCAATGAGTACTTATATCAATATTCATTAATTAATAATCATTAAATTAAATTAAGATTCTAAATAAACCACGCACTACTGCAAAGTGTTCGAAACGTCGGGTTTAGAAAAATGTATAAAACCAAATACGCGATTAATCCGGTTAAATAGTTTTATTTAGAATGTGTAATAATCGTGAAAACCAAAGGTCTTATTAAATTAAGATAATATAAACAAATTCCAGGTAACAAGCAGATCGCCGCGCTGGTGGTTTGGGCGCGTGACATTCCGCATTTCAGTCAGCTGCTGCCGGAAGACCAAGTGCTGTTGCTGAAGGCTTCGTGGAATGAACTTATGCTGTTTGCGATCGCTTGGCGTTCGATAGAGGTAAATAATCATCTTCACGCTATTTCCCGCATAGCAGGGGTAGGCATTGGAAGCCAGAGCGGGTAAATAAAAATAATTTCAATATAAAAAAAAACTTATTTGGAAATCGAACTCAACCATCGCTTTTACAGTCAGACTCGACGGTCAACGATTAGTTCTGAATTTATGTTTTTGTACATAGGTATATTTACTTCTCGTTATTAACTTCGATTATAACCATTTTCTGTTTTATAAAAATGCATTTTTCATAACAAAACGATTTGGCAATGTTTAGTTGGACACCTACTTGTCTGGGCAAAGTATCAGTTTTTGTGCCAAATTGTGTAATAGTATTTGTTTACTGTAATTTTATTTTTCCATTGATTTTATATATACACATTTTGAAAGATGTATTTTTAGTTTATATCATTTATATTTTGAAACTGATGAATAGATTATTGACTATGTATTTGGGTAATTATTCTGTCACTTACTAAATGACTATTATTTAATTTGCTGTAAAATAAATAATTCGTTATGACACAAATATAATTAAATTGAGTTAGTATTAAATATTGATATGAACAGTTTGTCTGATTTAACTTTTATAAATTTCCAGTATTTGGAGGACGAGCGAGAGAATTTGGACGGTACACGAAGCGCCGCGCCCCCGCAACTTATGTGCCTGATGCCTGGTAAAATAACATTACTAGCCGTGGCGTATTTCAGAAATATCTAAATGACGAGGGGATGGTTCTGGATCAGTCGAAATTGAAAAAAAATATAAAATTATATTTTTATTTTGCTTTAGCAGAGTAGGCAGAGGCAACCCGAAATAATGTGAAGATACTTTCTTCAACACTTTTCGATTTATTTTTGAAGAATTGCGTGTTGAGTGGATAAAAAAGGGGGAATTCAACGCTGCGCTTTGTCTTGTTTTCAGAGCGAGAAAATTAAGATATTTAATTCTCCAAACTAGCATCGAACTCTCATGTCACGTTTATACTGAGACGCTGTGCCGGTGTGTTACGAGGGTTCATGTTGGAAGAATAAAATGATTTACATTTCAATTTAAAAAGGCACCGTCTAAAAACGCGTCCTTTCAAGTCCCACTACGATAAAATATTAACACGTTTTTTAAAATAACTTTTTGTTCATAATGTGCATTAACACATTAATGATTTAAAAACATGTGTGACGTTATGACGCTCGCAGGTATGACGCTGCACCGAAACAGCGCGCTGCAAGCGGGCGTGGGGCAGATCTTCGACCGCGTGCTGTCCGAGCTGTCGCTCAAGATGCGCGCGCTGCGCATGGACCAGGCCGAGTACGTCGCGCTCAAGGCCATCGTGCTGCTCAACCCCGACGTGAGGGGCCTCAAGAATAGGCAGGATGTGGACGTGCTGAGGGAGAAGGTTAGAGCTTTTTTTATATATATTTTAATTCAACGTGAAGCATAATATAATTTATATAGAGGAGTACATAATGTTATTTCTTTTTAAATAATGCATAAAACTTTCATTAATAACATAAATATATCACTTTACCTTGTTTCACAATATACACTTTTTATGTTGCCGTAGCAACTCAAACATATTGTACGCACCAATCGCGTCTCTAATTGTTATAAATGTTACAAAAGTAGACGCTTCAATTTAGTGATATTTATTTATTAATTAACTTACTAAAACGACATTTTCTCGACTCGACTAATTTCATAGTTTGTGTTTTTGTAGTCCTTCAGCAGATGTTCTAGAGCTTTTATCTCAAAATATCAATGAGAAATGCTGCAACATCTATGATTAACTTTAGATATGCTGTATTGTTTTGTCATCAGATGTTCCGAATTCTGACTTTTTTATATGTCAATGGCAACTATTTCTCACGCTCTATACCTTTTGCTAAACAGCGATTTCTCATAGTTTTGCTTATCAGTCTTCTAAATCAATTGTAGGCCAGATCCTGCCTACACTTATTAACAAACTAATAAATATCATTGAAATCTGTTGACTTTCATAATATAAGCGTATACAAATGTACAGAACGTTAAACATAATAATTTTCTATAGATAAATATGTCCAACATTACAGATGTTCTCCTGCCTGGACGAGTACTGCAGACGAGTGCACAGCTCCGAAGAGGGCAGGTTCGCGTCGCTCCTACTACGACTACCGGCACTGCGGTCCATATCGCTGAAAGGATTCGAACACCTTTTCTTCTTCCACCTCATTGCGGAAGGAAACATTGGAAAATACATACAGGACGCACTACGCAATCACGCGCCGCCCATTGACACCAACTCTATCATGTAAATTATACGGGACTTGAATATATAACATCTAAAAAGATTGATAGATGCTTCCCAGATGGCAAGGCTATCCATCTTTATATGGAGTCTTCATTATACGAATAATGAAAAATGGTCTCGGTCCATTAGAATAGAGTAGAACACATACTGGCGTTAGATTATAGTTATACGTTATATAGCTCATCGTGAGCAGGTAAAGAAAGAATTATAAAGAGCAAATTAAATTTCGAGGCTATACAGAATATAGTGTCGCCAGCGAGGTAAACAATAATTACTATAGCTGTTTGGCGTTTATTAACAAAATAATGTTAATAACAGTATCATTGTGTATAGATCGTAACGTGACCTGAAATAGAGAGTACTAAGGAATTGTGCCTACATACACATATATGCACAACTCGATTATTTTATACAAGACTGTCAGAACAAAATACAGTTGAGATGCTTAAAATTGTAAAACTTGATTAAAATTCAACATTTAGACTATAGAGTATTGATATTGGTAAACTAGAGATATTAAATATTGGTAAATCTAGAACTTCTATACAGCTAGATATGTTATAAAATAGGTTATATATAATCATTTTGGAAAACGTATAAAAAAATTGTACATAAAGGGATTCACATCCACTCATTCAGAGCAAGAGTTTGAGTCCTGCCTCCTTCAACATTTTATATGTTTTCTGAAAAAAATCTATCTAACTTTACTGTTGATACACTAAAACAATATAAGCTTATACAAAATAGGTTACATCATTTTGTGCTGACAGCCATGTACGCGATGCTTTATGTAATATATCTATTCATAATAATATTTGAACATTTCTATACTAATATTTAGAAATTAATATTTCGGGCGATATTCATTGACAGGTTTATTTGGTTTGTAGGTACGCAATAGCGCTATAGTCATTGCAAGGCAATTTTGAACACCAAAGTTAGGTTTTAACTGACAAAGAAATAACTAATGAAAATATAAAATAAAATTTGAAATTCATTTGAATTACTGCAGATCGTGCAAATATCCAAATCCTACGGCGATTACAACACCATAATTCTGGTGCACTACAACATGTAACATATTAATTAGAAAACTGTTGAGAAATGTAAATGCAAGTGCAGAGGGCCATATATAAAAATGAGATCACACTAAGAGGAATGAAAGGATCGATAACAATTTCAGAATTGTTGTCTTAATAATTACGTGTAAAATGGCAAAATATGTGACGTTACACTAGGTACCACCACACCTCTTTTTGCAAATGTACCCAGCTGTGAAAGAGTCCAAGAAAATAATGATTTAACATATGGATGGCCTCTAGAGCCCTATACTTAAACAATGTAAAGCGTACTACTATTTGTAGTGAGCTAACCTAGTGCACTAGAAATAGTGTAACCTGTTATTCCGGCAGTGAAAGAAACACATAATAATTGCAGCTTGATCATTCCATCATATACGGACATCACCTCACTTGACTTATTACTAGTAATAAGGACTATATAATTAGAGTAGTTTAATGACTTGTCTACAAAAAAAATCGAAGAGCATTTTTGATAATTTGATTTATGATTACATTTTTGATAACTGATTTATTTAGCTTAGAATGTGCTGAATTCAAAAATAACATACATTCGTTCGTTTTATGTAGAATGTAACGTTTTTTTTAAATTTGATATATCTTTTGTTTTGTTGTTCTATTTTCATTGCTTTGCTAAATGAGATAAATCTTAATTCTCATTTTCTGGAAAATTACAGTTGTCTATTTATTTTGTTTTGTTTGCTCAGCACATAAAATTAAATGAGAATAAGTTAAAATGGTTCAAACAGTTTTTTTGTTTGTGGACGTTTGTAATATTTACTAGTTTAATTTACCCTCACTTTAACTGTTTTGCCTTTGTTAAATTGCATGAGATAATTATGTCTAAGTTTCAATAATATATTTTTAATCGTAAGCTTTAGCTTTTGTTGTAAGGTTTCATTTACAATATTAACTTACTTTTAAGATTCAACATCACATTACTTGTTAAATAATAGTTGTTTGGTTTTAATTATTCATTTTAAGATGATTTATAAATATAATAATTGAATTTTTGCCGCATTATTATATAATTGGTCATTCGTCTATTTTATTTCATATTAACGATTATATTGGCTGATTGTATTGATATATTACGTGTTTATTCGTAATTTTTAAATATTCATATGGTAGGAGGCGTTAAACAAAGTAGTAGCGAACAAGTAAATTTTTTTTTCTATTGTTTAAAAGAAAATATTTTAATGTAAATGGGGCCGCCTCTTCTATTATAAATATACATATTTATGACAATTATTACAATTATTCATCGTTTATAGAAAATTGTAATTATTAGATGTTTGTAGTGACATAATATAAGATTAGGTAATTTTAATGTTATACCAAATCTTTATAACACTAAATATTTTAACATTTTTCTCCGAACTGTTAACTACATCTGTTAAATTATTAACGGTAGAGGTATTTCAAATTATGTGAAAACTTTAAAGTAGTAATGTTTTCAAAGAAAAAAGTTTTAAAATCATAGTTTTGAATACCATAGCTCAGTGAGCTAGCTGAGCGGGTGTTAATAGTTTATTTGGGTTTCTTTTTTTGAAATGCAATTACAACTTCCTTAATGTTACTATCGGTGCTTTAACTTGCATTATAACATGCAAGTCAAGTGTAGAGCAGCTTATAAAGATCCTCTATGTTATATTTACAAAATGAAATGTAAATACAAAATTATATCTTCGTATGTACAATTTAATTTTAAATAACATAATAAAATTACGATTAAATTAATAACTTCAATATGTAATGTTACTTCGCGTCGTTCATTATATTCTCATGGGAAGTGGGTACGAGGAGATGGTGTCAATGGCCTATTATATTGATATCGCAGAGTTAATTATTTTTGGGCCAGTATTTACATGTAAATTATAAATCACGTAAATAACAGATCAACAGAGAAAAATATCCAGTATTAAAATGGTAAATCAAACAAAATCGCAATATTCTAAGTATTGTAATTTAAATATTTGTATAGCATGGTGCTATTGAAAAGTAGGAAGCTCAAATTGAAGGCAAATTCAATAACATCTATAAAAATTGATAAAATTATCAATATCCTTTTACCATCCTCGATGATATTTTGTTAACGGATAGAACTGTTAAGTATACTTGGGTATATAACGTTATAGAATCAGTGTTTCTATGGAAAGGTTCGAATTTTATATAGAAGATGTTGCAGCGGTTGTGAGATGATTTATTGATGTTCACTAAATATCTGACTATATTTAAGTTATATTTTTTGTATAGACCTAGCTTTAAGATTAAAGGTGATTAAAATAAAATCATCAAAACTATTCGAATTTTATTTATAATAGGAATATAACATAATCATTTGGTAGTTTTATATATTGTAGAGGTTGCATAATAAAACTTGATAAAAAAATCAAACATGTTTTTAAGGCACAGCCAAGCAGTGTTTGTTTAGAAAAGTATAACAATATGAAATACATTACAGTAAAAAGTTGTCAGAAATGCAATAAAAAAAGTCTTCTTCCTAAAATTTACATTTTAAATAAATTCAAAGAGACATGTATATAGTATGTATTCCTATATTTCAGAATTAAATTATTCTTAATTATTAAATGGCGATGCCTCCATGGACTCGAAGGCTTCCAATTTTATATTGACTCTGAAACAAATACAAATATGATGAATTACCTATGGTTAGTAATTTTACTAACTTTTTGCAATCAACCAAATTATACCCATTATTAAAAAAAAGTGCGCTGTCTTAATATATTAGCGCCCTATACTAAAAAATAGTATCAGATCAATCAAGTTCTGTAGACATAAAAATGAATTTGTTCGCCTGAAAAGTTATTGTTTTTAACGTAAATGGCTTTTTCGTGTGGGAAAGCTTCAACTCCCACTTGGGGGACTTTAGTGGGGAACTATATTAAATTATTTACTACATTAGATTTATATAGTATACTGACTTCTGGAAAGCAGTCTGCATATCCGCCACCTTAGACGGATGGCATATGATGGCGGTGTTGGTGTCACTCGTGAACAGTCCGGGCAGCCAGCGAGCGGCGGCCGCGTGCGCTGTGTCCTTGGTTACCCCTGCTATCGCGCATACTAAGTCCCTGTGGGAATAGGGTTTAATTTGTAATTTGCTAGTTTGGTGCAAAAATGACGTTTTTGCACTTTGTAAGCTTTGTAAAAGGTCTTCGCATAAATTGACGTATTTAACCGGTTTGCAATTATGTCATTGTTGCACCAAAAGAGTGATATGAGAAATATATTATAGATCAAAATGGAATAAAAAATTACAAACAAGTATTTGATTACTTTATGCAATTTTGCATTAGTAAAAAATCTGATTATTTTATAAATAACTAACATAAAAAAGTATAAAATTAGAAAATTAAATAAATAATTGTAGAACTTTCTTCTGATGAAAACTCAATTTCATTTTATTTATTATTAATGATGTATCAGAGTAAAGTGTGCAGTCAAAATATAATAATAATAATATTAGAAAGTGTTACCATATACCTGTTGTAGGTCTCCCCGGCGCGTTTCACGTAATTAATAAGAGACTGCCTGACGACGTCGGCGGGACACTTTTCGTTCTCCACTACCTCAAACAGTGCCGTACTTTTTGCTGACGCGAAAAGATCCTCGTCGAATTTCCCATCTGCTAAATACTCCTCCTGAAATGTTATAGTTATATTAATAGTGAGGCCGTTGTGGAGCAGCGGCACAGAGTCTGAATATAAACGCGACGGTCGTGATTTCAGTTCGCACTCGGAGGAATTAATTATTAATTTCTATGCTATGGTAACAGATGCGGAGAACGCGGTATTAATTTATAATAATATTGGTGTGTTAGTTTTGAGAACCATACAAAATCAAATTAAACATTAGTATAAGCGTGTGACTTTAATCGCCTCCATTCAAACACGCAATGCCTCAAGAATTCGTCGGAAAATGAGAAACAGAAGTGTCTTGATGGGAACGGAGTCAAGTCCTAACATTAGGTTCCCAGATTCCCCCAGCCTAACAGATATCTAATACAATGAAGCATACCAGAATAGTCTTGGCCTTGCAGTAGGCGGCGAGCGTGTTGGTGGCGCGGTAGAGCGAGAACACGAGGCGCGCCTCGCCCGGCGCCGCGCGCACCCCGTAGCTGTACGCGAGCCCGCAGCCACGGATCAGGCGCCACATAGGGCCCTGCATTACTCATATTTGTAGAATACAGTATTTTATATACATTTATTTTAATTTAATTTAAAAGAATACAATTTAAATATGAAACTAAAATATATCTAACATTGTAGTCAATAAATATGACTGTCTACAATATTAGAAGAACAGTAATGTGTCTAACCTAACCTAAAACTAATAATAAATGTTTCTTACACTGGTGTTTGAAAATCATTTTGTCACCGACGCAGTTCATCCAATTCGGTTCTTTATCAGCAGTTTAATGTGCAGTTATTTTGTGTCACAGGTAGAAAAATTATCATATAATATTAGACAGACTATAAACACAGATTATATAGGATAGTATATACACCTAGTAATATACCATGCCCATATAAATGTACATACCTCGAGTTGCGTAAAATAATTCAAGGCGACTGTGAGCGGGGCTACGTCGTGCAGCGCGTACCCGCGCGGGCCGGCGCCTGTCTGCACTACGAAGGAGGACTCCACGCCGCCCACGCCCACCGCCACGCCGCCCGCACCCGACGAAATCAGCTCCGCGTCCAAGTAAAGCTGCGGCCTAGGGGAGCCAGTTGGAAATCATTTTTTGTAGGGTTACGCTTACGACCAATGATTTTGTCATTAATTAAGCATTCTATTCCGAAGCACTGAAGTTAGGTACAGAAATGAGTTACAATTAGAAGGAACTATAAATGACTAGGTGGATAGTTATGGGGAAATCATTTCATTAGAAACCAGTGCAGTTTCGCAATATTCATCCTATTACATTTTTTATAGAATGTGAGACACCAAGATTATATGTATGGTCACATATGATCGTCGCTAATAAAGGACCACCGAAAACTCGTACATTAGGCGACATGACAATAAAGAAATATTTAAAAAAATATAACTATACATAATACAAGTATCTATGAAATAAATGTAAATATGTATTTTATTGGGAAAAGTGGGAACCCAGCAAATGTCCTCTGAATTGGGATTCATTTCTTGAAATTATAGAAAAAACTAACAGAATTTTCGTCTTATAAGATATTTGATTTTCGCGATTACTATACATTTTAAATTAAACTCTTTAACCGAATTAATCGCTTATATTTAGGACCATTGGCAAAATTTTGTTTACTGTATGTAACTTATTACACTTGTGAAATCTCAGACCCACCAATCCAGAGGGCAATAAACAATTAAGAAACTGTTGGTGGAATGTCGTATAATAATTATATAAACTAACAGATGTAAGCCACCTCAGTCTACCCACGACCACGCACTACTGCAAAGTGTTCAAAACGTCAGGTTTCCAAAAATATATAGTTTTAGTTAAAATTTATTTTCGCTTTATTCACCCACAGAGATAAGAAAAAAGATATAAAATAAATACTATATACATATGAATATGAAAATTTATCACACATATTTACCAGAGGTCAAAGTTATCTTGAACAGTCAGAAAGAGAGAAAAGAATCTACTTACTCTTTCGGCACTTCTCCATCCCTTGCATATTTCTTCCACGGCTCAGCACTCAACTTATACCGCTCTAAGTCCGTGGCTAAATGAAGCCAGCGCTTTTGTGTCAAATTCTTTAAGCTTTGTAGGGCTTCATTAATAATTTCCTCATCTGATTCATCGTTTTTGGTTAATCTCTCTATTATTTCCTTTAGAAACTTCTGTTGACGGAGGACTGAGCACCAGTGCGTGTTGCTGTCTTTACTGTAGAGTGAATCTCGGAGAATATCATATGACATTTTGTGACCATTTCTCCTTACCTGTAAATTTGAATTTATTAATGATATTTTTTTATTATCATAAGTGCCTAACATATTAGTAATTTAGTGTTGTTAATATCCTTGCTATTTAAAATAAACAATATAAAAATAATAATAAGAAAATTATTGAGTAAGTACACTAAAACAAAATAAATTTGGATTAATATAAAACTCATCTAGTTTTATATTAATCCAAATTTATTTTACACAAAAAGGCTAAGTCTTTTCTTTAAAGTCTAGTTTCTCAACATTTAATTTTAAAAAATTACGGAAAACAATGGGTTATAACAAACAAATAAGCTGTATTATTACATAAATACCTGTGCCACATCATTGATCAGCCTCTGAGCAAACACCAGCAGCCTCTCTTTAGTTATTACCGACATGAAGATCACTTCGTACAGATGTTCAACAACTTTTTCATAATCTGACGGTTCACACTGGAACGAATACAATAATTTTTATAAGCAAATATACTTAAAATATTTTAAAATGTACCCTGCATGTATAAAAATATAATAAAATAATTATAATTATTAAATAAAGTGTAAACGCAACGGTTCTGTATCACTCGAGGAAATTAATTATTTAATAATATAATTTTTGATTTGATAACAACACAAAACGCGGCGTTGAGTTCCACCACTCAACAGGCAATATCCCGAAAAATTGCACGAGAAGTTCCCACTCCTCCTCACGGAGTGTTTTAACATTAAGTTCATTCTGCCTACCCTGCTATACGCGGGGATATTCCGAATACAGCATAAAGCTAAAAAAAACAACAATAAAGTATTAATAAGACTAAAGCCAACTAACCCTGGTCTCAACGTGTATATAGTTGCCAAACGGCCCCACAGAGAAGTTGCCAGGTCTATCGAAGCCGATGTCCTTGGAGAAGGTGACAGTGAGCCTCTCGGTGGCGGAGATGACCTCCTCGTGCGGCACCAGCACGTCGCCGCGCTTAACGCCGCACTCACCCAGCGCGTCCAGCAGCAGCGGTATCCAGCGCCGGTGCAGCGGCGACATGTGGGTTGTGTCGAAGATTAGGTTTATCTACATGGGCATAAATTATAGAAATAATTTAATTATAACAGAAATGTAAAAATTGTATTATTTTAATATATTCAATATTATTAGCGAATCTTCTAATCATTTTTATTATTTTGTGCAACTCTCTAAGCAAACATACAAATAGTGAAAGTGAAATATACAAAATATTCTTACGTTTACTAATTTATATGATTAAGGTTGCTAGTATTAAATTTTAATGTTAATTTTTACCTTCTAAGCATATATTGTGTCTAATACAATATGTATAGTTATCTATATACAATAGTAGTAGTTATCTAGAGGTTCCATTCCAAAAATAAATTAAAATAAACGACTCACATATACAAAATTCGTATTCAAACTGTGCACTCTAGTATACAATGGTACATCTTTCAGATTGAAGTCAGGGCAATCGTCGCCGGTGCTCCAACTAGATATTTTATGGCACTTGAGACGATCGCAGGACGGTACTGGGACTGCTGCTAGCGTGCCCGCTGGTGGCTCTCTCTGAAAAAGACTTCAGTTATTTTTTTTAGCTTGAGTTATATATGAGAACATATTTTTTGAAGAGATCTTCTGTGGTGATAAGGTGACCTTTACACCAAAAGTGTTTTTTTAATTATTATTATGCGATATATAATCTTTTTGGTGGGATAAAGAATAAATAAAATAGATTAACGTACTTCATTAAATTCCATTGCTTTTTCAAGTTCCGTCGCCTTTTCTGCTAGACCTTTCTCACCTAATCGAGCTCTCTGTTCCTCTATTCTTTTCTTTTCTTCATCAGCCATTCTAAAAATTTTTTAAATTAATTAAAAAAAAAGAATTAACAAGAAGCGTGACACAGCATCTCTAAATGTGGCGGTTGTAGATTCGATTTTTACACGGGGAATGAGTTATATTATGTTTAATAAGCAGTTATTAAAATAATTTAAATTACTACCACAAGCTACCGTAGTTTAGTTGAGAGGAGTCTGATTTGTTTATGTTTATAATGCCTTGCCTAGTCTAAGTGCACAAATACGGCAGGAAGTAATAAATAGAAAATCTATTATTTTCCGTTTGTTTGCACGAAATTATGTACATACGAGAAATGTATAAAAAAAAGGTATCTAACTAATAATAATCCGAAAAATCCGTATACTTACTTAGTTTGAAGTTTAATGCTGGGTGAGCCAACGATTACTACAAGTTCTTCAGTGAAGTACTTCTTCATTCGTCCGAGCCAATATTCAGCCTTCTCTTCCAATAGTTCATGTAAAATTTTTTGAGGATTCATACGATCTACAAACTGGAAACAAATTAGATTAACAATAACAGATTGGCAACACCTTAATTTTGTGTTTGCAAAAAAAACTGTTGTCATTTCTAAAATGATTATAAAAAATGCATTGGAATAACCGTACAAGGCTTAAGAAGTTGTGTATGATGTATATTTACATATAAAACATTAAAAGTATTTCAGAATACAAAAAAAATACAATATGTGGTTAATACCAAATAAAATAAAAAAAAGATTTTTATTTATTGAATATATGATATATTATTCAATATTAATATATTATTTATCAGCTGAATGAGTATTGACAATTGTTAAAACGCCTGTTTTTTTAGACTCAATTTAAGGTCAATGTAGATAAAATTGAATGCAACTATATAATATACCAATATTAATCAGCTTTTATCAAATAAAGAGTGGAAAATACATAAAATAGATCAGATATCTGATACAATTAAGTAAATATAAGAATAGACCGTACTTGTTTTAATTAATACTAACTTACATCTAGTTCATTTTGCGAATAAAGTGCATCTCCAATACATCTAAATGCAATAGAATGATGGGGGTCTGACTCCAAGCTAGCCATGGTTTCTCTTAGCTGTTTCTTCAATAAGCGCTCCATTCTTTCCATATCGATTGTTTCGTTCCCAGAGGCAATATTTTGCAAGCACTTTTTAGCTTCATCTCGTGCAATATCTAATTTGTCTATCGGCACATTGTCTAATTCGATTTTGATAAGCGTTGCTAAATTTTCTCTTATGTTATATGACACCTGTGACATGAAACATTGTTTTAATATATGTATAGTTTAAGCTGCTATAATTGAATCACATGCAGGATAAGGAGGAGGAGAAGAAACATACGCACATAAGGCTATTTGAATTAAATGTATTTTTAATTTAAATTATATAAAAAAAATACACTGATGGCAATGGTGGCGCAAGGACGTAAATGTGTGCGAAAAGTATATAGTTAAATTTATATTTTCATCGCTCTGGTGTAGAGGCAAAGCGCGGCGTTGAGTTTCGCCACGCAATGCCTGCAGAATTTGGCGGAAAGTCAGGAAGACACTCTGGTCTTAACACGAGGTTCCCTCCGCCTACCCTGCTGTGTCCCGCACACCGCATACAGCGTGAAGCTGATTTTTTATTAAAAAAAAACAAAAAGCTTACATCCCCTGCCAGAGCGTCCTCGCGCTCCACGAGCGCGCGTTGCAGCGGCGCGGCCGCCGTGTCGCACATGTAACGCAGCAGCAGTGCGCACGCCGTCAACTCGCGCTGCGAGCCCGAGCCCGTGAGCAACGGACCGCGCCAACCGAATAATACCTTCAATTGGCGATTAATATATTTTTAATTCATGTATATATTTAAAAAATAGGCAAAGGTAATAAACATTATAAAAATAAGTAAATAATTAAAATTATGTATTCTAAGCGGTTGTAGTGGCCTAATTGAATTTAATATTATAATTTAAATTCTTTGTTCTCAACATTATGGTAGTCCTGGCAAGATCATCACATTACTTCAATGCTACGAAAATAAAAGACTGATATTAATAAACATAGTTCTATCTCTCTAAATTTATTTTATTTAATACTAAAGGGTCCAGATAAATTTAAAAGGTGTGTGAACTAATCCTGCTACATAAAAAATTCTGTAAGTACTTTCTCCACTTTTTGCTCATCAAGAAATATTTTGAATTGAATTGAAAATTTAATTAATGTTGTATATCATTGAAACAATCCACATCTTAAGTTTAAACGTGTTAAGTGCCACTCGAGTCTTTTTTAACTTAATATACCAATACTATATAATATTACAAATATAATATTACAATATTTTTTGGATACCTAAAAATACAAAAATTAATTTTTAACAAAAACAAAAACCGACTTCTAACAACGAACTAAAAAGTGAAAAATAATTATACAAAGATTTTATAGTTTAGAAGTCGGTGCCAAGTCAAACAAACAGACTTAGTAATTAGATATTGTAGTAAAGGTGTTGTAGCATTAGCTTGACACCGACTTCATAATTATAAAATCTTTGTATAATTATTTTTCACTTTTTAGTTCGTTGTTAGAAGTCGGTTTTTGTTTTTGTTAAAAATTAATTTATTTTACGATTTTTAGTGATGGGTAGATCTTAAAATGATGCTTCTTAAACGAGTGGTGATGGTGGTGGTAGTGGTTGTCAACGAGTGGTTGTGGTTGTCCTAAGTAAAACTTTATTTAATTAGGTATTATTTTTGTGCAAAGTTACATTTTGGTATATTGACAAGAAAATACATAAAATGTATTCGGGCGAATGAAGAATCTCCCTTTTTTGAAGTTGGTTGAAAATGAGAACATCCTCTTTTTTGAGGTTGGTTGAAAAGAAATGCAACGATCAGGAATCTCACCTCTGACATCAATTTAAAAAGTTTTTGCTTGTAACTATTACAGTATAATCAATTTTTTACCAAAAAAAACAAACTTTCTAAATTTTCACCGGATCCCATAATCGGAACCTAACCAAACTTTCACTAAATTATCCTTGAAGTATATCCTTTCAAATAAAAAAAGAATCATCAAAATCGGTTTGCGCGACATTGAGTTATTCGTCTATTTGTCGCGCACATACCTAATGCAAATTTAAGACTTATGTGATTTTCTCATAGATACCATTGTCAGACATGGATAAAAAAAAATGGGACCATTCGGGAAGCCTCACCTTTCAATCAAAAAAAAAATTATCAAAATCGGTTCACCCAGTCAAAAGTTATGAGGTAACAAACATAAAAAAAAAAAAAAAAAAAAAAAAAAAAAAAAAAAAAAAAAAAAAAAAATACAGTCGAATTGATAACCTCCTTCTTTTTGAAGTCGGTTAAAAAAGGTAATTTAATTTCTTTACTTTTAGACGAGCGAAAATAACGTTGTCATTTTATTCTACAGTTTGTCTCAGTTCAAAAACGCTTTTAAATTCATTGCGTTTTTAGTATTTTAAATTAATATAATTTGCATAACTAAACCAAATATTTCAACAAATATTTATAATCATCATCATCTATGAAGTTAGGAAAGTCAAGTGCCAATTTGATAGCCCTATCAAGTATAAATGAAATATTATAAATATCAAAATAATGGTACTTGTCCACAATCTTCAGTGTCAGCTGGCCACTGTTCTTTAAGTTCTCCGTAAAATGGCGGAGGAGGGATTGTTTGCCATGGCTTAACCCATTTTTCCTGTGGCTCCTTCTCTTTCTATATAAGAAAATATAAGATTTTGCTGGATTATTAATGCCTAGTTTATTTAAAATTTTAAGAATAGACAAATTTAGAAATAGGTATAACTAAAGTGTTTCAAATATATTAATTAATGTCCATAGTAAGTGATAAAGTATCAAATTCAAAAATAGCATTTTTTTTATTGCGGTTACTAACTACTAAGAGAATCTACTCTACTAAAGAAATTTTCGATTATATACTCGTTTTAAAAAGGGACCAACAAGATTTTTTTATTTATACAAATAAAATAGATTTTCAGAATTATGATTGGAGCCAAAATCTGCATTATGGCCATAATCATAATTATCAGATTATATCCCTAGAATAATAAATAATATCACAATAAATATAATGCTTAATTTGTTTAAATATTTATGTACATAAGGAAAGAAATTTCTCGTAGTAAGCCATTTAGTCAGATAGTAATTCAGTAAGGGGTAAGAATCTTATTGGAAAAAATCTTCTCTGCCTTCTAAAATATTCTCATTCCAAGAAATATATGTTAACATAACTTTTAATGAGGGTTATAAAACAATGTTTCTTTTGTAATTTAACCTTGAAGATATGCAATTATTGTTATTAGCTTAGTAGAACATAATATCATAGTAACCTTTGCAATGATGTCATCCTCTACAGTGGCAAGTGCCTTAAATACATCCTCAGCTTCAATCTGACCTGTTAAGATGATTGTTAAATTTTCAGCTCTGTAAAATTGCCGATGAAAATCACGAACCTGTAAAAGAAAGAAATGTTTTCTTTTATCTCAAATGTTTTATGGCCTTATTTTAATACTATAAAAATAAAGTACTATAATAAATTACGTATGACCTATATGCAATTTATTATAGTAGTCAGGTACGGTAGACATTTTAAATTAACATGTGATGTTTTGTCTTCAATCAATATTGAATATTGTGTCCACCTGGGGGAGCGCTGTAAAAGTATTTTGCTCCAGGCACAAGTTAAGCTCGCTACGCCACTGCCAGAAATGTAATAATTACTTAATGCAAATTAAACTGCCACCCATCCAACCAATCATTAACAGTCAGACTAACCCATTGTGCAACCATGGTCTCACTGATATTTATTAAAAAGTAAATATTTTTTACTCTTACTTTAGTGTTACTTGTAGAAACTCGCAAATTTTCCATGATTCCTCCAGTTTCAGCAGAATACCCATTGTCTGGATATATAGCTCGGAGTAATTTCAGCTCACACCTAATAGATTTAGATATATTTTATAATTCATTAAAATTGTTATTTATAAAGAATATTTAAAATAATAACAGCACAATTTCCAATTGGAAAATCGAACTGAAAATATTTAGACATTAATAATATGACCTGCTATCTGCTGTATTCTCTCTTCCTTGCATTTCACAATAAACAACACCCGCATCCTCTCCATCACCATCAATGTGATGGACTTCAGTTATGAAACCTTGATCAGTGAGTGTAGGTCTTAAAATATGATCGAGGTAGATGGGCAATAATGTCAGCATACCCGCATCACCCGCTGTATAGATAGTGTAGCAAGTGTGGTCTGTATCTGTCCAGGCGTTAGTTCCATGTGCCATGCAACGGTTAGCCAACAAGTCCAAAATTCCCTTATAAGGATACCGTTCTGAACCCAAAAATATTAAATGTTCTAATGTGTGCGGTAAGCCATCATCATCGTGAGCTTCAGTCGCTGAAAATTTATTATTGCCTTATAGATATTTATCGCAATATAAGAAAGGTTACTGTAAAAAAATAAAGACCTACCAAGACAGAAAAATCCGTTTACTAAAGGACCCTCGACGTTTGCTATTATCACGGTTAGTCCCGTTTTCTCCGATACATACTTATTTACAGGTATTACATCGGATGCCTTTGTTGAAGATATTAATTTAAAATGTGGCATTTTTTCTTAATTATAATAAGCCTTTAATCTTAATTGTAAATATATTAAATTAAAAACAGTATTATATATAATTGACTACTCGACTAGTTTACCAAGTACCGGCAAACTATAAAATGGACCAATAATAGCACTTCTAAGTTCTAACAGGCACCAGTCGACGCTCGAAAATCATGAATAATGACATTGGCTAAGATCAATGACAATACAATTGACATTTCCAATTATTTAATTGCTGTCATTATGACAAGCACAGAACATGTAATAATTGATTTTAGTACGTACTTTCTATCATCATAGTAATTAATGTTTTAATAATTATAAATTATCGTTATCGTTAAGTAAAATCTTTTGTATCTAGTTATTTTAAAATTCATCTTTGTACTCAAATTAACTTAAACGATCTTTTCATATTTTAAAGAGTAAATTTTAAAATTTACTTTATATTTAGAATCGCCACTCTTGAAGGCTTAAACACTGAAATTATATGTGTGTATGTTTGTATAAGTATATTTATGTAGGTATAGTAATATTGATTAATATTATGTATATTTGTATGTAGGTTTATTATTATTATTATTAACATAATATTAAAATACCGCACCCGAATCATTTCTTTTAACATCTCCTACATTCAAATTATCCATTGTACACATTTTTTCTGTAGTTATAAGTTTTCTGTACTTTCTTTCTTGTGTGGTACATAAATAAATGAAAAAAAAAGAATCTGGAAAGATAGTTAATAAATAGTGATTATTTATACAGAATGTATCTCGATAAACGGATTTACTGTTGTAATAGGTAAAGGACCTCAGTACCTATTCATTTCACCACATGTATCTTTAGTAGGTTTAGTTTCAGTGGTTCAGCAGATAAATATTTGGGGACTTGTGATTTTTTGGAAAAAATCGGATTTTTGAGGAAAATTGACAATTACATTCTGTCAGACTAATTGTGGGTTCGACTCCCACTCGGGAAAACTAAATATTTATTTAAATTTATATTTTCATTTCTTTTTAGCTTTGCCCCTAGATCAGAATCTAGAGGCAAATCTTGACATTGAGTTCCGCCACTCAACACGCAATGCCTCTGGAATCTGACGGAAAGTGGGGAACGGAGTATCTTAATACTAGGTTTCCTCTGCTTACCCTGTTGTGTGCGGGATACAACGTGAAGCTGAATCAAAAGTGCTTGAAAAAAGGTCATGAGTAACTGATTAACTAATCAGTCTAGTCTATGTCATCGTTTTATTATGACATAAAAGACATAGATTCCCAACAGTGAATTTTGAGTTGGATTCTAAATGTAAGGTGACCCTGTTAAGATCATCAAGCTTAAAAATTCAATAGCCAGCACATTCAAAACAATAATTATAAAAAAAATACACGTTTCTTTCAATTTACATGTAATTTATCGGATTAAATTAATTAATCTCTACACGTTTAAATATTTCTTAGATAATATATCTCAATTATGGTTGTCGATTTAAGATATGAAAAAAGAATAATTTTCATCAATCATCAATTTATACCCTTTTTTTTTCTATTCAACCAAATTATTCTTTTTATCTTATAACAATAATTAAAAAAAAAATGTTTTAGAAAGGTTTTTGTTTTACATTCATCTTTCATGCATTTGGGAGTTTAGGATATTCGGATAGAAATTATAAATTATTCTGTTCTTTACTTTTCGCGCATTGTAAAGAGTGGCAAATCGTATATATAATGTAGAAACAATTATCTATACAAAAATATTATATTTTCAAAGAAAATCTATTATTGCATACATTTATTAATATAATAGAGCTAAAAACATTTTGTCTATTTGTATAAATGTCTTTATTCTACGCGTTTGCTCTCGCCAAACTCTGAAACGATAAACCGTTTTAAATGCAGTTTTCACTATAGTTTTTTTACCGAAGACATGGCGTGTTGAGTGGTCGAACTTAACGCCGTGCTTAGTATCGTTATCAGAACGAAGATGAAGTCAAATTAGGATTTTCTTTAAGACAAACTGAAAACAAGTACATTTTGTTGATTACATCTATGCTTTAAGATAGGATATAAAGAGAGTTTGAGCAAATTAAAACAATCATAAACAATAAGAAAAAGTTACAGATACAAAAGAGATCGCAGTAGTCATAAATAAAAACTAGAAATGACAATTAGACACCATAGCATAATTCTATTTTTTTGATGTCTAAAATAAAGATATTATTTTTGTTTTAGAAATCTGAATATGAAAGTACTTAAGGGGAGAAATATTATTGATTTACTTTGTTTTAATGCTAATTAATATCTCGTGAGACGGCTTGGTTATTTGTGAAAATAATTAAATTATAGTATCGTATATTTGCTTGTTGTCAATGCCCACGCAATAGATAAGATTTTCCAATTAAATCCATCATTGATAACATTTCATTTTCATTCACATATCAGCAATCTTCAAATATTTATCAAAAACAAGTTTAAAAAAAATATACTTATAGAAGATACAAGGCACACACCACAGGGGAGTTGATTAAACAACAAATTTTAATTCTACAACTTGTTTTAAAAATTGTGAATCACTATATTTATATTTTACTATTTCCTTTGTATATAAAAACAGGACAAGCGCGAGTTGAGCTCGCTCGTCGAAGGTTCCGTACAAAAATTAGAGGTCTCGAGCTTTTTTCTGATATTCAGGTTTCGCTTACCCAGAGCCCTTAACACCAAAGCGGCAGCTTTAACACCAAATTTTTGGCCAAGAAATGATATCTGTCAAATTTCATTATTCTAAGTTAACCGGAAGTACCTTATTAATTTTGCTTCACTCAGCTCCACCTGCCGTGCTCAACATGTGACGGATCATAGTTATTTTAGTATTTAGTAAACATGGTGCTTATGCATTGACATCTGTTGAAGTACTTCGAAGGTACTTCGAAGGTAATCTATGATTATACCTAATGAAAAATAGGAAGAACATTCTACTCTATCTGCATTAACGTTAATCTTTAAAGGTCACGAAAAAACATTATTAAGATCATTAAATATTTTTTTAAAAAATAGATTAAGTTGTTTATAAAACAACTTTTACGTGCTGATTTATTTTTCTGAACAAGATTTATATTACAAAGTAATAATAGGTACCTACTGTTGTTTAATTATTGAAAAAAGAAATAAATTCATACAGATCTTGTTCGCGACTCGTAGGTTATACATACCTGTTTTTAAATTAGTTTTTATATTTAATTGGTAATCTAAAAACTCAAAATCAAATCAGCGTCACGCTGTATCCGCACACAGCAGGGTACGCAGAGGGAACCTCGTGTTAAGACACTCCGTTCCCCACTTTCTGCCGGATTCTGGAGGCATTGCGTGTTGAGTGGCAGAACTGAACGCCGCGCTTTTCCTCGACACTAGAGTGAAGAAATGGAAATATAAACGTAAACAAATACTTCACTTCCTCGAGTGGGAATCTCACCTACAACCGTCGCGTTACAGTCACATCCTTGTGCCGCTGCGCCACGACGGTTATATTATAATAATTGGTTATCTATCAACCCGTATTCTTCGAGAGACCAAAACTCTTGTCTCTTGCCCAGGGGTTTCGTATTAATGGTGAGAAGAAAACTTAATCATAAATCTGCATTGAGTTTCGTCATTAGTCGCTACACGTTACGTTTGAATATTAGGCGAAAATTTAAAAAAAATCATTCCTTAAGAGAAAGATGTGAATTAATATAACGAAAAGATATTTAATATTTTCATTATAGAATAGATACAGGAGGCTAGAGAAGAATAAGAAGATGTAATGTATAACATTTGTTGTTGAAATCATGACGCTGGAATCTTTAGGAAAAAATAAATTACCATAATTGTTACCTGGAGCTTGAACCCAGAACAAAGTAGGTACATGGTCTGTTACAGTTAGACGATTACAAAACTAATTAACAATAGGTATTAAATTATTAGTAGGTAACAAGATGAAAAGTTACAAGCTTCATTTTTTGAACGTCAAATAATTTACCACCAGTTCACTAAAGTTAATGCCTGAGCTGAGAAGAACTGGCGCAAGGAACTCAGCGGGACTTATTTTTAAAAATTAAAAAAAATACATATTTAAATAATTATAATTTAACAATTTGAAATAATCATACTCTTTAATTATAATATTAATGTAACTCATGCTTGAAAAATGAAATGTAGATTAAAAGAACTTTGAAATTGAATTTAGATCGATTTCCAACGATCGAGATATACACGAGTCATAATGAAGATACAAAAAGATAAGTCCAAAACGATCTCTTCCCACATATCTTTAAAGTTTATAATGCAACTATAGAATAAATTATGCGTCGTAACCCACAGTACAATTAAGACTTTCCATCGTGTTTCAGTGTTTTCTCGCGCGTGAATGGAGAGATGTTGTTTCTATCTCCCACGGCTTATCAGGCCAGCGTACAAGCGTACCCCACCGGGGTCGTCGTCGTCTTCCGACTCGCGAGTCAAGCACAGTCGGTACGCCTCGCTGGTCGCTGTCGGCCTGACTTGTAAGCTTACGAAATAGTCCTCGTAAACTTTACGTGTAATTAATTAAAACGTTATTTTACTAAAATAAAGTTTAATGTTGAAGGTGAGTTTTTTTTTATGTTTTATTCATCTTGTGTATTTAAAATTTTATTGCGGTAAAATTAAAGCGAAAATATTAAAAATAAAATTAATCGTTCTTATATAATATTCTTTGCACGGTTTTATTGCACAAAATCTGTTCATTTTCGAATTATAATTATAAAAACGCTATTTGTGAAGTGAATATCATACATAATGAAATTGCTTTTACACTTAAGTAATTCCATGTTTTGACTACAAAAAATATATGGACACACTCGTTTAAAACATATTTTCTCACACAAAATAACTTTAATTATATACACACTAAAAAAATCCAAACGTTGCTTTGATGATACAACAATATGAAACTCAAAATAAAATATGTAAATAAGTCTGTAGCATATATCTTATGCCGGTATAAATTACTAGTTGACCTGACCTTTAAAAATTTCAAAACTAATAATTTGTTATATTGTATTAAAAAAGTTGATAGTTGTAGATATGATTAATAATATTCTATATCGTTATCATTTAATTATTTATATTTTTGCATATAGTATGTACTTATATCCAGTTTACGTAAAAGTAATATATGTTGTAATTCCATTCATAAAAAACACAAGTACCTAATCGTAAGATACATGTATACAATATACGTAAGTTAATTTCAAAATTAGAAAGTCTTGGGGCATATCTTTAAAGTTACTTGAAATCTTTAAGAAATATCTTACACTTGTTAATTTTTACGTCAACGAATTATATAATAGTATAGATATATGATATGTGTTATAAGATTTATCTCTCCATTCATCCGGTTCAGGAGATATTTCTAAAAAGTAATGCGTATTTATTTATATTTAGTATTTCTTAATTGGATAATCTATTTTAGGATATAATAAAGAAAAGATCTAATTGTATCATTAAGTAAGTCAATTTATTTAATAATGGCGGTATCCCGTCCTGAAGTAGGTATAAGAGTAGAGTAAGAGTTACACTTTTCTATAAGTGTTGAACTAGAAACTCGAGTCAGATAAAGAAAGTGAAGGTATTTATAAGAGATCATCAATACACGATTGCTGCTTAATTTGGTCTGCCGGAATGATTTAAAAAAAAAGGGGGAATATTCATATAAAAATTATATAGTTTCTGTTATTTGCCCGTTGTTTATAATGGTGTTTTAAAAAATATGGAAAAATACTTGCATTAAAACTATGTGACACCTGCAAATGAAATTTCTTCATTAATGTTCGCATGCCATTCTTAAATACAGATGTTGATTATAACTTGATTTTTTTTAATATTTTTTCCTTATTTTCTTTATTTAATGCCCGCACAAGGTAAGGAAACAAGCTCCTAAGATTAAATGTGAAGAATAAATGTGAGAGGCTTACGTGATATTTATTTATATCATTATACTTACAGCAATTAAAGAATTAAACTTCATACGAGATGCATGCGTTCGAGTCATTTGACCTTAATTTCATGTGTATATAATAAAAAAAACAAGGTAAGGCCATTTAACACAATACTTATTTACTCCAATAATATTTATACGACGTTTGATTCTTAAAAAGTAAAATTATATTATGTAAATAATATTATATAATAAATTAAACGTCTTATAATGACGTTTGACTATTGACCAATTATTTTATTTATTGTAAAGTGAAGAATATTAGAATTTTTTACTACTCTTCGTAAGAAAATAAAATAGTATACTATAACAATTATAATTATGTCATTTATGTAAGTATATATGCCAACTATCTTAAGAAATTATATAAGGGTGCAAATGTAGAGTCTTAGATTGTGCTTAGGTTATACAGTAAAATTAATAATATATATTAATTAATATCCTCGCAACGGACTACTCCTTATCGTTATTATTTATATTATCTGTAATCATCACTTTTTATAATCTATGATAACAATGCCACAAAATAACAATGTTATCTGCAAAAATTTAGCGATTCCATTATGAGTTATCGATAGTTTAGCTTATAAGAATAATTATTTATTTACGTACATCTAATTACATTATTATTAGATAATTGTTCCTCTCTTGGATTTGTAGGAGCATAAAAATATCCCTAGCTATAGGTATTTAAAGAGTGAGGGCTGGCCATTTCGTCAAAGAGCATTAAAGCTGATTATTTAATTGCACTTAAATATTATATATATTTAGATTAATTTCTCCATAACGACGTTTGTTAAATAGAAATACCGCAAACGCACGCCACAATGTTGGAGTTTGGAACCAAGGCACCGTTGTGAAACGTCAAGCGCGGGGACTCATGGCCTTTCCTTCATTATTGCTAATTTAAACAAAGCGCTATTTATTCACACCAATATATTTCTTTGGGTTTAAATAAAAATATAAAATTTACTTATTTTACTAATGTTATTCAATGTTCCTTATGCATTTAGGTATTCTTTCCCTTTTATGGCTATTTTACTATTATGAAACTCCAAACAGAAATCAGAGGAATAGCAAAAGCTACTAAAGTGTAACTTATGAGTACAATCATTGATTATTTATTAAGTTGCGTAGCTCAATGGATAAAACGGAAGTCTTTTAATACCATTTTGTTGTCTGTCTAAATAAATAAATGAGAATGAATAGAGTCTATATTTTTTGTATAATATTAATAATTTTAATGCTTCGAAGGTCGTAATTGATGACAATGACATATACAATGGTATTATCGGTATAATAGTGAAGACATTCATTATGTTTCCCATAACGGTAACGCAATGCCAACGTTTACGATTACTGATTGTAAAGCACCTTTTAAAAATTAATTGTGTTATTATTAAATATGAGGAACTTCTCTTATTATTTTCACCATATAATTTATTGGTGTTTATATTTCTTATAGAAATAATATATAAAGTATATATTTAATTATCTCAGTATAAAAATATTATCAAGATAGCAGCCCTCAAGATAGATATTCTAAATTTTTCGTTTTGTTCACTCGGAAAAAAAATCATCAACGTAAAAAAAAACCTAAGATCAAATTTGCGAACCATCAAAAGATAATTTCAGGGCAGCCAAGTGAGCCACGACTTGTTGACCATACTGTACCATGTTGTGTTGCATTGCGTTGTAGTAATAGTATTTTCATAGAGATTCTCAAAGTAGAAAGTTAAAAAATTGTCACGGTTAGAATAAATAATCATAATCAGCGTCACGCTGTATCCCGCACACAGCAGGGTAGGCAGAGGGAACTTCGTGTTAAGACACTCCGTCTCCCACTTTCTGCCGAATTCTGGAGGCTTTGCGTGTTGAGTGGCAGAACTCAATGACGCAACCCGATAAAATAAGAAAATATTGTAGAACAGAATAAATACTGTATCAAGACAACTCTTTTTTTTTTCAAACGTTGCTGAGCTATAGTGACTGGAAAAGGAGTTTAATAACCAATTTTTTTCTTATGTGCCGCAATGAAAGAAAAATCTTAATTATCAGTGCATATATCATACAAATATTAAAAAGTAAGCTTTCTCTTTTTCTTAATATTCTATTAAATATATGGGACACGTGTGGATAGTACACTACACAGATTTAATAAACATAAAATAATTGACTATTAAGCACATGCCAATTGGAACTTATAGGATATTCTTTTTCTTAGAAATTAACTTTATTGATATTTGTGGTTTATAAATGTTTCATTGAAATAAAGTACATTTTATTATAATTTATTAATAGGTAAATGTTGCGAATACATAGGAATATTAATTTAATATTTTCTTTGTATTTCATATGTTTATTTCATTATTACACATGTTCATGTGGTTAATAATATATGTACTCGTATGTACTTTCGAGACCGTTGTGGCGTAATGTGGCTTTAAATGCTCAACAATATATGAAAGTTAAAAAAAATCATATACACTTCTTACTTTTATACTTACTTTTATAAATATCTGTTAGACATTTCGTAAACTTTAACTTTTTTAAATAACATTGCTATTATTTTCAATTTTAAAAAATCCGCAAAACATTTTTGTTAGAAGATACCACCGATATAGTTACCTATATGCACGGATCGGATGATCTTTATTATTTCATGTTGCATGCTCTTAATCGTAGGGTAATCTCAGAGTCGAGTAATTATATGTATATACCTATACAAACCGCAATAAACGAGCGCATGTACGTTTATGTTGTAATTTCAAATTAAAAAAAAAAATCTATTGTGTTTGGGTCTAACAATAAAGTAATAAGTCAACTTACACCTTTATATTGAAGCATTTAATTGTCATTGTATTTGCTATTTCAATTTTTTGCATTACATTTCTTCATAAAAGTTTCAGATAATATTTTCTTAAATTCTGACTCGGTAGAAATAGAAAGAAGAAAAGAATTTGACGATAAGTCATTGCGTTGTCGTGTTAGTCACGTTTTAACTAAATACTTAAGTTACGAATTACGGTATTCGTTTTGCGAGTATATATTTATTTACATAATATTTAAGATCTTGTAGGTATAAAAAAAGAAGCTTAGAATATTATAACTGTATGGTAGCAAAGCTTTCATATGTGGCAAATGAATTAAAAGTAGCGACTTTGATTTGAACGGGTCGTTTAAAAATCTTTTCTGGATTTTAAAATTATGCGTAACATTGAAAACATTTCACCATATTAAAAAAATAAGTAATGAAAACTAATAACATATTCTACGCACTATTCTTTTGACGTTGTTCAACGCATAGATAAGATATACCGTGATCATTATCTAAATTATTATAGTTGAAAGCACACGCACATACTTGATTTATTAGTTTTGTTATTATATTATTAAAGAGCGACATTTTTTTTGAATATGACATATATTGTTTATTTTTAATATTTTATAGTATCTAGATATTACCTATTAAACTTTTTATAGTGCAATAAAGTAAAAAATCATAAAATGGAAAATTTATGTATGCGAATAGGTAAAAAGGTATTTTTCTAATACTAATAATTTATATACATATGTATATACAAAAAATAATAACTAAAGCTATTAACTACTAACCAAGCTTTCAAGGTATTAAAATAAACAAAATTTTATATATATTTTTTCTTTTTTTTCTTTTATTTTTATGTGTCAAAACGGAAACCTAAATTTAGATAACCTTTTTTGAAATATTATCAAAAGAATTGTGTCATTATAACATTCAATATGTTTTATAGTCGAAATTTCACTATCCTTGACTTTTGAAAACCAGTTCAGATATCGCAATAAAATATAGCCAATTTTTACGTTGCATATTATATAAAAACAGCTCTATCTCTATATAGTATGGTATTTAATCTCTCCTTTAGAGTTTTGGCATGCACTTCTAAATATTTGCAACAGAATCAAAATTGCAGTCCTAACGATAACGACATAGTTGAAATTTAAGTCATCTTTTTCTTACAACCATTCCTTTACGATCTGTTCGTTTAACCATAAGTGTTTAAACGAACAGAATGGTACATAATATATAAAATAAAAGATGGACATTGAATAGATTTTCTTTAACTGTATTTACAAGTTAATAATATGTACGTAAGTTTAAATATTTGGATTTCAAGTTCCAAGACGCTGCATTCCAACATCTAGTATGTAATGTCTTTAAATTTACGAAAAGTGAAACATTTTATTACTAGAATATAGTCTCGCATGATATCGAATATACACACAAAATATAAAAACAGTAATATTATTTATTTTATTAAACTGTTAAAATATATTTCGAGGCTGTGAAAGTGTGCTTTAGGAGCTCCAATAAGAATCTTATTCTTGATGTAGCATTGAATAAAACAAGTTGGAATTAAATTACAAATATTTATAAGGAAGCGAGTAATTACTATTTGGTTGGCATATTGTTTTGGATTGAATTGAAAATTGACTTGCACTCGTATCGTAGACATAATATAATTGTCAAACGCACTATATTATATGAAAAAAAAACAAGCAAGCAGGATATGTAAAGATAAATATAATACATTAAAAAAATCATTTAGTCTTATAAAAACAATATAAATTTATTTACATATATATATATTACTAAATAAAAACTTGGCTATCATAAATCAGAACTTATGACGCACGTTTATCACCAAACGCGTCATTTTTTTATTAAATAAAAGATATAGGAATGTGCGGCCACAGATAATAAACATTTTAAGTTCAAAAACCTACCGCTGCCCATGACACATAAATTACTGTACTTGACAAAGAAGCGTTTGACTCTAGAGAAAGATACCTGCCGTGCATACGAATAAGCGGACTTAACTATAAGTGAATAATCCATCATACTGCCAAGCCATAAGCACATACAGTGTGGGTGATTTGAAGAGCTACGTGCAAATTAATTAATTTCATTGCTTTAATAGAAAATATTTACCCTTTTTTGTCTGTTTTAATCTGTGGAATTTAGTAGGTACTTGTTAGTAAATTATAAAAACAATATTTTTTATATAGTCATGTAAAGATATTATGGTATTTAACATTCTGGTTTTTAAATAATAGCTATAATTATAATCTTAAGAATAATAAATAAATAGTAATAATTTTAAACATGAGCCTAAGTTTAACGCCTATCGTTTTATGAGCCTAAAGTTAACTAGTAGTTTCTTCAGACACTTTATAATAATAAAAGGACAATTAATTTTAAGGCTAATAAATAAATAGAGGCAGATGTGGCGCAGTCTTTTAAGTCGCAGGCGTAGCGTGTTCCAAATTGTGAGTTCGATTCCGGCTCTGGTAACAAGCCAAGTGCGCCACTTAAAGTCTCAACGCCGCGAGTATTCGCAGGACAGATAGAAATGGAAGTATTTTAAGGTTTCCAGGTTCCCTCTGCCTCTCCTGCTATAAGCAAGATACAGCGCGATGTAGAGTGAACGTAATTGTTTTAATTAGAATGGAGCGTCTTTACATTAGATTCTCAGGTTTCCTCTGCTATTCTGTTATGTACAGGATACAGCGTGATCCTAAAAAAAACGAAAATATTGTTATCGATGTGTAATAAATATATTGTACAAAAAATGTGTTTGCAGTAGGTACATATTCCCTAGTGAGACTACATAGGAGGGTATTTGTAGTAAAAATAATTGGAACTTTAACTTTAACGTAAAAACTTTCTTGACATTAACAAAAAGTTGCCAAAGATGTTTATATACATAAAACAGAATCAAAAAATCCAATTTAAGGTTGAAAAAATATTTGCCAATCGAAGATGCCGAATTTTATAATGTTTAGTATTTTTCCTTAAATGTTATTAAAAAAAATAAATGTTATTTTTAGTATTTTTTTTTAAATGTCAATAATGCATATTCGGTAACGGTCGTGGACTCAAATTTGGGTAAATATAATTAAGTATGTTAATATAATTTATTTACATACATATACGTATATACAAATACTTACCTGGAACACAAGCCAACAACCCGACAAATTTACATTTTACAAAGCTGCCCGACTTTGTAAAATGCAAAGAACAAAAAGGAAGAAAAAGTTAAAGTATGACCTTTTTATACTTTAAAAATATTTATATATATCTATTAAAAATGTTTATTTTGAATTTGTACCCAGTTATTTATTTTTACTAATAGACTTACCTATTAGTAAAAATAAATAACTCACATAACCTTGTGATGTATAAAGTATTTTTTAATTTTATTTTGGGTTGGCAACTTCGACTTGACCGATTACTACAGCGAGGTCAACGGGCTGCTTGCATAAATTAATACAAATATACTAACAAACATATCACGCAAATCTAAATGCATTTATTGTTTCAACTGTAGCCACAGTAATTAAGATTATTAAATTTAATAATTTGTTCATTAGCTTATTTGTAGAATAGAGCTAATTGCTATAAATATTCTTAATTATTAATAAAAAATATATTTAAGCATTCACCAGTGTATATACTTAGGATTTAATATGTATATATTATGTATGAAATAATTCAGTAACGACCATTATTAATATTTGCATACTTTCTCATAGTTGTGCTCCTACGTGATTTACGTCATATATATTTTTAATTATATTAAACACTTCTATGTTAACTCGCGAGCCAGGGTCACCTATAGAATTATAAATGAAAAGGTAATGACCAGAAGTAGCTTATTTCTTCGGCATTTTATTTACTAAATAAATGATATTAGAAATTACAGATATATTTATATATTTTACACAATGCTATGTAAACAACATAGAAACTATATCTATAAAGAATTAAAATCGTTTTAAAATATATGTAAGCATGATTGGGAATGGAATGGAATGGGGTACATTAAGCAAATATCAAATATATTTTATAAAACGGTTTTAATAGACTAAATCATTCGTAGCAGTCATAATAATTTAATAGATCCCTCATGTAATAAAATATGTTTATGTATAATAGATTTAAATATGTATTTTTATATGCGAAAATAAATATAAAATATTTTATATATAAGATCAATGTTTTTTTTATCGAAAGGTTATTTTTTTAATATAAACGTGTAATTCTATAGTAATACCTAAATACGCAAATCAAGTGAAAGTTTTGCATGTTCACCACTAGAGCTTTTACTTTTACTTGTAAGTCTTTTCAGTATTTAATTACATAATTGTCTCGGATTTGTTGTTATTCTTTGTTAATGGTAAGGGTGTCATTTTTGTCTATATGATTATAATATAAATTTTAGAGCTTATAGATAAATTTAGAACTTAACTTAGATTAAAGTTATATTTGCACTGCTTACCTACCTTATTCTGAATTCTGTGAATATATTAAGAAATCTTTATAGACAAGGACGTACATAATTTATATTCGTACACACATAGATTAAAAATGGTTTCGTGATTTCTAGCATATCGTTTTTCTTCAAATATTCTTGCTACATGTGCATTTAATTTATATAAATAAATGAATCATGTAAGAATATTACTAGGAAGTATGTATTATTATAATATAAACTAAACATTCAATAAAAGCCTGTACCGAAAATTCTGGTTAAATATGTTTATGGTTCTCACGAACGAACGGTGTGTTTAAAGATGAGAACATAATATTTACTTATTTCATATATGAACGTACATACACACATGAGTATACATATTAGATTTTTAGCATACGCATTATATCGTTGGTGATAATTAAACAAGTTTAAGCTTATTTTAAGTTATTTGTTTTCCTCGTCAATTGTGTGGCGTTGGATGATATACATATATATATTTTGCGCAAAACAGAACCTCGCTAAATGGTATTTAGACTTCTGTTCCCATTAAGACACTTCCGTTCCCTTCACTCCGGCGATTTTTGGGTGCAAAGCAATTGGTATTGATTGGCGAAACAAAACAGAAATGACAATACCCCTCCCTGCCCCACGACTAACCTTCGATATTTTTAATTAATTTTATATATATTATACACAGTAGATACAAAAATAATACATTTAGAATATTATCTTTTTTATTTTAACATATTAGAAAATACTGCATGCTAATGGATATAAAACCATGAGAATGGGAGGGTTGTAAAGAAATTCAATAGCCTTACTTTCGCTCTCTTCAACGCGAAGTCACGACCAAAGGTCGTTGACTCTCTCACTTACTTTCTTTTCCTGAATTGCTTCGGAAACGTCGCGTGCGTTCGTTAATTTTATTATTGCCGGTCTAAAATATGGTTGACGGCCAGAAAGCTCTGCTGCCTTAATTGGTAGGTAAATGGAAATATTTATATTCCAGCGTATACCTATTTAGAAAACTATGTAAGCTATTTAAAATAATATAATTAAAATAAGTAAGATAAAATTATTTTTTAAAATATTTTTGATATATTCTGGTAATAAAGGTAAAAAAGAGATAAAAAACTAAGATCGACTAAAAACTCTAAATTTCGACAAAGTCTTTATTAAAAATATCATTTAGTTAAGCGTTTATTTTGTTCTAAGAAATTCTAAATGCCTATAATATATTAATATAATAACCACGGCTATAGTCGTTATACTCCTACCTACTCTATGAGCGATACAAAATTATAAAAATCTTAATTACTTAAATTAATTAAAATGTTTATATTAATTATTTAGGCATCAAGCAACTGGCACCTCGCATCAAGGCAAAAGCCTGACGTTGAGTTTCGCCACTCAACACGCAATCCCTCGAGAATTCCGCGGTAAATAGGGATCTCTGCTTGCCCTGCTGTGTGCGGGATACAGCGTGAAGCTGATTTTTTTATATTTATTCTTAAAGTTTAAAGTTTTTTTATGGTTCAAAATATATAGTTGTAACAAAATATAATTTAATATTATTTTATTAAATGTAAGCAATACTAAAAAATAGAGTCGCGTCGTTAACATGGTGTATACTTTATTGTCACTAAAATGCTAATTGAAGATTCAGCTTGTAGACATGTAATATTGATTTGATAAATTAATGTATGTATTTTTTCCACTTTTCTTATCAATGCTTTTATAAAGTACGAATTTCGGAATAAACAATTCACTATAAATTTTTAGCTCTATTTTTATGCGCATACATACTCAGTAGGTAGACACGGTCAAAAATATTTTATTAACATTTTTATTTTCTCGTATATCTATACATGTACATACTCATCTTAGTTTATTTTTCACATGATAAAGATGAAAAGAGACCTTCGTTACGCAGGGGCACAAGGATGTAAATGTAACGCGATGGTTGTGGGTTCGATCCCACCCCCAGGGAATGAATTATTACTTCTCAATATTTTAATGTCTACGCTCTGGGATCAAGATTGAGCTGAGTTCCGCCGCTCAAAATGCAAAATGCAAATTAGAAAAATTTAACGCAAATTAGCTAACGAAGTTTATTAACACTAGGTTCCCTTTGCCTACCCCGTTGTATGCGGGATCCTGTATCCCTCCCTTAAACTGATTAGTTTCATGTTATTTAACATAACATGGATATATTAAACATTTTTTACGTTTAAAAAAAATCTGTTACGTACAAGTTATTATTCTCAAAATATAAAAGTAAAAGAGCTCCAACTACTTCATTATGTTTAAACTTAAAAAATACACACATTGCACAAATGCTTAAGTGACAGAATACTATTGAATTCTGGCACAAATATTGTTAATTTTCATGTGGCTATATAGGTATAAAATAATATGCACCAAACGAATTTGCGTAAAACTTGGTATAAAAAAATAAAAAAATAATGACCATATTTTTTTTTATTTCAGAAGCACTGAAGTACAAAATGAACTCGTAAAAGCAAATAAATATCAATTTCACAAAATAAACAGGAATAAAGGAAATTTCTGGAAACAAATCATTACTAACAATGTCAAATGTAGAGGCGAATAATAATATGAATAAGAGTGAAGCTAATAATCAGAAAGTGGTAAGTTTACTTAAGCTTGTTTAATATTTAAGAATTTGTATGTATACCATATGACTATCTTGCATAAAAAACTTTCACTAAATTAATATGTTAAAAATAAAAAAAAAATTCGAAGATACGGCGCGCTTTTTGAGTTCAACTAAAATTGACTGACTTAACTATCTTCCATCCTTGGATCATGGAAACTGGTCAAACCAGTCAAACTTCAAATTAAGAATTAGAAGTCCATAGTTTGTTAGATTAGGTCACATTTATTTTCTTTTCTTTGCCTTCTTTTAGCTCATCTTTTAGAATTCCTCAAAAATATATCGATGCGTAACCGATTCTGTGATTCGCTTCTAGAATCGACTTGACAAAGCCTAAAAACAGACTATTTTTAATCGACGTTTGACTGAAAAGATTAAATTTATAGATTTCACTAAAAATACTTCAGACAGAGGCCGAATATTGAATTTCTTTTGGGGTTTGCCCAAAGGCTTCGATCAAATCTAGGAGCAACCAGTCATATCGGAGACTGTATGCTAACCGTTGACTATAATAGTTACTAGATATGTATTTGTCAAAATGTTGGTTAAAATATCTGTTATGGAAAAGAAACGAAACATCAAAAGATTGGCATTTTAATTTCTCTACTATAGAAATATATACCTACATCCTATATCTTATAAAACAAAGTCGCTTTTCGTGTCTGTCTGTCTGTTGTTTCTAACTCTTCTTCTTCTAAACCACCCAACGGATCTTGATGCGGTTTTCACCATTAGGTCCAGTATTTCTCAGGGAAGGTTTATATAAAGTTTATTACTCCTACTCGTCAAGACACTTTCGCGCATGCGCTGCTCTAATGGTTAGTACTACATGAAAATAATGTACTGGAGTATTGTTAATAAGATCTCCAAAAAAGTCCGCGACGGCATATCGTATCTTTTAAGAATAACGTATTAATCCTTATCCTTTAAAATACTTTATTAATTTTCTAAGTTAAACGAAGATAAAATTTGCTTTTTACACTATTTCGAAATTGCGAATAGTTTTAGAGAAAAACGCATTTAATTGTTAACACATCCCGCCGTTGACACCTCAGCTGTTTCGACTCAAGTTTTACTTATCCCTTACTCTCAGCATATAAATAAGTATATTAGTTACGTTGGCCATTTAATGTAGATCAAAACTGTATTTTACTGTTTTTCACTTTAATAAATACTTTAGAAGTTGTTACAATATCATAAAATCCTTGCTGCGAAACGGCTCGCCACTCGCCATGGGTCCCGCGAGGTCCCGCGACGTTTTGCTTTTACAAGCGCGTCCGCCGCGCCCGCCTGCCTTACACGCATCGGTGGTTCAGTAGTAGAATGCTCGCCAGTCACGCGGGCGGCCCGGGTTCGATTCCCGGCCGATGCGTTCTATTTAATTTTCCTCACAGGCAGCCACGTAGTGCTTGCTTTTCATCAGGGACAGAATACACTCTTCAGCATTAACCACAAGCTCAAAAAAAAAAACCCGCCTGCCTCTATAGCAACGAAGATTTAGATGCGTTTGCACGTATTGGATAATTGGAGTTGAATATATTATTTCAGTGCGATATATTTGGTTTCATATTTTTTGTAGTAGTTATTAGTAGGCAGGTTTTTGTTCATAATTTCTTCCCTTTAAAAATAATCATTTAACTATCTAAAAATAATCATTTAAATATATTTTAATAAGTACTTGAAACGATTAGTAGCACAGATTTAAAATTACGGTACCTACTAAAAAATCCTTGCTGTGTAAAACAATTGGAAAATCCTTATTGAAACTACGAAAATGCGGGTTGCATTAGGGTTTAATTAATTTTCACATTATCTTAAGTGCTTTGCAAACATACATTATATGTATAATCTAGTAGTTAAAGCGGGCGAAGCCGCAAGAGGGTCGCTAGTTGTAATATAAAGTTAAAATTTTATAAACCAACATATTTACGTGAAACGTATATTTATGATGAATAAATCATCTCCCTGTAAGAAAAAAACTCGAGTCGAACTCGTCCTCTAAGGTTCCGTACCAATTTTAAAATTGTATTTTGTTTGAAATGAACTACAATTATAGCTTTGTCATGATTTTTTCTATGAAATATATAAAAATTTTCATTATTCCTTTATTTTTTCTGTAAGTTCTCACTTCACCAAATTTTATAATTGTATGTAGATCTACGGAAAATACCCTGTAGACTTTGATTACGCGTTGAATAAAGTGGACAAACTTAGGTAAATCTGCCGGCGCATGTAGAGTACATGACATTTTGTATGAAATGAGCTACAAATATAAGTGTGTAATGATTTATTTCCATAGGATATCTTAAAATTTTCATTTTTCGGAATTTTTCTCTATATGCATTGTAATTTCCTAACTATTATAGGTCGACTGCAAGTAACTTATAGCTTTTGATAACGTAGCGAATTGTTATGTTTCAAGGGATCGTAGACATAAATATTTGATATTAATTTCCGATTGGTACCTTCAAGCGATCTCGAGACTCGAGAGGTCTCGACAGGCGGATAGATCGACGACAAAGTGACCCTAAAAATATTTTTTTTTCCGTTTGAGGTACGGAACCCTAAAAAATAATTAGCCAATTTAATATCATGTTTACAATTTTTAATTTCATTATACGATGAGAATAATGGCAAAATTCTTTAAGGTTATTTTTTTATACTTCATATAACGCGCCAGTGACAGTAATACATTTTGTTATTACCTTATCTAATCTTACACTTGTCAGTCCACTGTGACTCGGAGTTGTTAAAGTTTACTAAACTAACATAGTGAATAATTATTATTTAGGAAAAAGACATAGAACAGGGGAAATCTGGTGGCAGTGCAAGTTTAGGTTTGCCCTGGAGTCGCGTTATCGTCATGGTGTTCGCAGCGGCAGTGCTGGTGGCGGCGTGTGCAGTGGCTTGGGTGTTGTTCAGCTGGCAGATCAGTCTTATTGTTTTGGCGGTTCTAGTTATATGCTATACACTAGCCTATTTCTTCAACTGGATATGGATCGCTATACAAACAGCACCAAGAGACATAAAGTAAGTAATTCTTTAACATTTTCCTAACCTCTTTAACTTTTATGAAAGTAAATAAAGTGAAAAATGAACTCGGTTCAAAACAATTTTACTTAAAACTACTTACCTACAATAAAAGTTTACCCAACGATTGTTAAATATTTTTAATGAGTCATGTTTTATTTATGATATCTTACGTGGGTGAGCCAAATTATTTGAATATAAAAAATCTTCATGTATTAAACTCTTCGGTGACTGACACACAATATACAGATGTAACTAATAGACCTATTAACTATTACATTGACTGCTCTAAAGATGAACTTTTGCATATAGGGCTCTTAGAGAGATTACGGAGCTCTCGGGGGGAAATAGATTCTAAACTGAAATTAATGATAATAATGATACTTGCAAAAAAAAAATTAAAGCTACTGTATTTATAAGATTAATGGTTTATTTTTTATAGCATTGATTTCTATGTATAATATTGTCTATATGGTTATTTTTCATAAAAAAATATTTTACTAAACAATTTTTTTCAATTGTTCTATCCGGTTTAAGCCATCTTCGCGTGTTTTTTTCATTGAAGCGATAAATTAATTTGAGTTTTTATTAACAAAACACGTTTGGACATACGTTCAATAATATTAATAATAGTAATAAACCGTTCTTAGCTTATTTAAGGTTTATCCGGTTGAATTAATTTTATTATTATTTATTGGTGTCCTTGAAAATATTAGCAACGTACCAACGCAAAAATGTACATGTTGTTTGTTGTTATCTTTCAGAGCTTTATACTGCTATTTCAAGATTTTAAGATTATCTAGTAAATTTACGAAGAAGAACTGGTCTATGCCAGATATTTTTCATGAAGTTGTAAAGAAACATCCAAAAAAAGCATGTTTCTTATTCGAAGATGAGACGTGGACTTTCCAACAGGTACTGTTTTAACAATTGTACAGTGTACGAGGCGTAAGCTGAGATTTACATTTGTGTGAAGGATCATTAAAATTAGCAAAACTTTAAAAAATAGAATTTATTATTAGTCGTTATAATTATAACGAAGAACAACGTTTTGACTATGATCTTTTTCTTATTTTACCGCTTGGTCACATACATTGTTCTATGCCGTCGTCAAATATACAGAATGTGTGCACACTCACAAAGCTCAACTTACGCCTAGCGGTCTGTTTATATTTATATAGTTTAATTTTCTTCAATTAATTTTCATGTAGTAATTAACATTATCAGCTTAAATACAATACTTATAGTTGAAGAAAAAAGCGGCCAAGTGCGAGCCCTAAACGCGAACGAATGGTTTCGTCACAAAAAAAATCACGTTTGTTGTTTGGGAGATTGGTGATATTTTTGTTTTATTCAGATTTTTAGTATTGGTTATCATAGCGGCAATAGAAATATATCATAGAATAACTATCACGGTTCGTGACATACAGCCTGGTTACAGATGGGCACACAGATAGACAGACGGACGGATAGAGGAGTCTTAATCATAGGATACCGCTTTACCATTTGGGCACGGAACCCTACAAAACATTTTTCAGCTAATTCACTGAAACAGTTATTTTACAGCAATTTAATAAACAAATATTTTTTTTATTTATGAGCCGATTAAAATAAAACAAACGCTAAATGTTATGGGAAGTTTACCAAAATACAATAGTGAAAATTGTACTTAAATCGGTGAAGCTGTTTATTAATTAAAGTGAACAAACGTACCTACTACCTTTTAGATTCTATGAGATTGTTAAATGCCCCCAATTATAATTCTTTATATATATATATATAAGAGAAAGCTAGAAAACTTNGATGATAGCAAAGGTGATAATTATAGGCACACCATTATACAAAAAACCGTAGTAAAATGGCAATAAAGCTAATATCGTAATAATTATAGTATGTAATGAATCCTCTTTAGAAAATAATTATGTAGGTAGGTATACCGTATACCTAATTAATTTTTGCATATTGAATTTTAGTATATATAAAATAAGATTTTTTTGCAACATTCAAGTGACCTTTACATTGAGACGGTTCGCGTACATACATACACATCGATCATGTAGATATATTGCATTGGAGTTTTTTTACATTTAGCCTTGTTCGTACGTCTCGTCAATGACAATATAACCTGTAGGATGTTGTTAGGTACTGACTAAACTAAAAAGTATTTTTTGAATTCTAAATATTAAGTAAAATTTCGCAATTAAGCATTGCTTTCGGACATATTTTACATTATACAAAAAAACTTAATATTTTTATTAACTATATAAAAACAATAATTATACTGTTTTGATTATTGTTTTTATATATTTTATACAGTGTGATAATTATTAGGAAGGAAGAAATTATTGCATGTAAAAATGAGTACCTAATACATTTTGTTGTACAAAATTATGAATTTGACAGAATTGCGGCTACATATTTTATAATAATTGACATAAAGCATTTAGTATCCAATCCGATAGTAAATTATTTTTCAGGTTGAGGAGTTCAGTTTACGGGTTTCCGCAGTACTGCAGTCGCGAGGAGTTAAGCGTGGCGACACTGTAGCCCTCATGGCCAGCAATTACCCAGAAATGCCGGCCATCTGGCTTGGAGTCACACGTATAGGGGCCGTTGCACCACTTATAAACACTAACCAAACTGGCAATACTCTACTACACTCTATCAACATTGCCAAATGTGATTATGTTATTTATGGGAACGAATTCGAATCAGGTAAATTTGTTTTGTTAATAAATATTTTTTGCATTTATTAATATTACTCTTTGGTAGGTAAGTTTTTATTCAAATAAATAAAACTAAAATACAGAACAATAATTAAATATCCGTCACTTACCTTACCAACCAGTTTTACATTTAATATTACTATTTTGATCTTGGTAAAACCAATTTAATATTTTTTTTTTTGCTTGATTACTTACATCCGTAGTATATAACGTTGCAGGTAGCTTATTACATTTAACGTGTCAAAATATCGAAAAAATAATATAAAAAACGAGGCCGGTCGTCGCGCAGGGGCACAAAATTAAACGCTATAAAACCGACAATTTGTGCGTTCGATTTCCACTCACAGACAAAATACTCAATAGAGTTCCTCCTCTCAACACGTAATGTCTATAGAATTAAGCAGAAAATGGGGAATGGCGTTTCTTAACACTAGATTTCCTCTGCCTACCTTGCTGTATGAGTATGCGGGATACAGCGTGACGCTAAAAATAAAAAAATGCTTCGTTGTTCATGAATTTTTAAATTGATGACCAATAGAAAAACTCATGAACAAAGACGCTTTCTCATAGTATACCTACATTTAAAAAATACAAAATTTGTCTATCAACCATTAAATATAATTGTACTTTTTCGTTTATAGCTATACAAGACATCAGGAAGGAGATAAAAGAATCTATTAAATTGTTAAAATTTACACGCCGTCCATTAAATACATCTAACGATAGTGTCCAAGTTGTCAATTCTGAACATGACTTTACCCATCTATTGGAAGCAACCCAACCTGCACCTTGGTTTTTGTCCGAAGGGGAAGGATTTACTGGGAAATTATTGTACATTTATACATCAGGAACAACAGGACTTCCGAAAGCAGCAGTTATATCAGCGTCTAGGTAAATAGCCGTTTTATTTTTGAATTGAGTAGTTTGTTTACTATTTACAGGTACATTTTGTGCCACTGCGCCACAACTGGTCTATTCATTTTTTTGATCCATTCTATTTATTTTGTTACTATCTTATTTTTCGTAAGAGATCTAATATGGAAAATAAAGGCTTTGATTTCATCGTTCATCTTGCGTCATATTGAGAGTCCAGTGACTTTCCGCTCACATCATAATAGCAAGAATCAGACCGAGAAAATTTACATTATGTATGTACCTATAAACCTCTGACTCTTGCGTAAAGCTACGTACGTTCAACTTTGTAGAAAACAAATAACACATTGTTTAATAAAGAATTATATACAATTGAATTATTAATTACAATTATGTTCAAATAGTTAAAAAAATCTGAGTGTATATATTTGCCATTTGAATAGAAGCTGATTCGGTCAATCTCTAGGTTTTTAATTAACTGCTACATTTTAAATTTATATTTTACATTAAAATAATTATAAAAAAATATGTATTTAATTATTTAATTGTAATATAGGGACAACATGGCTTCTGCTTTACAGAATGGTGTTTATGGCTTCAGGAGTCCACTATTTAGGTGGATTGTCGACTAAAGACGTCATCTACTGCCCTATGCCTCTCTACCACTCCGCCGGTGGTGTGATTACAATGGGAAACGCATTCATATTCGGATGCACTGTAGCATTGAGATTAAAATTCTCCGCGTCCGCATACTTCCCTGACTGCATTAAATATAATGCGACGGTAATTATTAGAAAGTTTCATGTATAATTATTGGCTGCTGCTTTCTTACAGCTAGTTATATAATGATATCTACTATTTATTAATTAATTCTAAGAAAGCATAAATATGAATCTAGCTGAAACTACTTAGTTAATTTCAACAATTTTGCATTTCATTAAACACAATGTTATATATACGTTAATTATATTATTATTATACACGAGACAATTAATTAACTAAAATTTTCATCCTAATGTTTCTAAAATATATATAGTATTATAATAAAATATTAACTTTACATATATTATATTATATATTTAATGTTTGTTCTTTTAGGCGGCGCATTATATCGGGGAGATGTGCCGATACGTGCTGGCGACGCCGCCTTCGCCCACTGATAGGCAGCACAAAGTGCGAACGGTATATGGAAACGGCATGAGACCTACTGTAAGTTATATTTGAGAAATACCTACTTATACTATATACTTCATTATATATTTTTTAAGATATAGTGAATTAAGCAATTATAGTTTATAACACTAGGAGAAACTGAAATTGAAATCGAGATATCTTAGACAGAACACTGTTATAAATACCTAGTTCTATTTTACATAATTTCATAGTACCTACACTAGCTTAATTATTATTTTCTGATGATTTAATAATTTCATAGTTACATTTAGTTGTTTTTCATTTTATTATTTTTACTGTACCTAACTAAATTAAGATTTTCGGAACGGAATTATAAATTAATAAAATCGTTCTTCGCAATGGGCTATTAAAACAAAATATAAGCTAACACAAGTGTAATTAAGTTTATTTTTTACTTATCGTTTATAAAAAAAATTTGCAATAAGTAAAATGTAATCATTGCAGATATGGAACGAATTTGTGAAACGTTTCGGTATCAAAAGAGTGGCTGAATTTTATGGCGCTACGGAAGGCAATGCAAACATAGGTAAATTAACAAAGAAGTTTATTTTTTCTATCTAACACGTCTTGTTTTTGTCTTTTACAACTAATAACATATATCCGCAGGCTTCAAAGTACCATAGAATGAATATTTTTGTACGAGCTTTCGAATATATTGATGTACGAGTATTGCAAAAAGCGAAAGTCCGGCTTGTGTCATCACCACGCATACACATGGACTGCCTCTACCTCTTCTAAAATATTCAATAAAAATAATTGATACAAAGTTTTATGCAATACCTTTTATATAGTTTTTTGGACAGAATTTTATTATAAAATAAATCTTTTTTAAAAAATATGGTAAAAATAATTCGTAATGAAGGATTGACGATGTTTTTAACTAAAATTTCGAAGATATGAGTAGCAATAATACATATTTTTTGCTATTGTAAATGTGGATACATTTAGTTGTATGAATTATCATTTATTTATTTTTTATCTACAGTGAACATTGACAGTAAGCCAGGTGCCATAGGATTTATTTCTAGAATTATCCCAGCAGTTTATCCCATCGCTATTATCAAAGTTGACGAAGGTACTGGAGAGCCTATTAGAGATGCTCGAGGACTTTGTCAGGTAGTGTATTCTACGCCTATAACTAAAATACTGTATTAAATAATTCAAACGATAGTCAACAATTCAAGGCGTCATAATACACATATTTCGTTTAACCGTAACATACAAAACAAAAGCTGTAGGTATCTGAAATGCAATCTCGTTCACCAAATTATACAAAAATATTGTACCCGAATAAATAATATTATTTTTTAGCTTTATGCTATATTCTGCACATAGCAGGGTAGGCAGAGGGAACCTGGGAACCTAATGTTGAGTTACTCCGTTCCCATTAAGACACTTTCATTCCCCACTTCCCGCCGAATTCTAGAGGCATTGCGTGTAGAGTAGCGGTATTCAACGCCGCGGTTTGCCTCGTTGCCAGAGCGAAGAAATTAATTTTCATTTTCTTGCTCTGGTAACTTTATTAAATATTTCATTTCTTCGAATAGAAATCAAACCTACAACCTGTTGTGTTTTCAGTCGCACGCTGTGCCACGATTGGCCACAAAAGTTGACAAATAATAATCAATTGTTCAATATTTATTTTAGTTCAAATATCTTATTTTTTCAGATCGCGCAACCATTCGAACCAGGTGTATTTATTGGTAAAATTAAACCAAACAACCCGTCTCGTGCTTTCCTCGGTTACGTAGACAAAGAAGCTTCAGAAAAGAAAATAGTCAAAGATGTACTTACTCATGGAGATTCTGCTTTTATATCTGGTAAGCACCATAGAAAATAATACTAATAGACTGAGATCCCACCGTTGAATCCTGCATATACCAGTTTTCTTAATTAAACCTATATCAATGAATAATACATGATTAGTAGAACAGATTGCACCTGAGTTGCCTGGAAGAATCCTGCCGCAATCACCTTTAATTAAATTTTTTCGTAACTCGTTTTTNATGTGTTTTTTTAATGAATTATGTATCAAATTAAAGCTTTTTTTTTCTGAACACCATAAAACAGGGTTGCCTGGAAAATTCCTGCCGCAAACAGGGGTTGCCAGCGTTTGAAATATTTTATTCCGGTTCCCTTTGACTATGAGAATAGACGATAAAATGCGCGGT